>QEPC01014679.1:30955-60717 GCA_003113815.1 Sphenodon punctatus | reverse complement strand
GGGGGAGGGGGTGGGACGGGAGCGGGGGGTGGAGGAGGGTGGGAGGCAATATCCCGACGGATCTTGTCAATCTTGGAGGTGAAGAACGATGCAAGATCCTGAGCAGCAAGGGAAGAGGGCGGAGGAGGGCAGGGGGGTTTGAGAAGGGAGTCGAAAGTAGAGAAAAGGCGGCGAGGGTCCTAGACCTGATCCATGCTGCCATCGTGGTCCTTGTCCATGGTACTAGCAGACTTCGCTGTGCAGTGGGATTGGCAGGGCCTAACAGACAGGCAGCACATGTTAGCCTGTATTAGCCCAGCTGGGCAAGCCATAGACTGCGCCGCATTGCCAAACTTCTCCAGATGACATGACCAGTAGCAGCCATCTCTTCACCTTGTGGTGGGAGTGGGCAAACATCTGGCAGCCACCAAACTGATGGGCAGGAGTCAGACTCACTGGCTACTGTGGGCTATTGTGGGCTACGTCTCATTTGTTTTCACTCCCTTTCTTTTTTCAGGGTCCCTCTTCCCATGCATTCTCTCATATGCTTTTTAAACAGGCACTTTTCCTTATGGAGAAGGTGTATGTCATAAGACATGGCTCCAACAAGCCATAAAGCACTACTTAGTCTGAGAATAAATGGCAAGGGATCCACAGTGGGGGACTATAACATAGTATTTACTGCTTAAGTGTGTTTCTTTAAGCAACAAAGTTCTGCAGTAAAAATGAATCAGAGCAGAAGATAAAAGAAAATGGGACTCGAACAGAAGATCCTTTGGATGAATAACTTCATTGCAGAAAACTGCTTTTTATTTTATTGTTATTGGTTTTTCTGTATACAAGACAGCAAGTAGCCAGTAGGATGCTTAGGGCACTTAACATCCTCTAGTAAAAAGAAGAGCACAAGGAACAGTCATGCTGAAGTAGCATAGACCTTCACTATATTTCATTGAGTGAGTTTATTCTGTTATCAAATATTTACTTAGGTGGAAGAGTGGCTCTATATGAAGCCCTATGTACCATGTAAGGCTCTTTATACCAAGTTATAAGGGCATTAGATTCAAAGGGTCTTCCACCGATCCCTTGCACAGGAGTGAATTTCACCCATACATCTAGATCAGTGTTTCTCAGTCTTTTTTGTGGGCAAGGCCCATAAAAACGTTTTTTTGAAATCCAGAAAGCACTTGAATAAACTCAGTATGCATCTCTGATGGGCGGGCATGCACAGCTCAGCAGGAATTAGGGGCTTTCCAGGGTTCTAGACTGGCACTGGGGGAGCATCCACAATTCAGTCCAGATGTAGCTGGCTATGTGAGGATAAGAGAGGCAGCAAGAGCAGTCACCTTTCCTGGAGCACCAGCCAGATTTCAGGCTCCCTGACTGGCTATGGGGGTGGGAGGTGGGAATGACACTGCACAAGCACTAGGGATTAGAGGGGCTCAGATCAAAATTGCCCACGCAAATTTGGAGCACTAGCTCCCTGTCCCTATTGCAGTCTCAGTCACCTCTTCTTCTCCCAGCTGTTGCTACCTCCTCTGATTCCAGTGGTGGCTGGTGGACTTTGAGGTTGATGGGGCTGTGGGCAGGGCTGTCAGGGATAGGACCTGGCAGCTGAAGGGGCCAGCATTAAAATTTCACACTTACATGATCAATCTGGGGATTAAATTTTTTGGATCAACTAGAGGTATTTCAGAATTACTTTCTGAGGAAGAGCTTGGGGATCCCTAGGGGCACTCCATAAGTCTTTTTGTGCTCTGAGACTGGATGCCTGACTATCAGGTCTTTTGCAATAGTGTCTATAGCTAAGTTTTGGCTAACGGTTGAAAGCCGATATAGAGGGGATGATTCTCTTGTGGGAAGGGCAAATATGGAGGGTTTACTCTCCTCTTGGTCTAAATAACTGGCGGTTACTTTTGGGAGATTGGGATTCTCCCTGGAATGTTTGACGTCTATGGATCCCAAATATGCTGTGTTGCAGGTAAAACAGAGAGTAAATGACCAACAAACTCAAATTGACGCGGAACCGATTCAGTCTCAGAGGGTAAGGGCGCCAATGAGACCTTTATCTGACCTCAACTATTTGGTGAATTGGTCAAACTTCACAGTGAGGCGGGCGTTTACACGCCTGCGGTGTGGGGTTTTTCCATCGGCAATATTGGAGGGTCACTACAGGGGTGTGCCACTACAAGATCGATTGTGCCAGTCCTGCACTCTGGGGCAGATGGACACAGTGGAGCATATTCTGTTCTTCTGCCCTAGATTTGAGAGGATTAGGTCCAAGCTCTCCTTGGCTCTTGGGGAATCCCAACGACTGCACCCTCTGGTAACTGTCCTTAGGTTGTGTTTGGATGCTAAAGCTTCTGAATTAATTTATGCAGTGGCGGTTTTTGATAATCTGGTTACCCGGATAAGATGGGCAAAGGGTGATGGAATGGTATGACAGTGGCTGAAGTGGTACTCTTTTTGTGATAATAAAGGAAAAGAAGGTTAGTGGGTTGAAACTACTTATGGCAGCAATGGTGTGAGGTTTTGTTTTAAACTTATAACTTGTGTTATAATATGTTAGTGGCTAATGTTAGGTTGTGCTAAATATCTGATTGTTTTTATTTATTGTATGGTTTTTCCCATCGCCAATAACCTTTAGGTTGTGGCAATAAAGATTATTATTATTACATGATCAATGGAATAGAACACACATGGAGTGGGAAAAAAAACACGTTGTATGCAGAATGAAAAATGACACAATGGTGATGGCATGCAGGAGTGAGCAAAATGCAAAGCTTCGTGTGGAAAAATCAAAAGGGGAAAACCAGCATTTGCTCCTGTAGATCAAGTGCTAGGAGAAAAAAAATGGCAGGTCAAGGCTTCAAATTTGTTTTAAATAAGGAGGCATATTTATGCATGATATAATATTTATATTTCTTTTCAAAATGGTTATTTCAAAAAGAAGAATCCACTCATGAGAGAAACCCTGACACCCAGGGAAGAACTCTTACATGTGCCCTTACTGGGAAATGTGAAACAGTGAACTCAGCCTTCAGTATACACCAGAGAATTCACCCTAACTGTGAGGAAAGCTTTTGAGTGAACTTCAGTTTTAGTGTGCATGAAGGAACCCAAACAGTTCCTTCATTCCCACCTCATCTGCAGTTGCAGTTGGGAGAGGGGGCATGGCTAGAAGTCGTAGCATGGGGCAGAATGCTTTAAAAAACAGTCTAGTAGACCATAAGCTTAGCTATGAAGCCACACTGATGGTGCTACATTTCTACTCCCTCACTTCAGAACAGCCCCTCCGATCCCTGTTTTCCTTACCTTACACCTTAGGTTGGGAGGACAGTACCCTTTTCAAATGGGCTGTGCTGGGTAGGGGGATGAGTGTGCACCAGTGGCGGGTGGAGGTGAGCATGCAGCCATTCCCACAGGCGCACATCCATTGCCACCCACCTCCATGCATCTCCACACATGGAGCAACTGGCATGGGACAAAATCCAGAGGGACTAACACTATTTCCCCCTTTCAAAAACACTAAAAACACTCAAGGCTGCATGAAAACTGCAAAGCAAGTATAAGTGTTCATGCTACAATAGAAAGATTGAATATACCAAGTCACCAAATAAATCCTTTGGAAAAGCTTGTATAGTCTGTCTGTAGTTTACTTTTTTACACTCTGTGAGGCCACAAAAACATCCCAACCTATTTATTTATTTATTTATTTATTTACATTTTATCCCATCCTTCTCAAAAGACTCAAGGTGGCTTACAATATCAAAAATATAAAATAGAATAAAATTCCTTATAACAACCCAGACATCATCCCAACCACCCACCCCATACTTTATCCCCACCTGCCACCCACCAATTCTCTTTCTCAAATCCTTTTACCCAATCCCACCAAACCCTATTTCTGCCTGCCAAACAAAAAGGTCTTACATTTCCTCTGGAAGACGAACAGGCTCAGGTTTAAGCATATCTCTAAAGGAAGGGAAATGGGAATTCCTTAATTGTGGGGCAGCAACCAAGAATGTCTCCCTGTGCACCTTTGTTGTAGCAACTTCATGGGCAGTTGTCACAGAGGCAGGGGGAATGAGAGGGAACTAATATGGGCTTAGCACACTCTCTGGTCTTGAGGCTTGCAAGGAGACTGTCATGGGAAAAAGGCCTGTCAGGATAGTATGTTGGCCCTTAGACTCCACAGGAATCAGGCCACTGTCATCATTGGGCGCAGAGCCAAGCAAGACCTGAGATATCCCCAATCTCTCTCTCTCACTCTCACGCAGGGTGCATGGGGTTTTAGGGGGGTCGTGAGTTGAGGAGTGGGGAGTAAAGGGGGGCAGGGATCCCAAGGACAGGAGGGTAAGAGAAGGACATACACTACAAGGATGGAGGAAGGGAGATGAGGAGCCCAGGACTGGGGGGGAACCACTCCCACACCACACTCGACAATCACTCTCCAATCACACGTAGGGAGGACAAGGAAGGAAGGGTCCACTCAAGGGTCAGAGATATCCACTGATCCAACAACAAACACAATATTCCAAACAATAAGACAACATTTAGCTTTCTCAGGAGGCCAGTCTCTCAATAGCTCTGATCACCAGCACTCAGCTACAGCTGGTTCTGGCTTTTATGCCACAATCCCCACCTTGCTTTTTAGTCTGCAGCCGCGCTGAACGTCTCTGTGGCTCTGCACGTCCTTCAGCGCTTTCAGGGTCCTGCCCATGCTGCACTGCAGGGGCGGGGGCCTCATTTGTGATTGCCTTGGCAACCTGCTCTAATCCAGGCCATGCCACTCTTCCAGTTGGTGGCGTGGCCTGAGGGAAATCCCTGGGCACCCCCTGGCTCCTCGGGAGCACCTGACCCCCCGATTGCACCATTGTTTGCTGCAAAGAATAGGAATCCTTGGCCTTTTGCGCTCATGTGAAAAGATTTTTGAAGGTCTCTTTCCTGCTCTGGCCTCCTGTGTGTCACCACTTTCCCTCCTGGAGACTGAATGTCAAACTTTGGACCATGATTTGGGCTCCCTTTGAACCTCTTTCCAAAGTATTGTTGTACTTTAGGATGTTCAGGATTCAATTTCTGGTCACCATCCCACTAGCCAGAATATTTGGAGGCGGGAGCTCTGTCATCTAGGGGTGGGAATTCCAGATCATCTAGGATCCGATACTGCCGGTATTTGGTGTACCGGCAGTATCTGATTAAAACCGGTAATCCGGCCCATTTACCGGATTCCCCGTACTGGATTTTTTACATTGCGGCCATTCAGATGAATGGCCGCAATGTAAAAACACACACACACACACTTTTCCTTCCCAGTCCAGGCTGCGTGGGTGGAAGAGGGGACACCCACCCTGCCCAGCCTGGCTTTAAAAAAATAAAATTTTCCACTGAAGTCCCTGCTAGTGCGGGCTTCGGGCCGCCGCCGGCGACCCAGAGCCCGCACCAGCAGTTAGGTACGGTTGTACTAGGGTGATCCCTGGGGTGGGGGTGGTTTAGCACCCCCTCCACCCCAGGGATCACCTACCTTGCGCTCCGGGTGGCGGTGGCGGTGGTCCGACTCTGGCGGCTTCAGCGCTGGCTGTGGCTGCCGGCTTCAGTGCTACTAGGCCTTCTGGTGAACTTCCGGGTTTCCCTGGAAGACCCAGTAGCGCTGAAGCCGGAAGCCACAGCCAGCGCTGAAGCTGCCGGAGTCGGACCGCCGCCACCCGGAGTGCAAGGTAGGCGATCCCTGGGTGGGGAGGTAGGGTGATCCCTGGGATGGGGGGGTGTTAAACCACCCCCCGCCCCAGGGATCACCCTAGTACCTGCTGGTGCGGGCTCCGGGTCACTAGCCGTGGCCTGGAGCCCGCAGTAGTAGGGACTTAGGGTTAAAAAATATTTTATTTAAATCCAGGCTGGGCAGAGTGGGTGGGCGGTGCCCCCCCTTCCACCCACACAGTCTGGGAGAGGGAGGGGGGAGGTTTTTTTATTATTTTTTTCATTGTTTTCAATGGGGACAGTTCCCCATTGAAATCAGTGGAACAAATCCGGTGCTGGTAAACTGATACAAATCCGGCAATCTGGTTTTATAAATCCGGTAACCGGTAAATCCGGTAGCCGGTAATTGCCCTGATGTCCCAACCCTACTGTCATCAGACCCAGATCATGTCAGTTCCACAGTGATAGACTGGTTGTTCATCCTGATTTTTTGAAGAAAGGAGGGATCAACTCAGCTTTTCATAGGTAGGCAGGAGATCTCACTACCTTTGTTTTGCCTGAATTCACAGCAGCCTCAGGAGCAGCAGCGGCATGCCTCAATTTATCCTAGATCAAGCTCCTTTAGGATTGATTCTGCCCTGCTTATTTCATTTGGGCTAAAAAACCCAAACCGCCTGTTGTGGTTCGGTTTGAAATCTATAAATAATAAAAAAAGTGGGAGAGGGTGGCCAATGCACCTTTTTTTGGCAAAGCCACCTCCAGGAAATTTTCAGAGCTCCACATCTTCACTTCCCATTACAGAATAAATACTCTGGTACAGGCAGCCTTTGGTCATAGAGGGTGAAAACAGACATGATGCTAACCACCCTTGGTGGTTATTTATGCATGTTGCAGGGCCGTATTGGTGCCCTATGCAGCCCTGAAACAGGCATAGATGACCACCAAGGGTGGTTAAAGGGTGGTTAGCATCATGTCTGTTTTCACCCGGAGTGCTTCACAGAGTCCTTCAGGACAACTAGTGTACTGGCCCTGAAGGAGGTAAGGAATTTTCTCCTGACTGAAGGGAATCTGTCTGTCCTTCTGAAGGCACTGCTTGGGGGCTTCCCTACAGCCAGCCACCCTGTCAGAAACAGCAGAGGGAAAGTTTCAGCTTTTCTTCCCTGTGCATTTCCTTTCTGCTGTCTGGCAGTGTGGTCATTCTTCCCCACTCTTCTCAGATTCCAGGACATGTTGGTTGTAGTCTCCATTTCTCAGATAGGAGTGATGGGGTGTTACAGATTTGGACTAATCCATACCTGCTCGTAATGGACAGTTATGAATTAATCTGTATGGAACCACAAAATGCATGTTGTGGTTTAGTTTGAAATCTATAAATAATAAAAAAAATAACTGTGCACACGCAAAATGGTCACTGGATCATTCTGTGCATGAACCACTGCCATTTTGGAAAAGGCTGAGCATGCGCAGAATGGTGCATACGCAGAATGGTCTGCAGAATGGTCCGCTAAATAAATCTTTTTTTTTTATTGATTTAAGTACAGATCCATAACGCCATAATTAAATCCAGAATTAAAGCTCTGGATTCGTAATTCCCTCCAGACACCCATCCCTACCACAGAGTTTCCTAGGACAGTGGGTGGCAGGAGGGAGGATGACAGAGGGTGCAAAATGAGTTGTGAACCAAATTTAGGGCAGTTGCCTTGTCATTAAAATTATAATTAATTGTATTAATCAAATAAAATAAGCTTGTAGAATGCCAGCTACCCTCCTTGACTATAAGTCTTTATAGAATAACCATCACGTACAGTTTTTACTGTTTCTTTGAGAAGTCTCAGATGCCTTTATAACCATCATATAGCAATGTCTACAACATACCAAGCCATGGACTTCCATTCATGCTGCTCCTCACTCAGGTCGTAGTTCCCCTTCTGAAGGGATGACAATCACACATCAAATGATGCTTCCACAGCTGCCCCAGACTCCTGCAGACCCTTCAGGCAGGTGGTGAGAGGCCTACCCC
This sequence comes from Sphenodon punctatus, assembly GCA_003113815.1. Lineage (NCBI taxonomy): Eukaryota > Metazoa > Chordata > Lepidosauria > Sphenodontia > Sphenodontidae > Sphenodon > Sphenodon punctatus. The sequence goes on along the minus strand of QEPC01014679.1, from coordinate 53,024 downwards.
GGACTCCTGCTGACCATCAGGCAGGCAGCCCTCAAGAAAATTTTCTCTAGCTGCAGTTGTCTCAGCATTCATCTTCCCCCGGTCCTTTGCATCTGCCAAAACAGGGGGGTATCTCTCAGTTGAATTTTTTACAACTCTCCTCAACCTGACCTTAGAATTTGTGGGGCCTACATGGCCTCACTCCCTTACCATGAACCTGCCCCTTTAGCAATTGGCAGTGTGTCAGAAAAGAGCATCTCGCACACAGAAGCTTTCACTCATATACACACCCTACACCACAAAACCGCAGCAAATGGGGCAGTGAGGGGGAGGCAGCCCAACTCTACTGCCTTGGATTCCTTCAGGATGGTGGAAGCCCGGCCCAGACTCCTGCAGACTCTTCAGACAGGTAGAGGCCCTCCCCAACTCCTGCAGACCCGTCAGGCAGGTGGTGGCCCATCCTGGACTCCTGCAGATCCGTCAGGCAGGCAGACCTCAAGAAAAGGTTCTCTAGCTGCGGGTGTCTCTGTATTCAACTTCCCCTGGTTTTCAGCATCTGCCAAAACAGAGGGGTGTCTCTCTGTTGAATTATTTTACTTCAGCAATTGTCCCAACTCTCCTCAACATGGCCTTAGAATTTGTGGGACCTACATGGCCTCACTCCCTTACCTTGAACCCTGCCAGTTTAACCATTGGAAGTGTGGCAGAAAAGAGCATCTCGCACACAGAAGCTTTCACTCATATATTTACCCTACACCACAAAACCACACCAAATGGGAGAGGGGGGAGAAATTGGTTCCAATTGGCAGCCCAACTGTATGTGGGGAAGGGACCCAGTCAGGACCAACAGCAGCTCCAGACATCAGTGTGGGGGGGGTCCAGCAGCAACTCATTCATGAACAGGAACCCCCCAGGTTTTTCTACTTTCTGGAGGGGGCCCACCCACCAGGTAGTGGATAAAAAGGCAGAGCAGGATGGAAGTAGCTGCAAACATCTGAAGCAGGGGCTCAGAAATTGCCCTGCCCGCTTCCTCTCTCCCCCCCAATGGCAGTGTTAGAAACAGCCAGAAACAGGGACCATGAGCTGGGATCCCCTCCCCCCTTCCCATTTGAGTGGCAATGGTAGAGCCTTGAAGCAGGGGCCAGGCCTGACCAGGCCATGATGGGTCATGTCATATGGCACCACAGCACGGGGAGGGGGCGCTCTCACTAACTCTTCATCCTCCCCACTCTCAGGTTCCTCGGGCCAGCAGGAGAGATGGGGGCCCCAGCAAAAAAAAACCTGCGGCTCAGTGACAGGAGTCTGATGTGGCTTCGATTCAGGCCAATGCTGCCATCATCACTCAGGATTGGGAGGGGGAAGAGTTGAGTCTAGAGACCCAACTTCAGGCCACTACCAGGTACCCCACTCCTAAGGGCAGCTCTCACTCCCCCTTTGGGCACAGCAGCACATCAGGGTGGGAGAAGGCAGGGCCAACACTCACAAGCTGTTACAGCTCTATCCATGGAGCCTTAAGGACAGACAGTTACATTAGGGGTGTGGTGGGAGCCCTGCCACTCTAGAGCATCCACTCAAGACCAAGAGCCTTTGTCGGGCCCCAGAACAGGCAGGGTCCTGAGCAGCCACCCTGCTCTTGATCCCAGCCTAAGGCTACCCCTGCTCTTTCCCAGGCTCCTACAGCCACTACATCATCACTCAAACATCTGAGAAAAGGGAATACAAACAGCAGGTGGTGTGACTCAGTAAAGCCTTCTCCAGCATTAATCTTCCTAAGCCCTAGGGCCCTTCAGCCTCTACAGCCCTCAAATACCTGTTCAGGCAGGGGTGTGTGGCTCAGGAAAATCTCCACCTATAGATGTCCCATTGTCACACCCCAGGGGAATGGTGTGTATCACCTATAGATGTGCTCCAATCCCCCCTTACCCAAGCACTCCCTTGCCAGATAAGCTTGTTATATTTAATAAACATGGCCTTTGGTCAAAGTCTTCTAGGACTAAATCAAGAAATACTAGGATTATAGATATTAAAAGCATCTCATCCAGCACTCAAAATGACATTGGTTCATGGGGAAAACCAAGCACAGAGAGACTGGCAATACATACGTTGTAAATAAAGAAAAATAAGGAACACTGGCCAAAATGCCACATCCCCCTCCAGAGGAAGGAACTGAGCCTTAGTTTCCAGCTAGCATCCCAATACTGGACCACCCTGCCTCTCTAGTAAGACAGGTGTTCTTCCAATTTAATCTGTAACCAGGACAGGGGTTGAGACAGGAAAGTCATTAAAGATTGCCAAATAAACTATCCATGTTTTTTTTCTGACTTTTGTTTCCAACTGTGAAATACCCAAGACTGGCTTTTTCCTGATCTGTCACATTTTGGGATGCACACTCCTATTGGGAATATTTCCTGGGGCTCACCCTCCCCCCTCCTTTGAATTGAATAGCCAAGACCAAGCCTTGGAAAGCCCCTTCCCCCTCCACAAATTAAGCCCAGGACACCAGAGGCATGTCTCCCTCTTGATTATTCCCCAGGAATAATATTCCCCGGCCTCTGAATAGCCAGAACACAAGTTAGCATTCCCTTCCTGACTTCTTCCTACCATGTGCGGCTTTTTGCTGGGCAGGGATCCGAGCCCTAGTCAGGCAGAAGGCAGCTCTGCATCACTACACTCCTTGCCTTCTCCTTCTCGTCACTGCAATGTCAGGTACTGCCCTATGTTCAATGCAGATGCTCAAGTCAGGAAAATGTTCTGGGGAGCCAGGTCCTGCAAAGCAATGAATGAGCTGTGGTGAGGTTGGAGGGTAGAGCAAATCAGTTTGGGGACAGGGGTGAAGCTGTTGGCACCAGCTCCCATGGAGGTGCCATTGATCTGCTAGGTGCTTAGGTCTGCGTTTATGTCCTTAGGAAGGATCTCTCTCTGATCATTGGTCTGTTGGAGACATCCACTCCCCACAAGCCTGGGAACCTTGTCACTCCCTGACAGAGGGACAGACCTGATTGGGAAACACCATCCAGGAGCTCCATGCAGTTTCTCTACTCTTTCAGCTCTGCGTGCTCACCATCATGTGGAAACTAAGCTGCCTCCCACTCCTGTAGCCTCTGCCATAAGCTGGGAGAGAGACCAGAACTGGGTTAAAGTGAGACCCAAATTGACAAAAGCTCCCCAATACTTCATCTACACACTTCTTTTGGAGCCATGTCGCCTTCAACCTCGCCCTAGCGGCTTGTTCTGGCCAGAAAACGCTGGTGTATTGAGCCAGCAGATCGCATTCAAGTGTGGGCAGCACATCTATAAAGTTTCCATTGTCATGAAGCGATGATCACTTTTTCCTGTTTGGCTTTTGCTTCTCTGAAGCTCCTCAAATCAAGAAAACTGCCCCTGCATGGGTAGGAAGCATTGTTGATCCTATGCCCTATAAAATGGAGAGAAGTGAGGTTGGACCGAGGGAGTCAAGAAAGCACTGGGGACTGGGCCCTTTGACTCAATCAGGGAAAGACTCTTTTATTCTCACCCCCAAATCCTCAGTCTCCAGTGGTTGCTCACAAGCGGTGGCAGCAAGGCCATAGGAGCTTGAGAAGTAGGAGTAGGATGACTTCCTGTGCCCTATCCCCCTGATCCTAGGGCAGCATAGCTTTCCTCCTGGGGCTAAGGACAGCACAGCTCTCCCTTCCCACCTCTTGAGACCAGGGAACAGCATGGCTCCCTGCACCTCAGCCCTTTCTGGCATCTGCACTCAGTCCTTTGGTCCAGCCCCCACCAGAGCTAATTCCAGCCCTGATCGAGTTCCTCTCACACTCACAGACTCTTTATCATTCAGCAGCAGAACTAAGCTCTTCTCTCCTCAGACACCTCAACACAAATGAACATAAATAGCTTCCCCAGGCAATGGAATCTTGCTGCCTCTGTGAGCTCAGCGTGATGTTATCACCTTTTATGAGGTGACGAACTGAAGCCAGCACCAGTCATGAACCTGGCCACCTTTACCTTCCACCTTGTGCAGTCCTACTTTAAGGCTCTCTGAATTGACACAAAGATGGGACATGGGTAAGGTGGCCATACCTCCCTTTTAAAAGTGGACAATTATAAAAAATATATGGTGCAATGCTGCATTAGTTCCAGTGCAACCCTGCACCATGTATTTTTCATAAGTGTCCTCTTTTAAAGAGGAAGTATGGCCACCCTAAACATGGGGCAGCCTGGCTGGTTAGTGTGATCAGAAGGAGCAGGCAAAGTAAAACCACAGGATCCACAGGCTGCATTGGCTCCTCCGTTAAGGGAAGCTGTCCCAGAGCGCTGAGTGCTATCAGTCCCCAAGGCCTCCTCACACACCATCAAGCACCTGACTCCCCTCCTGCCCCAGACACCACAAATACAAACAAACAATGTCCAATAACAGCCTGCTCTGGCTTTGAAAATCATCATATCCCCCTTGTAGCCTTTTCCTCATTTGGCTGAACATGTCCTGATCCTAGAACCTTTTCTTGCTGGTCTTGCATTCCAAGCCCTTTATCTTTGTTTCTCTCCTCTGAGTCCACACTAGGAAGTCAGCATCTAAAGTGTATGATGATCCCAAAAGGATCACTGTCCTCCATTTGAGGCAAGACCCATGCTGAGCAGAATGGAAAGAAGTAGTGAAGGGACCCCGGGCCCATTACCGGTTACCGGATTTACCGGTTACCGGTTTCACAAAAACCGGATTCCCGGATTAAATCCGGTATACCGGTACCGGATTTATTGCATTGGTTTCAATGGGGCGCTGTGTCCCCATTGAAACCAATGCAATAAATTAAAATAAATTCCCTCCCCCTCCCAGGCTGCGCGGGTGGAAGGGGGGACACCCCCCACCCACCCTGCCCAGCCTGGCTTTTTGTTGTAAAAAAGATAGAACAGCAACAGAGTGAGACCCCGAGGCGGGCCCCCCCCCCAGCACCAGCGGCCGCGGCGTCCCCGCAGCCGCAGGTAAGTATGACCCGATCCCTGGGGGGGGTGGGGGTGTTTAACACCCCCACCCCCCCCAGGGATCACCCCTACAGCGCGCTTGCCGCTTACCTTGGGGAGCTCCGGCGGCGGCGGGCGGCCCGGCGGCTTCAGCGCCGGCTGTGGCTGCCGGCGTCAGGACGCTGTAGGCCTTCCGGTGCACTTCCGGGTTTCACCGGAAGGCCTAGAACGTCCTGAAGCCGGCAGCCACAGCCGGCGCTGAAGCCGCCGGGCCGCCCGCCGCCGCCGGAGCTCCCCAAGGTAAGCGGCAAGCGCGCTGTAGGGGTGATCCCTGGGGGGGGTGGGGGTGTTAAACACCCCCACCCCCCCCAGGGATCGGGTCATACTTACCTGCGGCTGCGGGGACGCCGCGGCCGCTGGTGCTGGGGGGGGGGCTCGCCTCGGGGTCTCACTCTGTTTCTGTTCTATCTTTTTTACAACAAAAAGCCAGGCTGGGCAGGGTGGGTGGGGGGTGTCCCCCCTTCCACCCGCGCAGCCTGGACTCGGGGAGGGTTTTTTTTTTTTAAACAGTTTGGCTGGGGCTTTAATTTTTTTTACATTGCAGCCATTTTTAAATGGCTGCAATGCAAAAAAAACCGGTACACTGAAATCCGGTACCGGGGGCCGGATTACCGGGCCGAATCCGATAATGCCGGTACGCCCGATACCGGCATTATCGGATACCGGTAGATCCGGAATTCCCATCCCTAGAAAGAAGTACTCCAGCCTGTGTCCTATCTCAGATATTTCTGTCCTGGCAACAGTCCCTCCTTGTTTCCAGTTTAGTTTGTGACCCTACTGCTTCTTTTGGCATTTAAATGAATCTTGCCTGCCCCATGGTATGCAAATGAATTCTCCACTCTCACTGGTTAATTTGCACATCACAAGACAGTCTCCTGATTTACAGCAGGTGGGGGTGGGCACAACTCCTGCCTGTGAACCAAATCCTGGATCCCAATGATAGGAAGTAGACCTATGACATAGGCAGGGAAGGACAAGCTTTCCCCTCCTATAGGCCACTTTGAAAATTAGTCAATCTCTGTCCTACCGGCTGAATAAAATTTACAGGTGGGTCTGGTTAAGATGTGTGCATTAAGATAGGGGATGGAAGGGAAGGGTCCAGATCATGAATCTATGCTATGGATCCATTGCCTATCCTTGAGTGCATACCCTGATCCCTGCTCTCTTTCCCTGAGCTCCCTCTTTCAGGGCTTGAAAGTAGGCACTGGGCCTATGCTGTAACTCATTTTAACTGATTGACTTAAAATTTGTACATATTTCACACCTCACCCAGGAAATCCTTCCTACCAGTTTCACACTGATAGGACATACAATTCCAATTTTATGATTAGCAGGGATCCTAGTTTTCTGCACCAAAAATTGGAAATTCTCTGATTAAAAAAAACCAAAATTTATTTTTCGGTCATTAAATGTAAATGTTAGTTGACTTTCCCTTACCACAATTATATATACGTATGAGTTAAAACACCACATATTATTGTAATATTTTCATTTTAATGCAATTTTACAGCTACCCGTCCCACCAACAGTTCAATAAATAAAAAAATTGAAGTCTGTGGCACCCGTTCAAATGCAGAGCCTCTTCCCCCCACAGCACATGTCTTGAGGTTGCTTTCCCTCCACTGCCCTGCACTCGCTGCTTCCTTCTCCCAGCCTGACCCTGGACTGCTCCGCCAACCCGAGAGTGGGACCATATACAGGCTGGCACATGGCGAAGCCACCAAGGGTCCAAATAGTCCCACCTCCTGTCCCCTCTTCACAAGGTCCAGAAGACCTGACTGCCCCAATTCATGGTGCCCCTGCCCCCCCAACCCACAGGAGATCTGTGGCACTCCTCCACATGCAGAGCCCCTGTCCCTCCACAACACATGCCTTCAGGCTGCTTCCCCTCAGCTCCACTCGGTGTCCTCACTGCCCCATAGGGATGGCCGAACGCGGTTCGGAAGTTCGGAGTTCGGCCCGAACTCGAACTGTTCGGATGACCGAACACGAACACGAATGCGAACAAACCAAACAATCCGAACACCGACCGGCGAAATGGCTGAATAGTTCATTAAGTTCTGATCATGTTCGGGTGGCAAAAAAAGGTTCACTGGAAGGTCAAATATGACAGGGAGGTGTAGTCACTGAGGAGCAGACTTCCAGGCACCAGGGGTGGAGAGAGGCTTGCAAGAAACAAAACTAATTATCTGCCCCCCCTCCCAACACCTTCTGAGCTAGTCACTGTTCCTGAACAGCAGGTGTTGAGTAGGATTTTTAAATTTGAGCACATAATGCCCAGCAGACACTATATTTGCTGTTGATGCTGCTACTAACTTCCTTTCTATCTTCATGGGCAGTTGGGTAGACCAGTCAGCCCAGAAAAGACCCTGGCCAGAGGTGAGCAGCTACTTTTACTGCTTGCTGGTACTCAGAACTCTCAGCCAGCTACCAAGTAGCCCATTAGCACCTTAGAGAGATGGGAGGGCCGCTTTGTTTTCAATACCCTGCTTGCATGGTTAGATCAGGAGATAACTGCTCTCTCAAATGCATCAGTGCAGAAAACATGACAGATCTGAGAGAATAATGTTCTTTCACCTCCTTTTGTAATTCCACAAAAAACTGTACTTGCTCGTTCCAGGCAAGGCCTCTCTGGCACATTTCAGAACCTTTGTCGGAAACTAGTTCTATTGCCCAACTATTCTTACTGCTGTAGCTCTAAAATACGGCAAGTCAGAGACTCAGCCTTTGTCAGAGTACCAGCTGAAGAATAGATAGATAGATAGATAGATAGGCTGGGGAAACACAGGGTAAAAGACAAGCCAGAAAAGCTGAAAAAAGGACAGCTAAAGCAAAGCATTTGGCAGTTGGAGATAAGGGTTGAGGTGGGTGGGTTTCTAGCCAAGGGTGAGTGAATTTCCGGCGATTTTAAAAAAAAAAAAAAATTATTGTATTTTGTGTTTTTTATAATTATTGTAAGCCACACTGAGCCTTCGGGGAAGAGTGAGGTATAAATTTAAATAAATAAATAACTGTTGGATATAAAGTGAGAGAGCCCTCCTTTCCCTGCCCCTTCTGGCACGGCCCTGCATCCTTTGGGGTTAACTCCTCAGGAAAAATGTGGCAATCCTTTGTGGACCTCAAAATCTAGCTACAGCAATTCCTAAACTAATAAGGATCAAAAGAAAAGGAAGATTCTTTGTTAGCTGGAGTTTGTTTCCTTTGAATTGGAAATCACTCAGGGTATTTTTAGATGAGTGCCTCCCCAACCAACACCAACACCCATCGTGCATGTTGCAGGGCCGCATTGGTGTCCTATGCAGCCCTGTAACATGCAGGATGGATGGGTAACGGATGTGGAGGCGCGTCGCTTATCTAAAAATACACTTTCTCTCATCAAGACCCTACGCCTCTGATGACTGAGCTACAACACATGCAATCCACTTGCTCTGTTTCTGATCCGTTCTTAAGCTGATGATGTCATAGTAGATGAGACTCCAACTACTGATAGATACATCCCTATATCAATAGGTAAGATTTCTTTTAAGTCTACATTGGAATTTAAAATTAGCCATGTGTTTGTTAATGACTTATTAGGGTCCTGCCTGCTGTTTAAATCTGTATATCCTGTAGAGTTGTGATTATATTCACAATATAAGGTCTTTTTCACCTGAAATACCTAATAGTGGTCTCTACTGTGAAATTCTCTGTTACACACAATGGGGTTTAACCAGGGGTGTTGCTCGGAGGGGGGCTGACCGGGCTCGAGCCCCTGATCTTTTCCCCAGAGCCCCAGATCATTGGACGTCCTAGTCTGTAGCTGCAGTGAGAAGGTTGCTTCCTTGTAAACAAAGGTTCTTCGAGACGGGTCTAAACGTTCTCACTTGTGAGAATTCTCACTTGTCACAAGTGAGAATGTTTAGAACCATCTCAAAGAACCTTGTTTACAAGGTAACAACCCTCTGAAGTTGAACTGAGTGTTGCCCCGCCCACCCTGCACAGCGCAGGAGCCGTGGTGTGCAGCAGCAGCATGAGGCAGGCTGAAGTCAGGAGAAGCGAGGTGGCTCCTGGTGTCAGAGAGAGTGTTGTGATGAAAAGCAAATCAAGCAAGCAAGGTGACAGGTGGTGGTTGTTTTTGTTGATTTCTGTGTTCCAAACCCCCACAGGGCCTGGAGCAGGGAAAGTGAATTAAAGAAACTTCTGTTCCTAAGTTGGCAGGTTACACGTTCTTGTAGGTTTGAAATCGCTTTGCCACGCTTTAAAAAATGTGTTTCCCTTGTACTGGTGTGATGGTTTGTTCCCCCTGATCATACTGGTTGACCCTAATCCTGCAAGCTGCATTGTGCAAGAGACACCCCCTTAATTCAATACTCGGTGGGGGGTATCTTGGAGGATCAGAGACGTTGAAGGGAAAGTTCTATCAATGCACAGAAAAAAAAATCAACTGAAATGTATCTCAATCCAACATTGCTGCCTCTTGCAATTTTTTTTTTTAATCACAAGTCTCTAGCTATTTAGTTTTTCTTAAAGCTCCAGCTTCCATTATATGAGAATCTCTGCATTAGTGTTAACAGAATACAAGATTTTATTTCCTTTGGTTTTAGAAACATAATCTCATTAAAGTGTTGAAAAAAAAAATGGCAAATACAAAGAGTTAACCCTTTCTCTTTTTTTTTTAACTTGCAATTTTAGTGTGGCATGACTTAAGATTCTGAATACTTGGGGGTGGCAATACGGCTTATCCTTAGTTACAAGAATTTTAGGGGCAGAGAGCTGTGTCCGCCTTACTTTTAAAAAGTTAGCAGTGTCTCCACTGCTTTTAGGTCCCCAGTTTGAGCCAAACTTTGTGAAGTGCGTTTACCTCCAGCTGAAGTCAGTGGGAACTGTGAAAAGCTCAGCACCACCAACAAGTCAGGCCTGATGTGTCTGAAGTTAAGCACTCGATTTCGGTGGTTGCTACTGAAAATCAGGATCTGGCAATTGTTGCCTTTCTTTCTCTCTCTCTGAAATGGGGATAGCCCCTCACTGACAGGCTGTGAACTGCAGAAGCTTACAGAGTGTTAGCAGCTACTTGAATGAACGGCACACACTGTAGAGGTTATTTCTGGGAACAGGATTGGGTCCACAATGAAATTAAGTAGCAAAGCTCTCAGTAGGTGCAGAACTCGCCTCTTTGAGCGAAAACAGGCACACACATAATTCCGCTTTAACACCACTTTAACATTTCTTAGGCATGTTGCAGGGCTGTATTGGTACCCTATGCCACCCTGCAACATGCCTAAGAAATGTTAGTGCAGAGTTAAAGTGCATGACTGTTTTCACCCTTTGTGCAAATCAGATGAGTGAAGCTAGCAGACACTTGCTTTTCCTTCAGTTATGGTACTGGTTATGAGAGTGAGTGAGAGTGAGTGAGAGTGAGTGAGAGAGAGAGAGAGTGTCTGTGCGTGTGAGAATCTGTGTATGTATGTATGTGTGAGAGGGTGTGTGTAAGTGTTTGTGTGTCAGAGTGAGTGTGTGTCTATGTATGTGAGTCTGTGTGTCAGAGTGAGTGTGTGTCTATGTATGTGAGTCTGTGAGAAGGATTCTGTGTGTTTGTGTGAGACAGATGCTCCATCTCCTGCCCCATACCCCCCTCCTCCCTCATATGGTTGTCTCCTCTTCCCATTCTCCTCGTGTCCCTACCTCTCCCCATGAGGCTGTCCTGTTGGCTACCTTCAACAGATTATGGGGTGGGGGCAGCATGAATTGATTATGGGGGCACAAATGGACTGGTTATGGGTGGGGGGGCAGTGTGAATTGATTATGGGGGCCCAAATGAACTGGTTATATATCTAGAAGAATGTCTCTATGTATGGCATAATGTGCATAATAGGCTGTATTTTGGGGTGTCGTGTGTTTGATTGTGGCTTGGCCATTTGGAATTTAGTGCTCTGGATGCGCGCTTTACTACTTGCTGTCTGCTTGTGGAATGCTTGTAGGTGGAATTGTGGGAAACATCCATATATAAATCATCATTGATTGTGCTGTGAGTACAGACAACCTCCATTTTGAGGAAGGGCAAAAGCACCTTTAAAGTTAATTCACATGCACGTGAGCCGGGCAGCGCCCTCAGGCCCACCGAGCCAGGCAGTGCCCAGGGGAGCCCCTGATCGTTTTAGGAGCTAGCAACACCCATGCTGGATAAGGTCTTAGAGAGTAGGTCCATTAATGGCTCTTAACCAAGTAGCTTACAAGATGAACGTCTTACTTTTGGGAGCTGGGAGTGAACAATGGGGAATGGATTGCCCATTGTGACCGTTGGTTCTTCTCCCATGTGATCAAGATTGGCCACTGTCAGAAAACAGGGTGCTGGACTTGATGGACCATTGTTCTGACTCATTATGGCACTACATATGTTCTTATGTTCTCATGTAGATCAGGCACTGGGGGAAAAAAAATTAGCAGGTTAAGGCTTCAAGTCTGTTTTAAATAAGGGAAGATTATATGTAGAATGTGAAAAGCTCTATGCATTTTTGTGCATGTGTGAGGCTCCAGCTGCAGGGGGAGGGAGGGGGTAGAGTGAGGGGAGGTTTTGCTTGTGCCTGGTTGGACCAGGCTTGGAGTAGCCATGCTGTAGGAGTGGTGACAGGGACAGGCACTGGGGCATTTGGTGGGTCGGCAACCTGGTGCCCATGGACAGAAGGTGCCCCAGCCCGGCTCTGCTCTTGCCTTTGTGAATTACCTACGACCCACCCACTAGTTGAATGAGAACCACTAGTCTAGTGTAGATAGCTTTTAAGGTTTCTTTCAACTCTACAATACTGTGATCTAATCCTGTATTTCCAGGTGCCTGATACAAGCATTGGATTTGGTGGGATATTTTCATACATGAAAAAAAACAAAAAAACAAATCAGAATGTGTATCAGAAAGACTCCATAGGATTCCATGTAGCTAATTTATTTGACAGATTTAATTCAAATGAAGATTTGGCCTAATAATAACAAACATTAATACATCACTGAGAGCTAGGATTTCTATTCATTTACATTTTTGTAGCTTTACACATCATCAGGGCCTCTCTTGATTTATAGAAAGATAGTGAGAAAAGAATTAGACACCAAAGTTGTGCTATTGTCTTGTGTACTTGGTTGTGGTCCCCGCATTTTGGGGAGGCACTGGAAGATTGGTGTTTTATGACACATTTTGAGATAAAATATATTGACTATTCTGTTTTTTAGGGATGGGCGAACACATCGGGGTTCGGGATCAGCCGTTCGGTTCAGTATGGTTCGGTTCAGACGTTTGGTTCGATCACCGCGTTCGGGTTCAGCCGTTCGGTACAGTCATGTCCAGTTCAGTTTGGGCATTTGGGAAAAGACTCTCTGTGCGAGGAATGATGTCCCCAGACCCATGACATTGGGTCCTGGAGCAGGAGTGGCAGCTTCTAGGTACATATTGGCCACAGCCCTCCCTGCCTGTAACGTGGCCCCAGAACCCTGATGGCAGGTCCTGGGGCTGGAGTGGCTTTTTCTTGGTGCGGTGGAATGACATCGCCTCTATGCGAGGAATGATGGCCCCAGACCCATGACCCATTATAAAACCTATTGAACTAAATCGAATATCCTAATAATTAACTACAAAGGCCTTGTCCTACAAACACACTGTATCTCTATCTATCTCTATAACTAAGCTAACTACTATGTATATCTATCTAGTAACTATCTATCTAATAACTTTCTATCTATATATACAATATTACACAGGGGGAAATACAAAGAACACAGGGAGGGGTACAAAACTGAAATGAAAATCAATCTAATAATAATCCTACTCTAAATAAATACAAAACTTAAAACAGAGGAAGGGAATAATTAGGGATATAATAAGAGTGAGAGGGAAAGGATTCAATGGTGGGGGTGGGAGGAAGGAAGATTGAACACAGAGAACAGAGGGAGGGGTAAAAACAACAAATAACACCTAAATCTATCTAATATAATCTAAATAAATTATAATATGGCGGTAAATGGGTTGGATGGGTGAAATAGGAGGAGGATGGCAATGGATTAGGAATAGGAAGGAACAAAAACTGCTGGGAGAAAGGGAGCCTTCTGAAACGCCTGCTGTTCAGGAACAGTGACTAACTCAGAAGGTGTTGGGAAGGGGGGCTGCAATCAGTTTTGTTTTTTGCCATGCCCACCTCACCTCAAGCCCCATTGTCTCTGTGCAGCCTAGCCTGTGGCCAATTGCAGACTGCGAAGCCAATGGTCTGAGGCGAAAAGGGATGGTGATTCGCTTCTCCACCCCTGGTGCCTGGAAGTCTGCTCCTCAGCTGACTCCCCCTCCCTGTCACGTTTTGCCTTCCAGCGACACCTTTATGCCACCCGAATGCGATCCAAACTGACTGAACTGTTTGGTCATTTCGACATTCAGAATTTTGTTCAGTTCGGTCAGTTTGGGTTCGGACTCGGGTTCGGGTTCAGTCATCCGAACAAGCTGAGTTTGGGCCAAAGTCTGAACCTCCGAACCGCGTTCGCTCATTCCTACTGTTTTTAGAGGCACTCCTTTGCAGTCGTTTAGGTGTGTAAGTTTTCATTAATTTCTGCAATTGCAGAGATGAGACAAGTTTCAGCTACTGGCTTGGAATGCAGATGAAGGCAAACACGTTCTACAAATTTTTGATTTGAAGTTCTCCCTGCTTTCACCTCTTTTCCTTAGCTGAAGCTGTATGCTGTCCTTATTCCATGCTGGAAAAAACTCCCATTCAGATCAACAGGAATTCCCCTGTGGACTGATGGCAGCCCATGCCCTTAACTTTAAGTTAATTTAATGTTTGTAAAAGATGCCAGGATGACAGTTCTGAGGAATGAAAAAAAATCATTTATTTACAAACAGTACAGAATGGACAGTGGCTTTCTCACATCTCTCCTACAAGCATTAAACTTTTTCTGAGGTGGAGACTACAGTGCTAGGGAGCTGTCCATGGGGGCTGATTCTTCACTTGTCCTTAACCCTGCAAGACCTGACCTTGGTCTCAACAGTCTTCCCCCATTCGCCTAACACTTATTCATCCCTGTCCCTTGCACAGTATCAATGTCAGGGAACAAATATTTGTCATCTAATGAACAAGGTGGTCTGATGGGCACGAAAATATATCAGCCATATTGGGTCATTCAAGCCTAGCATCCTGTCTCCAAAAGTAACTCATCGCAATCACTTTGGAGAAGTACCCAACAGGTCATGATGGAGTGATCCATTCCCTGCTGCTCACTCACAGTTCCTGACAGCCAGAAGTTTCACTCCCTCAACCTACTTTGCTAATAGCCATTAATGGACCTAACCTCCAAAAACTTAACCAATCCTTTTTAAAATGCAGAATGCTACCACAACTATGCTACCACATCCTCTGGCAACAATTTCCCTTTGCACGCCCACCCATGCCTTTCCACAGGCAGTGCTATGCGAGCAGAGGAGTTTGTCCCATTCACTTGAAAAGAGGGCAAGCTTGAATGACATGCATTGGAGCAGCAGGTGTGGCTAGCCTGACTGCTCTGGCTGCCAGGGGCAACCAAGAACCAGCATGAAGTAGGGTCTCGCATCACAAAACTAGTGGCCTCTATTTTGAGCCCACGGTGAATTAATGGCAGTTCATCCTTGGAGCCCGAAGAGAAGCAGATCAGCTTCTTGGTGGACCACAGGAGGATGCAGCATGGAATGGAAGTCTGAAAACAGCCCCCATCCCTGCAGTGCAAGAAGACTGAGCCGGCGGGCAAAGAAGCCAGGAAACCCACAGTGCAGTGACTCACACAGCAGCTGCGCACACTAGCTACTCTCTTGGGCAGCGACACAGCAGCCCAGGTAGGGACTATGGGTCTTTCTCCTCCCTGTGTGGCTGGTCAGTGGAGCACTGCAGTGGTGGAGCATACCTCCTCTCAGCCATGCTATATTGCTTTGTCAGTGAAAGCCAGTCTGCTCAGAGCAGCCTACCCACACAACTGCTAGGGATGTGCGAACGTGGTTCGGAGTTCAGACCGAACCTGGTCTGTTCGAAAGACCGAACTGAACTTCTGAACCGAACTCGATCCGAACTCAAAAATGACCGAACAGTTCAGTACCGTTAGGGTGAATTCGGATGAATTTGGGCAGCAAAACATGACTGGGAGGCCCAGGGAAGGGGAGGCAGCTGAGGAGCAGACTTCCTGGCACCAGGAGCGGAGAGGCTTGGAGTAGCAGCCAGCCTGCCCAATCACTATCCCCTTTCTCCTCAAACCACTGACTTTGCAGTCTACGATTGGACATGGGGGAAGGGGGGGGCTAGACTGCACAGAGCCAATGGGACTTGTGGCAGGGCACAGCAAATAACAGAAGTCATTGCCCTCCCCCCTTCCAACACCTTCTGAGCTAGTCACTGATCTTGTCAGCAGACATTTTCAGAAGTCTCCCTCTCCCAGCAGTTTGTGTTCCTCCCAATCCATTGCCATCCTCCTCCTCTTTCACCCATCCCACACATTTACCTCCCTAGTATTTATTTAGCATTTATTTAGATTAGATTAGATAGGTTTAGGTGTTATTTTTATTTTTTACCCATCCCTGTGTTTTTTCTCCCTACCCTCCATTGAATCCTCCCCTGCTTCCCACTATATATTCCATCCTGATTCCCTTCCCCTGTTTGGAGATTTATTTAGGGTAGCATTAGATTAATTTAGCTTTCATTTCAGTTTTTTACCCCTCCCCGTGTTGTTTGTTGTGAGCTGTCTGTCTTCCCCTCCCCATCCTTGTGTATGTAGATAGATAGATAGATAGATAGATAGATAGCTGTAGGAGTTAGCTTAGTTATAGAGATAGATAGAGATAGTGTGTAGTGATTCAGTTTTATAGTGTGTTTGTAGGACTAGGCCTTTGTATTATTAGATATTCCATTTAGTTCCATAGGTTTTAGAATAGTTAATAGCAGTTAGATTTAGTGTAGATATATATAATATTAGATTAAAAAATGAATATGCATTCTTTGGGTTGGAAGACATCGAGACATCGAGAAGGGAAGTAGGAGAGGTCAGTCTGCTGCCCGTAAGGTGGGCAATGGGACACGTGGCAGAGATGGTAGGGGCTGTGCCAGTGGAGTGACAGCATACAGCAGCAGCCGGATTCCGTCACCATGCCCCAAACTCCACAGGTCTGATTTTTGGATACATAATGTTCCTCCAGGGCCACCAATGACCCCTATTATTGATGTGATCCCCAGCAGTCCTCCTGGGGGACTGTCTGCAAGTTGAGACCCTGCTGGCACATCTTGGGGCTAATACGCTACATGTGCTGCTGCTGTCAGGTAGGGATGTGACAAGCTGCATATACAAACAAACATCCAATGAGATTCTTCCACCTGACAGAAGCACCACAGAGGGGTAAAAGATTGGACAGGTCAAACTCAGCTGGTAACAGATATAACTTTTATAATAACTTTTTAAAAAACAAGCATTATTAATATAACAAGACATAAAAATAACAAACTTAAGTGTCTTGAGGCCAAATGATACCAATACCGAAAATAAAATCTTCGAAATTGGCATCAATATCGCTATCAATACTGATTTCTGAATGTTCCGCCGAACCGAACTCTGCCGAACCGAACAACCGAACCCAAACTCGGTTCCCGAACTGAACGACTGAACCTGAACTCAGTTTTCGAACTGAACGACTGAATGGCCAAACATCCGAACCGCATTCTGTTCACTCGTCCCTAACAACCACCCCCACCCCTTCCAGGGAATCCCTGGCAGGTAGCACACTCAGGAAGCTCCCAGGCCTACGAGCCTGGGCACCCCTCTCACCGCAGCTCCCCAGATGAAGAACGCGTGAGGGCTTGGAGATTAGGCTTTTCAGGCATGGTACTGGGCCTGAGGCACCAGGTGGGAAAGTAACTATCTTAGGCCTGTTGGCTGAAACCTGCAGCCTAACTCAGGCCTCTTGTGCACCCACCTCCCAAACAGCTTCATTGAGCCTGCAAAGGCTTGCACCCTCTGGGGGATTCGACCCGCTCCCTCCAACTATGGGAAAGGAAGGGGCTGAGTCAGACATGCCTTGCTATTTCTTCTCAACCCTCTCCCTCCCCCACTTCATTCCCTGCTGTCCTCCCTTCTGCCTCTCTTCTACTTTTCCCCAGCTTCTCCCTCCTCTCTTCATCCAACCCCTCCACTTGCCCCCTTGATCCCATCCCTTCTTGCCTCCTAAAGATGATTGATTGCCCCCACCATTGCGGCTTCTCTGGTGCACATCATCAATCTCTCCCTCTCTACTGGGTCATACCACTCATGATCCCTCTGACCCTTTCAGCTCATTTCAATCCTACTCTTCATTTCCAAGTTCCTGGAGCGGGCTATCTAAATGTGCTGTCTTGATTTCCTATCTTCAAATTTCTCCTGTGACCCTGTTGAATCGTGCTTCCGCCCTCTGCACTCGAATGAGATTGCCATCTCCAAAATCACTGATGATGTTCTCTTAGCTAAGTTTAAAGGCCTCTACTCTGTTCTTGTCCTCCTCAATTTCTCTGACACCTTTGACACTGTTGATCATGGCTACCTCCTAGATTTGCTGCACTCCCTTGGTTTCTGGGACTCTCTTCTTGACTAGTTCTCTGCGTATCTCTTGGACTGCTCCTTTAATGTTTCTCTTGCTAGTACCTCCTCTACGTCACGTCCCCTCTCTGTGGGAGTTTCTCAAGGCTCTGTCTGGGGCCCTCTTCTCTTCTCCCTTTATGCTCTTTTTCTGAGTAAACTCATTGAAGCCCATGGCTTCCAGTATCATCCTGTATACTGATGACACACAAGTCTGTTTCCACTCCCGTGCTCTCCCCTTCCATCCAGTTTCATATTGCTGACTGTCCTGCTGACATCTCTCTCTGCATGTCTTGCCACCAACTCAAGCTTAATATTATTTTAATTTTAATTTATTTTGACACTTTTATAGCCCGCACCCTCCTGCTCATCATAGCAGCTCGGGGGACTCACAATAAAGTGCAAAAATAAAACAATTCAACAGTTAAAATCAGATACATAAAATTATAAACTTATTAAAACTTATTACAACTTATTAAAAGAGCAGAACCAAACCCTCGCCCCCAAATTTCATCCCCAGTCTCCCTTCCCAAAGGCCTGGTGGAACAGCCAGGTCTTACACTGTCTTTGGGAAGACAGGGGGTCTGGGGCTAAGCAGGCTTCCATTGTAGAACTCTCTCCCAGACTAGGAGTGGCCACAGAGAACACCTTCCCCATCATTGCCACCTGGGACCACAGAGGCTGCACCACAGCCCGAGGTGTGAGGCGGTCCTGCAGGTAAGCCTGGATCAGGCCATTTAGACTTTATAGGTCAACACCAGCACCTTGATTCAGGCCTGTAAGACAATAGGCAGCCAGTGCAGAGAGTGGAGTACTGTTGTAATGTGGTCATGATGACCTGTCTCTGTAAGAAGGCGGGCTTCCGAATTCTGCACCAGCTGCAGCCCCCAGACCATTACCAAGGGTAGTCCCATGTAGAGTGCATTGCAGTAATCCAGTCTAGAGGTGATGAAGGTATGGATGATGATGGCCAGGTCAGAGTCTGAAATATACGGATGTAGCCGTTGCACCAAATGTAACTGGTGAAAGGTGCTCCTTGCCACATTCACCACCTGGGAATTCAGGCGGAGCTGTGAATCGAGAAGCACCCCTAGACTATGGACCTGAATGGCTAATGGAGAACAGATGCCATCAATGATGGAGGCCACCACTCCCCCCCTACCCACCAACATCACCTCCGTCTTGTCAAGATTCAGATGGATCATCTTCATCCAATCCCCCACAGCCGTCAGACTGAGCCAAGCACTGAGATTGCCGGGCCTGGGTCTGCTGGAAAAGAGAGGTAAAGTGTGTGGTCAAGACCAAACTCATCTTCACCCCCAAAAACATTCCCCTTCTAATTACCTCTCAATTTCCATTGAGGGAGTCACCATCTGGCTGGTCCCTCAGGCACAGAGCTTGGGATTGGTCTTAAATTCTTCCCTCTCCTTTATGCCTCATATCTAGGCTGTAGCTAAATCCTGTCGCTTCACTCTGTATGATATTGCTAAAATCCGGTCCTGCCTTACTTTTTCCACTGCAAAAACCCTAGCTCATGCTTTTTTCATCTTTCGCCTTGACTACTGCATCTTCCTCCTTACTGGCCTCCTCTGCCCTGATCTCACCCCCCTAATCAGCATTCAATGTACTGCAGCCAAGATCATCCACCTTGCCTGTAGGGATGCGTGAACAGAATGTGGTTTGGATGTTTGGCCGTTCGGTCCTTCGGTTCAAAACTGAGTTCAGGTTTGGTTGTTCGATTTGGCTGAACATTGCCGAACATTCAAAATAGCGCTATTGGTACCAATATCGATACCGAATTTGAAGATTTCTCTCGGTATCATTTGGCGCTGAGACCACCCCTGGTCTCCACCCCCTGGTGCCAGGAAGTCTGTTCCTCAGCTGCCTCCCCCTTCCAATCATATTTTTCCCACCCAAATGGGCCTTCCAGTCACATTTTTCCTGCCCCAAACTCATTCGAACTCACCTGAACATGACCAAACTGTTCGGTCGTTTTCGAGTTTGGTTCAAACATTCGGTTCAGTCATATGAACAGACCGAGTTCAGTCCGAACTCCGAACATTCAAACCATGTTCGCACATCCCTACTTGCCTGTCGCTTTGACCATGTTAATCTCCTCCCCTCTACCCTAAACTGGCTTCCTCTACATGAACACATGCAGCACAAGCTCCTGGTCTTCACCTTCAAGGCTCTTTGTGGCCTTGCTCCCCCATATCTCTCCACTCTTTTATTCTGCCACACTCTTGCCTGAGAGCTTCACTACTCCTCTGCCCCCACCCTTGCCTTCTCGTGACCCCCTTGCTCCTCTAAACATCTTTGCCCCTTCTTCCTTGTTGCCCCTCATACCTGGAACCCCCTCCCTGGATACGTTCACTCTGCTCCCTTCCTCCTAGATTTCAAATCCCTCCTGGAAACCTACATCTTCCATTAGGTCTTTCCTAGCTTTTCATGAGTGGAATTGTATCCTCTTCCCCCTCACTCAGAATCTAGTTCCCTGTAACCAGGGCCCCGATTCTTCCACGGAATTTTTTAAAAAATTCCGCGGGAGTCAGGGGCCAATTCTGCGCCTCGGCGCGATTTACCATGCAGGGGGGGCTTGGTTTGCCTCCTCCTCCCCCCACACTGGTAAACCCTCAGGGCTTCCCCTCCCCAGCTGCCGGGGCTTGCCCTCCCCAGCTGCTGGGGTGTGCTTGACTCCCACCCCCCCCAAAAAACCCCCAAAAGGAATTATCTTACCAGGGATGGCAGCAGCAGCTGCTCCGTCCAGCGCGCTCTTTTCCTGCTCGTACTTCCTGGCCCCTCCCGACGGGGCCTCTCAGGGCGACGCAGCCAGATGACGTCATCCGGCTGCGTCGCCCTGAGAGGCCCCGTCGGGAGGGGCCAGGAAGTACGAGCAGGAAGTACGAGCGCGCTGGACGGAGCAGCTGCTGCTGCCGTCCCTGGTAAGTTAATTAATTATCTAAAGGGGGTGCCTCCCCCCCTGGCAACTGGGGAGGCTGGGGAGGGGAAGCCCCGAGGGTTTTTTCATTCCCCTCCCCTCATGGAATCTCCTGCCCCGCGTCCCCGCAGCGCAGGCTGGAAATTCTGCGCTGGGGTAAGCGGGGCAGGAGATTCCGTGGGGGGAGGGGAATTCCGCGGGAAATCTGAGATTCGCAGACCCGCGTTTCCCTCGGGGCCCTGCCTGTAACTAAGGGTGTCTTCAGACATAACACAGATTGGGTGTTAAAACTCCTAAGCACGTGTTTGGCCATTGTGTGTAAGCAACATAACAATCCGAACACCAATTTGGACACCCGTTGAACATGAGATGTGAACACCCTTGCATCACATGGACAATTTGCATGTTTCAGCTGAACACGTAGCCAATGTTGTGTCTAATGATATTGCATTGCATGTTAGCAGGTACAACACGGGGAACAAGGCGTCAGTGCTTGTGTTTTCAGATCAGGTGGTGAGCAAAACACTGATTTGTCCTAAGATGGGCTGTGTGTCTAAGCAGCGCCACATGGTGAACACAGGGTCAAACCAGTGTTCATATCAAGGTCAAAACACACATTCAGACACCCGCTGATGATATGTCTAAAGACACCTTAAGTTAAATGCGTGCCCCTGAAACTTTTCAACCTCATGTGAATGTACTCTTGTCTCTTTCAAGGTTCACCTCACCCTTGTCCCTTAGATTGTAAGACCCTTGAGGGTATGGACCTTTTTATAATTATTGATTGTACAGCACCAGGTAGACCACTGGCACTATAATAAAGTTATTTTTGTTTATTATTCTTAATATTGTTAATAATAATAATAATAAATAATTTGAAGTTACTCTGTTTGAGGCAGTTTTTAAGTTTCTTCTGAACCTTTAGAGTGAGTGAGCTAGTGGCAGAATCCTGATGGGCCCAAGTCAGTAAGGCCATTACCATTAGGTGACATTGAATGTCAAGGCAAGTCAATCAAGGATTCTCCCATGGAATTCCAAGATGGATCAAAGGGGTAGGGGGCAAGTTGTACTGCTTCACCAAGCAGGATCCCCTGATTTGTGACCGGTGCTGGCAACAAGAAAGTATTATAGAGGTTTGCTCAAGAGTTCATTGCCACTTTTTCCTGCATGTTGATGGTACCTGCCTCATCTGTCTCCAGTTTCTGGTGGTCCTGAGGGAATGTATTCTTCAGGTACACTGACTAACAGATAATTATTTATTTATTTATTTATTAAATTTATACCCCGCCCCTCCTGCAAGGCAGCTCGGGGCGCCTTCCAACATTAAAACAATAAAATACAATAAAATCCATCTAAAACAATCAAATATTAAATATTAAATATTAAATATTAAAACAGGGCTAGACAACACCAAAAAACAAATGGGTAGGGGACTAAAAACCTCCCTCCCCACCCTCCCTCCCAAAGGCCTGGGCAAACAGCCAGATCTTACAGTTTCGCCGAAATGTTAAAAGGCTAGGGGCCAGGCGAGCTTCCTCCGGAAGGGAGTTCCACAGCCGCGGTCCCACCCCCGAGAATGCCCTC
>QEPC01014679.1:7799-21561 GCA_003113815.1 Sphenodon punctatus | reverse complement strand
TCCGCCCCCCCCCCGCGCTCCTCCCCTACTGCCATCAACCCAGCGTCAAAGTCGGTCTGAATCCGAGCAATCCTGTCTGCGAAGTAGGTGGGTCCTATTCCTTCACATTGAGGCAATGAATTACACATCAGCATTAGACATTCCCAACAACAGCATTCAGTCTATTAGCCTTCTGCGATCTACCGCATTCCAGCCCAATGTTTGCAAGCTAAGCAACTATATGGTGTTCATGTTTATTGATTAACTGTTTCCATTCATTTGTTTCAGGACCTGCACCAGCAGGCCTTGTAAGTTGATCTGGATAGTGGGCCACTGGGCTGGCCAGGCAGCAGACTGCTCCATTGGGGTATGCATCTGGGATTTAGCACCTCGACTGAGATTATTTGGAAGGCCAGAAGCAGCATGCTGTGGGAACAGTTTATGCCACTACTCTGCTTCTGTGCAATGGCAACCTGACATATTAATGGTTCATCTAGGGGAAAACAATCTTCCAAAATCAAAGGGATTGGAGTCCGCTATGAAGATAAAGTGGGGATGGGTGAATGCATTAAAGCTCCTACCTCACACATGGTTCTTCTGGGCATACATGCTGGAGATAATAGTCTGGCATGATACGGTGTCCAAAAGTAAAGTAGACAGGGTCAGGAAGAAGATTAATAGGCAGGTAGGGTAGTTAGTATAGTACCATTGGCAGGGGTGGGGGGTGGAAATGGTATAAAGCATAGCAAAATTCAATTTTCGTGCTCTGAATTGTTCAGAACAGGTGGAGTCCATCTCTCCAAAAAGAAAGTCCAGTTGTACATCGTGGTACTTAAGGAGAAGTTAATACATGCATTAGGAGAGTCAGGGGTGGAGTGTGAAGCCAGCCAAGTATGAGCTGGAAGTTTGCTGCTTTAGGAGTCCAGTGTTGTTGGATAGTTAATAGTTGTTATTTCCTTACATGATTGGGCTACAGGTGAAGCAAGAGCAGGTGTGACCAGGTTTCAACCCAAGATCCAGGAGGGAGAGTTGAGGACTGCACACAAACACAGGGGTGTCCCCAGTTAGGAATGTGCGAACAGAACCAAGTTCGGAAATTCAGTTCGGTTCGAAAATCGAGTTCAGTTAGAAAGTTCGGTTCAGTTAACCACCGAACTATTTGGGTTCGGTCAACCACCGAACTATTCGGGTTCAGTTAACCACCGAACTTCCGAACCAAGTTCGTACATTCAAAACTGGGGTTTTTTGGCCTTCCGAACTGGTTCGGATTCGACGACCGAACAGTTCGGTCTAATTCGCGTTTGGTTCAAAAGTTCGGTTTCGTCGACCGAGCTATTCGAGTTCGGTCCGAACTCCAAACTTCTGAACCATGTTCGCACATCCCTACTCCCAGTTGGGCTATCTCTATCCAGCTTCTAGTCACTAGAGGATAATATGCCTTCCCGACCAGCCTGGTGAATGGGGTGAGAGAGACGTAGCACATTTTGATTAAGTAAGGGCAGTATGTGAGTGTACATCAGGCCACACTTAAATGTTAAAGTCTGTAGTACTGGACCCGGGGGCTGTGGAATGTACCCTCCCACAACTGTTAATCATATTTGTTTCATTTAATTTTCATTTATTAGATTTCTTTGCCACCCGCTCCTGTCACAGCAACTTGGAGCCGCTCACAACATCTTAAAACAATATAACATACATAAAAACACTAAGACCAACAATAAAACCCAAAGCAGAGCTTTAAAAACATTCTACCCACCATGCCCAACCCCCCACCCATCACCCCTTTCCCTCACCAAAGGCTTGGCGGAACAGCCAGGTCTTACATTGTCTTTGGAACAAGGGAAGGTCTGGAGACAAGCGGACCTCCGTCAGGAGGGAGTTCCACAACCACAGTGTGGTCACTGAGAATGCCCTCCCCAACATTGCCAGCTGGGATACTCGGGGGACCTTGAGGAGGACACCCCCAGCTGACCGCAGGGGCTGATCCAGAGCCCAGAGGCTGAGGTGATCCTGCAGATATTCAAATAAAGAGTGCAGCTATTAAATCAAACACACCATATGTACTTGTCTTCTTCCAGGTGTGGGGACATATTCCACAAGTTAATTAATTCCACTAAAGGGAGCATATAGAATCAAAAACAGAGATGGGTGAACTGGATCACATTACAACAGAGGGAGTTTTTACGCACATATTTCTCCTACATGTTTGCTGTTACATCCTGAACTTTTTGTGTGTCTAAATCACTCACCCAGATCTTAAATATTTGGTTCTTTGAACTTTTACATATTTTCACAGATTTAAGAAGTTCTTAATCTCTGTGGTTTTACAAATCTGGATCCTGTAACATCTGGGTATCTCCCAGAACTAGTGTGTGTAAAATGTTCTCTTGGTAAAATGCATTGCTCCAGACAGCTGTGGTCACTTGGTTACTATGGCAACCCCTCACGTCTACAGCTGTGGCTACTGTAGACTGACTCAGGGCAGTGTGTGTGTGAAGAATGCATCCAGGAACTTACTTGTGGACTTGTAAACCAAGATGATTGAAAGACCAGCACTTTAAGGTGTGTGTAAAAATGCCCAACGTTTGACTGGCCTGCTAGGGAAACTATTTTGAGTAGAACTGATGAAATGAATTGAAAGTTAATTGAATGTTTGACAAATTAATAGATGCAAATTCTAATTTGAAACATACAGCAGGTTTGCAAAGTTCAGAAGCTGCTCTTGAATTAGTTAATTTGCTATTCCCTATAAATTAATTTGTTATTTGACATTAGTTAATTTTCATTCAGTATTTGTTCCTCTGACAGTTCTCTATCAGCTGTTTCTTTAATATTTATGTAAGTTTTCGGGGATGACAACAGTCAACCAATGTGTCCTAAGGAAAACTGGAATGAAAATATTGGAAGAAGGTTGTGGGGTGTCTGTGGCCTCTGAGTGGCACAGCTGTGGAGCAGCCACTCAGGTGAAGTGCATGGAGTGGGATTCTAATGGGTGGCTCCCTGTGCGACTACCATGGCAGTTGCCTCTTACTCCCCCTGGACCATTTTGAAATTGACATGTCCCAGCCATGAACACTGGAGAACCGGGCTCCCCAGTGCTTGCAGTCATTTCCTGTGACTTCCAAAGGTCATGCCTCCCACTCACAGTGTCTATGAGCAGGGAACCTGTTTGCTGTCATCTGCCTGAGTAGGTGTTGTGTGGCTCATGGGAGTGCGTAACTCCCCGCCCCCCCTGCATCACCATCAGACAGTCAGTTGAATGAGTGGATCACTCAGTGGCCATGTGTGGTAGCGGGTGTCTTTAGGCATAACATCAGCGGGTGTCTGAATGTGTGTTTTGACCTTGATATGAACACTTATTTGGCCCTGTATTCACCATGTGGCGCCGCTTAGACACAGCCCATCATGGAGCAAATTGGTGTTTCGCTCGCCACCTGATCTCTGCACACAAATGCTGCTGCCTTGTTCTCTGTGTTGTACCTGCTAACACACCATTTGATATCATTAGACACAACGTTGGCCACATGTTCAGCCAGAACATGCAAATTATCCTTGTGATGCAATGGTGTTCACATTGTGTGTTCAGTGGGTGGCCAAATTCGTGTTGGGATTGTTATGGTGCCTACACACAACGGCGAAACACGTGCTTAGGGGTTTTGACACCCAATCTTTGTTATGTCTAAAGACGCCAAGCATCTCATTTAAAAACACCCAGTGTTTGAGCTATATGACACTTAGTTTGTCTGCTTAATGAAGTAGAAATCTTTGATTATTTCAATTCAACTCCATTTAATCCATTTAATTTAATTCAACTTTGATAAACATGCAAAATAAGCCAATTAAACAAAGTCAAAATGAACCAATCAAACACATTTTGAAATCTGGTTATTGTACATTGTACAAATTGCACAAAGCTAAATTTCATGCCAACATTCACAATGATTCACATTCTACTGCCAAGATTTGTTGAAGGAAGTTAAACTTCTGATGTGATTGACAAATTTCAAAAGCCCAAATCATCTCAGCCCTAATTTTGAAGGAACAATGTTCAGAAAATGAGTTCAGCAAGGCTTGAGAGCAGCAGCTCCAGTCTTAACAAATATATTTGAATTTTCTGAAGAAAATAGCACTGAATGACAAAGAAAAGGAAATGACATTATTTTGTTTAGATTTATAAGGCAACATGTCACATGGTAGCGCACATAAAAGCTATTTTGAAAACCAAGTCTCTTGGGTTTACAGGAGGCATAACAAAGTGAATTGGAGAGTGGCTACAGGAAAGAAGCAAAGATCTATGATTTATGCAGCAAACCTGATCTAAAAGGCAGTCACTTGTGCAGTCCATTAGGTCGCATTTGTTAATTTTTTATGGACACTGTGGATCTAGGGTATTTTTCTCTTGCAAGAAAATACTCAGTTTGCAGCAGGATACCATTTTATCTCCTGTGAATTATGTATTAGCAATTGGACCTCTGGTAAGGATTTTAAAAAGGAGACTAGGGGAGTGAGGTGCACAAATTCCACTAAATTTTAATAGAGGCTAGCCCCTTGATACACTTGTATATCTTAGAAAATTCCTGCTTTGATGTGATTCTAGCAGCTTTTGCTGTCTTCAGGTTTAATTGCATGAGGTGAGGTGCAGAGTCCTCTGACTGGCAATGTCTATTCTGACTATTCTTTCTCACATCCCTTTCAGACCATTTATTTGACTTCCACAGACGTCTGAAAGCCTGATGGATAAACAACAAAGGAGGACAGGGCACATCAAGAAGCTTGTTTCCTGCATACTGCTGTTCTGAGTAATGACAAGGGCACTGATCCAAGGTTTGTGTGTTCACGGACCAACATTATACTTGCATGTGCGCAGGCAGTGTGCATGCACAGTGTGTTTCCAGCCCGGGAGAGTGGGAGGTGAGGCTGCAGTTGCTGCAGGAGCCAAAATAGTCAGGAGGTGGGGGACTTTGTCCAGAGCACCTTGCAAATGCATGCTGGGTGTTTTTAAACGAAATGCTACCATGCATGGACATCCAGTGAGCCACTCATCTGACCACTTATCTGAAGGTGGTGTAGGGGAATGCACCCTCATGTGAGTCACTCTGCACACACTCATGGGGCACTGCTGAGAAATCTGGAGTGTGCCCTGCAGGGCAAGTCAAAAATGTTCATGGCAACAGGTGCCCATGCATCCCCATACCATATGATCTGGGGTGGCCACCCAAACCAGTAGATAGATCCCCCACTCATAGGTACTGTGGTCAGGGGACACAGCCATGGCAAGTCACAGGAACTGACTGCGAGTTCTGGGGAGCCTGATTCCCCAGCACTCACGTCCAGGACATGTCAATTTCAAAGGCCAGCCCGGTGCCACCCACTGCGTTCACATGCATAAGTGTAGCTTTGGCCCACCCGCACATACAAATAAAAACAAATTTGCTAATAAAAACCTGCTCAGTAACTTTGTGGTTCTAAAGGACCCCAATACTACAACTACTTTTGCAATACACAAAACACGCAAGAATATGAAAACCACACAAATAGGGTAAAACATTGTTTATAATTTTTTTTATAAATAAATAAAAAACAAGTTGTCCTCAGCATTCTCTGAGAATATTTAATGTCAGAAGAGGTAATGGTTAGTCTATACTATTTTATTTTAAATTTTGGTATGTGTTCAAGGTCTAAGATCCTAACTTCCAGTGAAGTTTGCCAATTGAAACATTAAGGGATCTAAATGCCCCATATACATATTTTACATTTTTTTTCTATGCAAAAACTACTATACATAGGGTAGTGAAATTAATGCAGAAAGCTTGGCATTTTTTCAGTTGAGTTTACACTGAATGTGAAGAGAAACAAGTTTTCCAATTTGTGTGTGTCAATTTTGCAGGGTCTCGGGGTCAAGTAGACCCTAAAACAAAACAATTGCTAGTAATATATCATTTCAGCAGTGTGTGGTATGTAGCTTCCTGGAAGGGTGTAGTCTTTTGCAAACATGGGAGGCAGACCCTCTTGTTCATGCTCTGGTCATCTCTCGCCTCGATTACTGTAACCTCCTTCTTTCTGACCTTCCCCGGTCTCAACTTTCTCCCCTCATCTCCATCCAAAACTCTGCTGCTAGGGTCATCTACCTCGCCAGTCGCTTTGACCATGTGCATCCCCTCCTCTCTACGCTTCACTGGCTTCCCCTTCCTGAACGAATCCTGCACAAGTTCCTAATCTTCACCTAAAAAGCTCTTCACAACCTCGCTCCCCCCTACCTCTCTGCACTTATCGCCCTTCATACTCCAGCCCGTGCATTTCGCTCCTCCTCTGTCCCTTCTCTCACCCTTCCACACCTTCCCTGCTCCCCTAAGCACCTTCGTCCCTTCTCACTTGCTGCCCCCCATGCCTGGAACTCCCTCCCTGTCCACATTCGCCTTGCCCCCTCCCTTCATACCTTCAAATCTCTCCTTAAAACTCACCTCTTTCGCTCTGCTCTGTCTGACTCTTTATCCTGCTGAGCCACTATTTCCTATACCTATGGTCTGTTTACCCTTATCCTTGCCACATGGACCTGCCTGCTGTCATTCTCATCGTAACCAAGCCAAGTACGTGCACTTGAGACCTCGCATCTTCATGAATGTTAGACCCCTTGTCTCTCCCTCTGTTCCCCTTCCTAAGTCTCTCACCCAGCTCCTGTCTCTCAGATTGTAAGCCCTAGGGGCAGGGACCATGTCTATTTTATTACTTTGTAAAGTGCCAGGTACACTGCTTGAGCAATACAAATATTTGTTAATAATAATAATAATTAATAATAAAACAAGCTAGGAAAGCATGTTCTGACTGAATATATAACTGTTTTTTAAAATAGCACCCTGACTCAGCAAGGAATCTATTTTTACATATGTGTAAAGGATGGCCCTCAGATTGGTGTGGTTCCTTGCAGGATCAGGACCACCCCTCTGGTTTTCTCTTCAGCTCACCCCTAGGAACAGGCAACCAGTTCAGGATAACACCACTTTATTGCTCCCACCAGAGCATATCTCTCTCTCTCTCTCTCTCTCCCCCCCCCATCTACCTAGGCTTGTACCCACCCCACCCCACCCCACCCTCTTGTGCCCTGGGCTAGGCAGGCAATAGCCTCCCTTCCTCCCTCCCTTAGTTGTGCCCTTCTGTAGGTACCTTGGTTTCAGGACTCTGGATAGCATAGAGTGTAGAGAAGGCAAGGGGAAGTAGCAGCCAGCGATGTGCATTCTATGCCTACCCCAGCTCAACTGACTCCAGCCAAGCTAGGCCTCCTTTTGTATCCTTGCTAAGGGGCAGGGTTTCAGTGACCTGAAGACTGCTTTTAAAGGGCCAGCATGTGTGCACCACTATATGCATGTAATTTCATTAGGTACATTTTCTGAAGTACCTAAGTTCCACTGACTGTGAGTGAGTTTTAGGGTAGTTATATGCCTAAACTAGATGTAAAATGAATAGTAGATTTTTTATTTACAGATATTAATATTTTTGGATACTCATCTGAATATTCAAATAAATATCTGTTCAAAACAAAAAATATTTATTTGGGTCTTCAGAGATTTCATGTCAGATTTCTTTTTTTTTCTGGTTATTTCAGTCATTTTGGCACAGATGTGTGGTGATCGACTAAATATCTGAAGCAAAATAACTGAAATAACTGGAAAAAGCAACTCCAACATTAATTTATTTTGTATCTATTCAGATTGATATGCCACCCTTTCCATTAAAACTCAGGGTTGCTTACTGGATTGGGCATTTATTTTTGTTGTTGTTCCTAGTCTAAGAAAAACTAGATTTATTTGGATGGGCCCCCTGGCTGCTGTCGGGGATTGGCTGAGGGGGAGCCAATTAAAACTGAATTCAGACAAGACTGAACTGATGATGGTTAGCCGACTGTGTGAAATGGAGGGAATTTGAACTCCTCTTATTGATGGAGTCTGGCCACCTCTGATCCACCAGGTTCACAGCCTTGGAGTGTTCCTGGATCCCATATTGCTCCTGGATTGTCAGGTTGTAGCGGTGGCCAGGACAGGAGCGCTTTTCACCAACTCCATGTGGTGAGGAGGCTGCAGCCTTTTCTTTCCAATTTGGATTTGACCACCGGCGTCATCCATGCTTTCATCACCTTGAGGCTAGATTATTAAAGTGTGCTCTACGTGGGGCTGTCCTTGATGACATTTCGGAAGCTGAAGCTGGTGTAGAATGTGGCAGCTCATCTCCTCTCGGGGAAAAGGAGCCTGGAGTACATCATACCGGTGCTCCGATGTCTGCACTGGCTCCCTATAACTTTCTGGGCAAAATTCAAGGTGCTGGTATAGACCTTTAAAGCCCTAAATGGTTTGGGCCCCACATATCTCAAAGACCAGCTGATCTTCCATATCCCATTGCTGCTCTTGTGATTGCCCGGGAGTGCCTCCCTGTGGGTACCATTGGTTAGTCTTGTTCATATGACAAAGGCTTGCAGGGAGGCATTCTTGGTTGCTGACCCAATGCTTTGAAATTCCCTTTCCCCGGAGGCTCCTTCGAGCCCAGGCCTGAGCATCTTCCAGAGGTGGTGTAAGACTTTTTTCTGTGACAAGGCATTTGGTGGGTGGGGGTAAATTGGGGATTGGGATGGTTTGGGGGTTAGGAATGTGGTGATGATAATGGGTGGGTTTGTGGGGGGTTGTGGTAGGGCTGGTGGGGGTTAGAGGTTTTTTGTATTTTAATGTTTTTATGATTTGTAAACCACCCTAAGCCTGTGAGAAGGGTGGCATAGAAATTGAAAGAAAGAAAGAAAGAAAGAAAGAAAGAAAGAAAGAAAGAAAGATTAAATGGGGCTAAGTCCTTTGCTTAACTAAGCCCTATTATTATTATTTTTAAATGTCCATATATCCTTCCCTATGCTCCATCACTATTCCAGAAGTAAGATCGGAGCACCCTCTTGCAGGTACCACCTGCCAATCAAGTCTATAGAGCAAGGGTATGCAGAGAGGTGTTCTCAGTGGCTAGCTACCCCAGTATTGTGGAACTTCTGGAGGTTCAACAAAGTCCAAGCCTGAGCATTTTCTGAAGACAAGGGGTATTTTCAGACAATACGGCAGCCGTTGGCCCCGTACTGGCACCAACGGCTTCGTTCCCCGCCCGGGTCACCCCGTAACGGCACAACAGACATGCCGGGGGGATCCCGGCGAGGAAAGTGGGAGGGGCCAGGGCCGCGCGGTGCGACCAGACGTACGGGACACGGTGACCACAGGTGGGTATTCACCGTGGTTCACCGTGTTAACGTAACATCTGAAATCACCCAATGTAAGACTTTTTGACCAAGCAATGGCAGGTGGGGATAGGGGCTCAGGCTTGTACAGGATTTTGTCTACATTCTAATGTATTTTTATTCTTATATGTTTTTATTATGTTGTATATAATGTTATATTAAACATTTTATTATGTTTAATATACTTCTACCCACCATGAGCCTTAAGGAAAGGATAGGAAATAAACAAAACAAAAAAAACCAAACTGATATTCAGGTTGAAACACTGCAAATTGTCAAGCATAGAAAATGTTCTGTCCAAAAGCAATTTGTCTGATGAAATCATGGCTGCCTGAAAAGGAGACAATAAAAAAACAAGAGTTGGCTCTTATCTCCACTGTCCTGCACATGCAGATGATAATAGAATTATAATATAAAATAGTGTTTTTGAGTGGGAAAGGTGGGGAAGTCTTTTGGAAAATGCTGCTGTACATGGTCAGACATCTGATTGTAATGTTTAGATTTATGGGGGGCAATCCAGCAGCCTGTAGGTGCCATGTGCACGTGTGCTGCATGCGCAGCACAGCTCTGGATGGCTGTGCTGCGCGTATGCCACGCAGGCACACCTGAGCGCACACATTCTGGCCTGCACAGGGTGGAATATGTGGGCCCCTGGATTGGCCCCTCAGTCTTTACCAAAAACCAAATTCCTGAAATTTTATGGTTCAAAGGCACTTTAAGTAAACAACACAAAATACTTTAACTTAGCATCAGTTGCCGTTCTCTTTGTAATGCAGCACTTCTATGATGACTTGGCGCAATAAACTTCTACAGCAGGAGCTTGAAATTTTGGATCTATTAAAAGCCCATCAATTATGTATTGACTTACGGTATATTAGGAGTAGTTTTGCAATTGGCAGACAGCAGAGAGCTGTAGAAAATTAACATAACACCACCACCATGTACACAGCTTCTCAGCAATCTATTTCAGACCAGCATTTTTTAACAGGCACTCTTTCATTTTCTGTTGCTCTAAAGACATTAAAAGATATTTTAAATGTTTGGCTCATGTGCAGCTTCCCTGTCTCTACACATAGCAATAAGTTTTGCCTTGAGGTGGGGACTTTAATATGGGAGCATTCCCTTTCCAATGTAATGCAGTTGCCAAGCAGAGGAAATTAATTTCAGTTTATTTATGTGGATGAAATGTGGAGGAATTTTGCAACATAGAAAAATGTTGATGTAGAGAGAAGCTGCATACAGTACTAGGCATCAGTGATACACATTGCTTTATGGAGGTGCATTAAATGGAGCAGTCTGAAAATCTGGGGCCCTAGAGTTATCTTTAAAGATGACCAAGGGTTTAAGTCAAGAGACTTGGTGGAGGCTTTGATGGTCAACAGGAATAATTCCATTGTACGTAGTTTCCCTAGGGAGTTTTCTGTTTTTACTACAAAGCTCTACCTAGTCTCCCTGGCACTGAAATATATGTTGGCTATGTGGCTGCTGAAGTCTATTAGATAATCAGACTCCCTGATCTCCTTGCAGGCTCTAGACTCCTTCTGCTTCAGTCCATACCCCCTGCTAGCTATGGTTCAGTTGCAGTTACTCTCCATTTTACCCCAGGTATCCAGGTGGTGCATCTCTGGGCCCATGGGAAGCAGGAACAATGAGTGGGATGATGAGGCTATGAAGTCTGCCTCCCATCCAGGTGATAGGCACAAAATGGTTCCTTTCACTGTTTGTACCCTGTTTTTAAAACCTTGACTTAGATGCCTGACATGTTTCACAGTCTGGCACTGCAACACAAGATCTTTGAAATCAAACTAGTTCTTCAATGTCAGAGGGCCTCTTTTTGCAGGGATCAAAAAGTAAGTTTTTCTGTCTAAACTGTGTATTGGTTACAGGTAGGAGTGTTCAGTTTCATGTCATTTGCTTAGTTCTGAAAATGAATGAAGCCCCAATCATTATTTTATTTTATTTATTTATTTATTTATTTATTTATAAAATCATTTAAAACCCCACCCCTCCTGCTCCAAGCAGACTGGGGCGGCTTACAATGTCAAAACATATAAGAAAAATAAAACCATAAAATACAATAAAACGGGAAGGCACAAAACAGCCCCCTCCCCTCATCTCACCCTACACCCCATCTCCCTCACCAAAAGCCAGGTGGAACAGCCAGGTTTTAAAGATAGGACACAAGGAGGGGAGATCTGGTCTCTAAAATTCCCTAAAAAGGGAAGGTTAGAAACCAGCCAATAACTGGTGAGAGAATCAACATCAAGTGATGGGTTTTTGAGCAGAAGCCACACCACCGCCTCTTTGAGGCAGCCCAGCACTCTGCCCTCCCAAAGGGAGACACTGATCACCCCCGCCAGCAGTGGCTCCACTGTCTCCCGGCTGGCTTTAACCATTCAGGATGGGCATTGGTAAAGTTCACAAAAGGTGGCCTGAAGATCCCCAAGAACATTCCCTGCCCCAGCAGATGACACCAACTGAAATTGATCCCACAAAACTGGACAAGGCGGGGATTCCACAACCTCTGGTTCACCCACTGCAAAAACTGTGACATCGAAGTTGTCGTGTTCAGTTTTGTACTGAAATGAAACTTAAACCTTAAACTGAAACCTTGTGTTTGTGATTCCCCCCCATCCCATATAGAGAAAGATAGAGATATATAGAGAAAGATAGATAGATAGATAGGTTAGGGATAGTAGTTGTAGGAGCTAGCTTAGTGATAGAGATAGCGTTAGTGATTTAGTGTTAGTGTTTGTAGGAGTAGGCCTGTGTACATATTAGATAATCCATTTAGTTCATAGCATTTAGAATAGTTAATAGCAGTTAGATTTAGTGTAGATAGATAGATATAATATTCGACAAAAATAAATAAATTTAAAACCATATAAAAACAACAACAAAAATAAATAAATTTTAAAAACCCATATAAAAACAAAAAAACAAATAAAAACCAAAAGAAAACCATATAACACCCAATAAAAAACAAAAAAACCATATAAAAAACAAAAAAACCACCCATAACATTTACCAAACGGCTGAACCGAACAGCCGAATGGCTGAATGGAATAGCCGAACGGCCAAACAGAACTGCAAAATGGCTGAACAGAATGGCCAAACCGAACGGCCAAACCCGAACCCAGCGAACTAACCGAACGGCCGAACCGAACGCAGCTGAACCGAACGGACGAACTGAACAGATGAACCGAACGCAGCCAAACCGAACAGCAGAACCTGAACCGCGATCTGTTCGCCCATCCATATGTGCAAGTAGGGATGCTGCAGTAGAGGCAGGTGCATGGTACACTAGCAAAACCCCTTATCTGTCCTCCGCTAAATCAAACACAAGATGGAGGCCCTCTATTCCCAATATGGCCTGTACCAGATACCTCGAGACAGACCACGAATCCTTAAAAATAATGGCTACACCTCCCCCCCCCGTCCCTCTGACCCAGGCTGATGATACATGGAGTATCTGGCCAGCATGAGGTCAGCCAAGATAGACCCCAACTCATCGTCGAGTCAGGTCTCTGTAGCGCACGTGTGGTCGGCGTCATGGTTCAGGATTAGCTCCTGGACTGTAATGGATTTATTAACCACTGACCTCGCATTCAGCAGCATCAGTTTCAGGTCAGGGGTCCACTGATCATGATCAACTTTGTCACCTGCTTGTGGGGAAGCGAGAGGGACAGGCAACAAACACCGGACCCATCTCACAGATTTCATATTCCCCCCATAAGGACCATATCTCCCCTGCCCCATCACGACCCAAATGGCTCTGCCCCCCCCCAGCCAGACCTCCCCTCCCAGCTGCTCCACCCACATGGAGAAGGAGATATTCTTCCCACCAATTCCCCCATCCCACCCGGTCACACCAGGCAGGATATCACACCATCCCCTCAGAACCCTTCCCCCCCATCACACTGGGGGAAAAGATCCCCCTCCCCAACCCACTCCTTCTGTAGCCCCCCTCACACAGGCCAGAGAAAACCTCCAACCTCCCACAACATAATACCCCCTACAAAAAACACATAACGCCCCTCACAAGTCTTCCCTAAACAAATACCCAGCCCACCATCACCCTCCCCTCACACCCCCATGCTCCCACTGATGCGGTCCTTAGGCACGCTGCCTGCAGGGCGTGCCTGTAGTGCTGCTGAGCCACAGGCTGCTGATATCCCCCTCCAACTTCCAGCAGTCCATGTGTGAGGACTTCCCTGGCCGCCCCCCACTCTCCTCCCACAAGGGAGGGGGGTGATGGCTCCTGGGGCCAGGAGATGGCTATCCCAGGAGGCGAGTCCTCAAAGGGGCTCCCAGCCCTGGACTTTGACCCACGTGGATCCCGCCCCAACAGTGGGTGAGATCTGCAACAGCAGCAGCAACAGAAGCGTCACAGGTCTACAATCACTCGGAAAGTGATTGACAAAGTTTCCTGGCCACCACGACTCACACAAATGGCCCAATCAATGGCCAACACTCTTTGTGTGTCACCCTTCAGGATAGTGCCCTTTGGCCTAGCACCCCCAGGGC
>QEPC01014677.1:2798952-2811511 GCA_003113815.1 Sphenodon punctatus | reverse complement strand
TATGTAAAAATGCCCAAAGAGACTAGAAGCTTCCTTGAGTCACTCTTAAGATTCTGCTAAGCACTGGGATGTTGCCACTGATGGCGCTCAATTGGATAGTGCACAATCCCCATTATACCCAGCCACAGAATCATTGTCCTCCTACCATTTTTGCACCAAAAAGGGGAAACATTTAAGAATTACTAATCATCATGTTAGCTCCACCTTTTCTTCCTTCCTTTCTCAATCATTGGTTTAGTGACATTTATTATATCTGATCTGAAAGATAACATTGCCTTCATGTTATTATTTATTATCATAATTTAGCACTGACAGTCTGTTCACGGTTGAGTTTTTAAAGTGTGCTGTGGTCACAATATGATTTGACAAAATGAAATTTAGCACAAAATCTACAATGTATATTTTATGATAACAAAATTATTTCCTAGTGTTTTAAAAATAACTTTTAAAAACTTTGATATTTAGCTACACAAAAACTTTAAACTGAGTGTAGACATCAAGGAAAGTATTCTGTTTTCTAGCTTTATGACACAATACTTCTTAAAACAGTGTTTACAACTTCATATAGCTATACACAAGATGTTTGTCTTGGTTTCATTGCCTGTGTACCAAGAAAATACATTTAAAGACAATATTTTATTTGAAAAGTCAGTTCTATTCCCAGCCTTAAAATTGCAACTTCCCTTTTATCAGTTCTGCTGTTGTCTGTCATTTAAACATTTGCTCCAAATGGAGTTGGTGGATTTATTGCCCTTGAACTCAGTGAGAGAAGGACGAGTATAGGGATGTGGTGATTAAAACTTAAAACACTTCTTACAATTCAAAGCATGGGATGAATTCATGAAGGACATTTTTTTTTAAATGTAGCATATGTTTATTAATTATGTCCAGTTAGTGTGCCACAGAATTTACATTAAGACAAATCATTCAGAAATAGTGGACATTCGTTTACGCCTGGAAGAATCCCCAAAACATGGTGACCTGAAAAAAACTGAGAGGAGGACTACATTCATGGTAGCATCAACATTGAACTGTAACTAACAAAAGTTATGTGCAAAGTTCAAAGATACAACCACTCTCGGCAAGAGCAGATACTGCAACTGGTCCTATGGAGGACCTGCGGGGGAAGGGAAGGCAACACATGGTTCCCATGGATCATCTAGAAAAGAACAGCATATGACTAACATATGGACCTGCAATTCAAGGAGACCCAGCCCCTGAAGAGGACACTATGTTAACTGAATACAAAATCATAGAAACATAGAGTTGGAAGGAACCTCTAGTCCTATCCTCTGCTTGGAGGGAGGATAATTAACATTGAAATTAATTACAAAAACATTTACATTTTCTGATGAGTAAGTAAGTATCTTCAAGCTAGGGCTGAAACTCGTTCTCAAGTTTTTCTCAGTTCTCACCGAAAATCACAATTCTCGACTCAATTTTAGTGAGAATCGATAATAGAGAAAAACCCTGGTTCTCAATACTTTCTTAGTCGAGATTTTTTCTTGATTTACTGTTTACTGTGATTTGCCGTGTACTGCTATGTAAGATGTGTATAAGAGACAGTTCGCTTGCAGTGCAGATGACCACCAATCTGGCACTGATAGATGTTTACCCACTTCTACCCTGGGGCAGGTGGCCAGCTGCTATGTGATGCAATCGCTGGAGAAAGCCAGTGATGTATCATGGGCAATGTAGGGTAACAGGTCACCTCCTCTCTGGTCAACCCATGCAGTCCTGCTACAAGGTAAGGTCTGAGGATTGGACCTGGAGGAGTACACTCACCCCTGCTGCCAAATAGCTGATTGGGGGGGGCGCAACAGAGCGTGCTCACCCTGGCCACCAAACAGCTGATGGAGAGACCCAGAGAAGCCCCCCACCATCAGGTGTTTGGTGGCCAGGGTGAGCGTGCTCCTCCACCCAGGGGCTCAATCCTGCTGCACAGCAGGGGTCTGGGAGTCCTGCCCATGGTGACAGCTCCTTGGCTGACCTGTGGTGTAGAAGGACTTGTGACAGCACACACACACACACATACACACAGTTTCCCCATTGGGGTGCTGCTCGTTTGGACTGCTGTCCATGCCAGCCCAAAGACGAGTGGCTGCGTTCTCCCTCTCAGGGGCGGATGGGGGATCTGGATGGCCCTGTCTTGTGTGGCTTTAACCATGCAAAATATTATTTGGGGGGAGGGGAAGAGAGTGAGAGTGGAAGTTGAGTTAACAGCACTAGAGGCCCCTTTCAGACCTTCCCCCCAGTGCATATTTTGGCTGCAGGAGGGAATACGCATGCCAGGATGTGCACAGGATTTGGCCGGTCTTAAAGCCCCCCGTCCCCCCACATGGCTTTACTGTCAAACACACACAGAGATACAGGCATTTCCTGCTCTGTATCTCTGAGTGTTTGTGCCAGCAAAGCCGCANGAAAACCAAAGTGGCTGCAGCACTGCAACAGGCATATTTCATGCTTACACTGGAGCACAACAACAAAGTAAAAGTTTATCTGACGTTAGGATTTTAGATAATCTTTTCTTAAGTAACACTCAGATCACTTTTTTCCCCAAAAAAAGCTTTATTGACTTGCACAAATCAAGTACAAATAGCCAAGCATTGGTATAAGAGTAGGAGTCCCTAGGTGCAGAGCAGGACTCATAAACAATTACAATTCTTGACTCGGTCAATCATATGTACACTTAAACATTCCCCAATTCCACCCATTACCAATGACAATGAAATAAACTAATGAACAAACTATAACAACAACAACAAAAAGGGGGGAAAGGAGGGCCGGGGTGCTTTTTTCTCAAAACAATATGTATGCGCATCCACCTAAACTTCTCTCAGTAAAATCAGGTCCTTGATGACATCCTGTATGATGAAGTTCCTCAGACAGTTGTAGCACTCCAGCCAAGTACTGTAACATTCTTCCAGGTCACCTCTAACATCTGCCATTTTTTATGTGCCTCCATCAAGGGGATTTTGGGGAAGAGACCTAACAGATCTATCTCAGGGCGGAAGGGTACCACCAGTCCTGTAGCAGATCACTTTTTTTGCCAGCAATTTTACTTCCCATTCACCAAACACAAAAAGTGTTTTTACATGGGAGACATTTCAATTTTGGGGAAAACCCCACGGGGGTGCGGGATTTAGACACTCTTCACTGATAGTGAGGAACTCCTTCCAGAAGTTTTGAGACACAGACTAAGTAAGTCCCTGATAGCCGAGTCTTACAAGTCCACGTCTAAAAACCTCTGGGATTCGCTCGACGACACAGTTTCCAACAGCACTCAGGCAACTTTTGGTCTGGCGAGGAGCGTCTAAATGCCCCCTGTGGGGGTTTCCCCAAGCCGGACTTTTAAGCTGCAGGAGAAATGTCTCTTATGTAAAAATGCCCAAAGAGACTAGAAGCTTCCTTGAGGCACTCTTAAGATTCTGCTAAGCACTGGGATGTTGCCACTGATGGCGCTCAATTGGATAGTGCACAATCCCCATTATACCCAGCCACAGAATCATTGTCCTCCTACCATTTTTGCACCAAAAAGGGGAAACATTTAAGAATTACTAATCATCATGTTAGCTCCACCTTTTCTTCCTTCCTTTCTCAATCGTTGGTTTAGTGACATTTATTATATCTGATCTGAAAGATAACATTACCTTCATGTTATTATTTATTATCATAATTTAGCACTGACAGCCTGTTCACGGTTGAGTTTTTAAAGTGTGCTGTGGTCACAATATGATTTGACAAAATGAAATTTAGCACAAAATCTACAATGTATATTTTATGATAACAAAATTATTTCCTAGTGTTTTAAAAATAACTTTTAAAAACTTTGATATTTAGCTACACAAAAACTTTAAACTGAGCGTAGACATCAAGGAAAGTATTCTGTTTTCTAGCTTTATGACACAATACTTCTTAAAACAGTGTTTACAACTTCATATAGCTATACACAAGATGTTTGTCTTGGTTTCATTGCCTGTGTACCAAGAAAATACATTTAAAGACAATATTTTATTTGAAAAGTCAGTTCTATTCCCAGCCTTAAAATTGCAACTTCCCTTTTATCAGTTCTGCTGTTGTCTGTCATTTAAACACTTGCTCCAAATGGAGTTGGTGGATTTATTGCCCTTGAACTCAGTGAGAGAAGGACGAGTATAGGGATGTGGTGATTAAAACTTAAAACACTTCTTACAATTCAAAGCATGGGATGAATTCATGAAGGACATTTTTTTTTAAATGTAGCATATGTTTATTAATTATGTCCAGTTAGTGTGCCACAGAATTTACATTAAGACAAATCGTTCAGAAATAGTGGACATTCACTTACGCCTGGAAGAATCCCCAAAACATGGTGACCTGAAAAAAACTGAGAGGAGGACTACATTCATGGTAGCATCAACATTGAGCTGTAACTAACAAAAGATATGTGCAAAGTTCAAAGATACAACCACTCTCGTCAAGAGCAGATACTGCAACTGGTCCTATGGAGGACCTGCGGGGGAAGGGAAGGCAACACATGGTTCCCATGGATCATCTAGAAAAGAACAGCATATGACTAACATATGGACCTGCAATTCAAGGAGACCCAGCCCCTGAAGAGGACACTATGTTAACTGAATACAAAATCATAGAAACATAGAGTTGGAAGGAACCTCTAGTCCTATCCTCTGCTTGGAGGGAGGATAATTAACATTGAAATTAATTACAAAAACATTTACATTTTCTGATGAGTAAGTAAGTATCTTCAAGCTAGGGCTGAAACTCGTTCTCAAGTTTTTCTCAGTTCTCACCGAAAATCACAATTCTCGACTCAATTTTAGTGAGAATCGATAATAGAGAAAAACCCTGGTTCTCAATACTTTCTTAGTCGAGATTTTTTCTTAGTTCACCATTTACTATTTACTGTGATTACCATTTACCATGATTTACCATGTACCATAGCCCAATTTACCGCGTACCTCTTACCATGTACCGCGTTCATCCCAGTAATGTGCATGTGCAAAATGGCTGCCCTTTTCCAAAAGGGAAGCGATGCTGCTGGTGCCATTTTGGAAGAGGGCTTTGCATGCGCAGAACAGCTGTATCTCTGGAATGAACAAAGTACATAGTAGACAGTAAGCAGTACACATTAAATCGGTATATGGTAAATGCTAAATCATGGTTAATGGTAAAAAAAAGTAAACAGTAAATCACGATAAACAGTAAATGGTAAATCGAGAAAAAAATGTCAACTGAGAGCTCAAACCATTACCCAGGTTGTCTCGAGATCTCGATAATGATTCTTGATACTCACAAAATTTTTGCAAGAAAAAATATTATTCTCGTTTCAGCCCTAGTTCAAACATTCCTACATTAGGAAGTAACCCACATAATCATTTTGCAAAAGTTCCCCAACTTTCCTTGATATGGCACTGGGTGCAACATGGCCCTGCGAAACCCTATAAACCTGCAGAAAGAGAATTCCTGTTGCAACCAGTAAAATTTTCAGAAACCTCTTCCCCCAATTTCTTAATATTGCAAGCCAAAGGAAATGCTGGCAGTTCTAATGCTCTTTTGTACTATTTTTCTTTGGCTTTCCTTGTAATTAAACATTGCTAAATTATGTCATGGCTTAGAATTATATTAACAATGGAGCAGTAATCCATTTTACAGCATGCTGGATCACACAACTTCTGGATGGCATTGTGGTTGAGAAGAAAAGCAGTTTAAAATAGTAATACAGAATACAACATAAAGATGAGCTAAAGCAATTCACAAACAGCCGTTATTCAGAAAAGGTACTTAAGAAATTCAGCTTAGCTTTAAAACTACTGCTCCACCAGCAGATTGCTAATAGTACTATCACCATTAGCTGGTATATTAAATTATAACTTAATATATTTGTCTGCAATCTAAATGTATTCAATTCTTTGTGGCAGTTTTTGACCTTTTCTCTTCTCTGTTTTTTGCATATTTATTTATTTTATATATTTATTAAAACATTTGATATGGCAGCTCAGGGCGGCTTACAATGTATACAAATATAAACATACAGATATAAAAATACACAAACAACATAAACATAAAACATCTAAAAAGGGGGGAGAAGAGGGAAAAAAGAGGGGGGGAAACATATCTCCCGGGAGAAGAGGAAGAAGGAAAAAATACCCCACACTTACCACCCTCCATAAAAATAAAAACCCACCCTCACCCATCTCCCTCGCCAAAGGCCTGGCGGAACAACCATGTTTTGGATTGACGTCAAAAAGAGGAGAGATCCGGGGCTACCCGGGCCTCTGCCAGGAGGGAGTTCCACAGCCTCAGTACGGCCATTGAGAACTCCCTCTCCATAGTCACCCCCTGGAATACTTTGAGAAGGGAGCTCCAGGTCAACCACAGGGGTTGATCCAGAGCATGGGGAGTGAGGGGGTCCCACAGATATACAGGCCCAAGTTATATATGGCTTTATAGGTAAGAACCAGCATCAGACTACAAGCAGCCAGTGCAGAGAACGGAGTGCTGGTGTAATATGCACCCGGCAGCCCGTTCCCATAAGGAGACAGGCTGCCACATTCTGCACCAGCTTCAGTCTCTGAACTGTCACCATGGGCAACCCTACATAAAGTGTGTTACAATAATCTGGTCCTGAGATGATGAAAGTGTGGATGATAGTCGCCAGTTTGGAGTCTGAGATGTACGGCCGAAGCCATACATATGATGATTCCAGGGGTGAAAAGAAATGAGGCAGTAGCCCACATTAACTAGGGGTGTGAAGAAAGCACCCCTACCATTTTGTTTTAGTTTACAAAAACCCCTTCATTTTGGGAGGGAGGGTTCATAACTGACCCTACCGTTTTTGATGTGTTTTGTTTATTTTATAAATCACCGCACATGCACAAATGACTGCCAGACCATTGTGTCCATGCACAGCCCTTTTCCAAAATGGTGATGGTGTTGCCAGTGCCATTTTGGAAAAGGGCTGTGCATGCACAGAATGGTCCAGAAGCCATTTGCAAAGGCACAGTTATTCTTTTATTATTTTTAAAATTAAAAATACATTTTAAAATTTAAAAAAATCATTAAGCATATGCAAAATGGCAGCTGGGGCCATCCTGTGTATGTGCACACTTGTAAAAAATGGTGCTGATGATGCTGGTGCCATTTTGGGAAACTGCACACATGCACAGAACAGCCCCATCAGCCATTTTGTGCATGTGCAGGTTTTTTATTTTTTATTTTTAAATGGGGGGGGAGGTAACCCTGCCCCTTTAGTTGCATTTTACCCCCTCCCTACTCCTCCCACCTTCTAGAGAAGTAGTTCGGGTGGTCGAGGTCCAGAAGCAGGGAGCTGGTAGGAGCGCCAGTGGGAAGTCAGCAACTGGCAGTCCAATTACAAACTCTTTCCCCAGTGTTCTGTGCGGGACACAATGGCAAGGGCCCTGTGTTGTGTAGCACTCTGCCATAGGCACCAGTGATGCTCCTGGGCCAGCCCCTGGATGGCATCCTGGATCTTGCCTTCCCACCACATGGTCTCCTCCATCAGATCCCATTCCAGATCCAGCCTGGGCCACCAGGTCCATGGCCTCAGAGCTTGGTTCAGCTGGGTGGTCACAGATGGTGGTTGTGGGGCTGGCACCCCTTCCACTGATGGACCTGTAGCAGGGCAGAAAGGACAACTGTTAATTCATGTTTCCCCACTTCCTCCTTCCTACCCTAGTGTTTTGCCCCTGCCCATTGCACCGGATGCCTCAGCACCTACTGTCACCCTTGCCATCCGCACCCACCTGTTCAGCATCCGAGTCCCCACCAGCCCGCCATGGTGCCCTTTTACCCACTCCCTGTGCATATGGTCTCTGCATAATGCCTCTGTGTCTCGGGGCTCTTCTGCTTCCTCCTTCTTGCCCTCCTGGCCACCTGTGAAAAAAATGATGAATTACATCCATTTTAGTGAATGGCAATACCTGGATGCTGCCTTCTATGCCTGTGCCACCTAGATGTCGCCTCCTGCCCCCAGGAGAAGTTGGAGTCAGACCTGTTTCCCATTTACTTTAATGGGAAAATTTCCCATTAATTTCAATGGTATCCAAATCTAAATCGTAATGAATCTGAAACTACAGATTCTAATCCGCAATGGATGCAAATCCATAATTTGATCAAAATGCTCATTCTTAGTGAGTACACCATGGGCTTGAGGTGGAGAAGGGTGTCCACATGAGATTGGCCCCTGGTGAGGCTGATGCTGATGAGGTATGAAGCAACTATAGCAGAGGAAGGTGTACAGGAGCATCATGTACTGCGTCGTTTACCAGCTATGCAGTATATGATAGCTGAACTTGAGGTTGTTCTCCTTGACTTCTTTGAAGCTATTCCTCAGGTTCATTGCTCACTGCCAACACTGGCTCATGTCCTAATCATATCTGACCTCTGCCATCTCCTCAGTGATCCCCTGGAACACCCTCTTGTTCATGTAATTTTTGCACAGGTTTTACTACACCCTCTTGCCCC
Organism: Sphenodon punctatus; assembly: GCA_003113815.1. Lineage (NCBI taxonomy): Eukaryota > Metazoa > Chordata > Lepidosauria > Sphenodontia > Sphenodontidae > Sphenodon > Sphenodon punctatus. The sequence goes on along the minus strand of QEPC01014677.1, from coordinate 2,803,027 downwards.
TCTTCCCCCGGCAGCCGATAAATGCACTCGTCTCCTGCTCCTTCTGGTTGGCTCACTCCTGGCAGTTTCTCTCAGCACAGTGAGGGGGTCTGTGCTTCAACTGTTCCCATGGGGATGGTGCTTCTAGATGCCTGTGATCATGTTGATGGACACACACCACATAGTTATAGATAAGTTTGACCAACTCTCTCGACACCACTACCATTGACTGTGACTGGCTGAAAGGAATGACTTTCTGAAGTGTACTGGCTGTCCTCCTGCTGCATGTTTCCTTTGGTTGGCTGGCTGTTGCTCCTTGGTTGGTCCATGAGCAGGAGGGTGCACATTAGCCAGATTAGTTTGGTTGGGCCAGCCTTTGCCCACGCTTCATCAACCACCTTCTTTGGACAACACATCAGGTAGCCTCCTGCCCCAAGAGTGGGAAAACATCTGTCAGCAACCTAGCAGACAGGATAATTTTGGCTAATGTGGGTTACTGTCTCATTTGTTTTCACCATAGACATTTTGACTACCAGGTGACTACTTTCACACTTAAAGAAGATGACCTCTGGAAAAGTCCACCATCACATTCTCTTCAAGTCCAGTTCACTTAGTGGCATGCCCACTGCCCAGAATTCAGTGCAAAGAACCAGGCTGGTTACTGGGCATAAAGGTAAGAGGTGGTAACATAGCAGGTCTTACTACAATGTTAAGTAGTTAGATACTTAGCATCTTATCATAATCTTAGTACACAACACTTCTCTCAATTCGATAAATTACTAAAGTTGAGAACTCCCACCCTGAAGCTGTACTTATACTAGTGGGTGACTTCAGTGCTAGAACCGGGGCTCTGTAAACCCGGAGCAAATAGATGAAAATGTATTGAATGTAACAGATATCCCCTTCAGAACTTCCAAGGATTTGATAACAAATGACTCTGGAGAGCTTTAATAAGAGATTCTTGTCCATCTTAATCTAATTATCTTTAATGGGCGAACTGGTGAGGATCTGTTTGGAGAATTTACTTATAATTCCTCTACAGGAGGAATTCCTCTCATTACTTCAGTGTTTTCCTTTAGTTCTTTTGCCAACTTCAAAATTAAAATTAGGCTTGAAAGTTTTCACCATCCAATATGTGTGAATATTGTTAAACAACCCCCCTTTTAGGAATGTGAAAATGTATTACCGTCTACTGAAGCTAGGCAGTCGAGGAAGCTCTGAATCAAGTGGACAACAGAGTCCTTTGTGAAAACCTCAAATCTGATGTATTCACCTGATATTATTGCCATTACAGAGGAAATAATCTCAGATGCTTTTTCTGTTCCCCATGAGGTGGTTTATGGAAAATTGGTTGCAGTTATGGAGGAAATTGTAACCAAACCTGCCCCCAAGGGGACAAAGTCTATTAACTCTCTTAATCTCACTTATTGGTTTGATCAAGACTGCCTTTATTATTATTATTATTATTATTATTATTATTATTATTATTATTAATTTAATTTTTGTTTTTTTACATAAAAATAGACAAAAAACTGTTACAACCATAACCTGTGACACCAAAGACCACATCACATTTTTTCTTTGTGGCTGATCAGATTTCTGTTAAGCAGATCATAGGGATTTTGCTTTTTTCTTTAAACAGGGCAGTAATAATATCCCAGCACGGATTCCAAGAGTGCCATGAGGCAAAACGGCACCTGTGATTCCTTAGGAGAACATTTTATAAGCGAAGTATCCCTTTAACTTGGGACTAAAACGGCATATAAGAAGTTACTCACTGATAAGAAAAAACTGTCTGACTATTGTATTGCCTATTGTTATAGAGGAGCAGGTTGTATTGCCTATTGTTATAGAGGAGCAGATTGTATTGCCTATTGTTATAGAGGAGCAGGTTTCATGTTATATGTTGATAGGGATGTGCAAAAAGTATTCAGGGGTTTGGTGTTCGGGCCATTCGTGAAGACCCAGAATGCAAATTGCCCCGCGTCCGAACCGGCTGAACAAAGTTTGAGTTTTGAACCTGTTCGGGTGGGGAGCAGGGGACGGGAAGAACCAGGATTTCCCTTCCCCCTCCAGGCTGCATGGGTGGAAGGGGTGCCGGGGCTCACCTCCCCCCCCCCCCAAATTTCTCAGCCTGTTAAAAATATATTTAAAAAAAAAAAACCCACCCCAGGGATCGACCTACCTGGTGGTGCCAGGGCTCCAGCCCTGGGCCTGGTGGTGGCAGCGGGTCCAGTTCCGGAAATGCTCCGGAGCGCTTCAGGCCTCTACTAAGCCTGAAGTGCCTGAAGAGCTCTGGAGCCATACCCGCCACCACTACTGCTACCGCCACCACCACCACTACCACCACCGCTACCACCCCGCCGGTGTTCGCACATCCCTATATGTTGACCCTAAAATTAGGGAAGGCTCCAGGTATTGACCATATGCCACCTGAAATTTATAAAAGTTTTGTTACATGGTGGGCCCCAATACTAGCAAAGCTCTTTACATCTTTTAATCAGCAAATACAAGTACCAGAGTCCTGGAGCTCTGCCATTATAATCCCACTCTATAAAAGAGGATGTAGATCAGACCCTGTTTCTTATAGACCAATTAGCCTCTTACCCCTAGCTGGCAAGATATATGCCTGTTTTTTGCTGGAGGAGTTACAGATGTGGGCAGATGAAAACCATATGTTGCCCGAAGAACAGATGGGGTTCCGCCATGGCCAGTCAGTCTTTGATAATTGTTACATGCTGGTGCATTTGATAGATAAGTATATTTCTGTCAGAGGCTGTTGTTTGTTTGTGCCCTCCATAGATTTCTCCAAGGCTTTTTACATGGTAGATGGGAATATACTGTGGACCAAACTAGCAGGTATAGGCATAAACCGACACTTACTGGATATGATCATTTTATTACACCAAGCTAGTAAGGCTGCAGTAAGATTATCCTTTGTAGGTAATCTTTCCATGTTTTTTTCACTAAAACTGGGGTTAGGCAGGGTTGCCAGTGGGCACCCTTACTTTTCAACTTATTTATAAATGACCTGGCAGGCCTAATCAACTGGATGGCTTTAACCCCTCCTACGTTCTTGAGAAAGCCTGTGGTGATTTTGATGTACGCAGATGATGTGCTTTTGATTTCTCAAACAAAAAAGGACTTTAAAATAGCCTTGGCCATCTGCATTCTTACTGTATGGCTAATAACATGACTATTAACACTCAAAAATCACAAGTCATCTGTTTCAGGCATTCCCAACTGGAATGCAGATGGTTATTAGGCAAAGATCATCTTCCCCAGGTCTCACAATATAGGCATTTGGGAAACTGTTTTGTGGCTACAGAGTCTTGGATGAAACACATGCATGCTCTCATAAAGAAAGCTTCCAGCACTGTCGCAGGGCTATTAAGTCTTTATGGGTCTACAGATAGACCATCTGTGCTGCCAGTGATCAATGTTTTTAGAACCAAGACATTAGCTCAGCTCACTTATGGAGCTGAGATTTGTTTCATCAATCAGATTCTGTTCTCACCTGCGGTGGTGGTGGCGGCAGCTGGAGGGACAAGGGAAAACATGGCAGCGCAGAGGAGCCAGCCGACAGGAAAAGAGCCAGTGCAAGCGGGGATCTGTCATGGCTTCTCTCATGCATGTCAGGGCAGGGTTTTGCGCCCTGACATCCGCGAGAGAAGCCACAACAGATCCCTGTTCTCACTGGCTCTTTTCCCATCGGCCAGCTCCTCTGCACTGCCTCATCTTCCCTTGCACCTCCCATTGCCACCACTGTCACTGCAGGTGAGAACACAACCTCAGTCTAAAGAAAGTGAGGTAGTTCAAAATAAGTTTATTAGAGGACACCGATTTCTATGTTACATTCTGAAACCGGTCTGAAACCGGTCTGAAACTGTGACAACCTTGAAAGTCTTGGATTATTGGAATAAGATACTAGGCATGGGCAAACAGATCGCGGTTCGTGTTCGGCCGTTCGGTTCGGCCGCGATCGGTTCGTGTGTTCGCGTTCGGCCGTTCGGTTCGGCCGCGTTCGGTTCGTGTGTTCGTGTTCGGCCGTTCGGTCCTGCCTCGCGTTCGCGTTCGCCCGTTCGGTTCGGCCGTT
>QEPC01014677.1:2761288-2798098 GCA_003113815.1 Sphenodon punctatus | reverse complement strand
CCACCCCTGGTGCCTGGAAGTCTGCTCCTAGCTGAGTCAAATGACTTCCCCCTCCCTGCTACATTTGGCCTTCCAGTGACCTGACAGAAGACCATGTTTTAGCCACCCGAACACAACCGAACGTGATTCGAATTGAACGAACTGTTCGGCCATTTCGTAGTTCGGTGTTCGGTTCCATTCGGTGTGTTCGCCATTTTTGTCGTTCGGTGTTCGGTTCCGTTCGGTGTGTTCGCTATTTCAGTGTTTGGTGTTCGGTGTTCGGTCCATTCGGTGCGTTCGTGTTCGTGTTCGTGTTCGTGTTCGGTTGTCCGAACAGGCCGAGTTCGGGCCGAACACCGAACTACCGAACCGCGTTCGCCCATCCCTATAAGATACGTTGTATGGAGACTACACAGCTTCCACATATATACTGGATGGAGACTAATGTGCACATGTGCAGACTAATGTTAGAAAGAAATACAGATGGTGGAGGGAGGTCTCTTAAGACTTTGTATAAAATGGGGCTCTCTCCCAACTTCTGTTCCTTGATTAATTTCTCCCAGGCACGTGATGCACTCAAGTTTTTACATATCTCTTCACAAACTGAGATAGCTAAATTAACTTCAGTAAAGATAGCTCTTTGGTACCTTAGAATCAAGTCTGTTTTTCAACTAGGACCATATCTTATCCATCTGGCGGGGTTCCAGCTCCGCAGAATAGTGTCTTTTATTCACCATCAGCTTTTTGATTCTGCTGTTACAAGAGGCAGAGCAGAGAAAGTGAGCTATTATAATAGATTATGCATTTGTTCCTGTAGGGAGGTTGAAACATTAGAACATGTTTTGATTTCTTGTCCTTTATATGAAAATTTGAGAGAGTGTTGGTTGATTCCTCTACTTCCAAAGGACTATCTGCCCCTTCAGCCTCAGAGTTTGATATTTCTTCTGACATCTAATAGTACTGACGTACTGAAAGCCTTAGCCCTGTTTTTTATATCTGCACAACATTTTAGGAATAGCTTGCTGTGAAGGGAAATTTGATTTGATTTGATTTGATTTGACTGAACACTAGAACTTACTATAGTACCTATGCAGACTCGCATGGGGTGTCAAGGATATTGTTGTAGCTAGAGATTTTCCATTTATGCTATTTGTACTAAAACTATTCCATTTTGAGAAAGGGTATGCATGCACAGAATGGCTCTGGTGGCCATTTTTCACATGCACTGTGATTTTAAAAAAATGTTTAATTAAAGAATAAAAAAACCCCACACATTCACAAGTGGCTACCAGACATGCATGCACAGAACGGTCCTTTTCCAAAACAGCACCAGCAGTATCAGCACCATTTTGGAAAATGGCTGCACATGCGCAGAATGGCCTGGCAACAATTTGCACATGTGCAGTGATTTTTAAAAAAACTAATTTTTAATTAAAAAAACAAATGGCCTGAGCCCTACATATCTAAAGGACCACGTCTCCCATTTATACCCCCTCACAGCCTATAAGGTCAGTCAAGCGTGCTTTCTTGCAAGTTATAACATTTCACCAAGTGCCATATGACCAAGGGTATGCAGAGAAGCATTCTTAGTGGCTGCTATACAGCTTTCGAACTCCGTTCTCTTGGAGGTTCACCAAAGTCCTAGACTGAACATCTTCCAGAGGGAGTAAGACCAATTTCTTTGGCATTGATTCAACAGGAAGTGTAGGGGTAGCCTTAAGGAGAGCCAGTAGGTGCCATGGCCCAGGCTGTCATAGGGAGCCCCACAGGGAGGCCAGCCCCGAAGCAGGGTTAGAATGGTGGGGGGGGCATATTTTATAGGTAAACATGATTTTATGGATTTTATTTTCTATATATTTTATTATGTTATTAGCCACCCTTAGCCTTTGGGGAAGGGCAAGAAAAAAAAATCAACAAACTAAATAAATAAACCTACATATGCCCTGTCCCTTGCAAGCTGCCACATGGGACTGAAAATGAATGTTCAAACTATTCATATATTTGCTGATTTGGGGGAATTCAGATTCGTGAATTTGAATTCAGAATTTTCATCCTATTTGAAAACTTCACAAAGTTCACAAGCAGAATGTTATTTTTTTCAGAATATATTTGATAGTCGATATTTATTTGATATTTTTCAGTTCAGTAATTTGCAATTAATTGATTATTGCCACAAGATTGCAATGTGCATAGTACAGACATGTTATTTTACTGGATGAGAAAATGATAACTAATATAAATTTTAAACTCAAAATAATCAAACTAATCGAACTAACTGAACTAATCTCAAATATGAACTTCATCCAACTCAAACTTCAAGTTTATTAAAAATTAAACAAATCACACATAACAAAATTGAATTTGTATAAGTATTTGAATTAGAAGATTCATTTATGAAAAGAATATTCAAATATGTGAAATCACAAACCAAATAACCCAAATTTATTTTAATCCAAATTCTATTAAAATGATTCCTCCCATTTTTTGTCTTGTGAATAAACACTACATTGGTTTCACTGGTCCTTTTTACATGGGCGGCACCCATGCTAACACTTCCAGGGATCTGTACGTGCATGTGTGGCTGAGTCCCATGCGTACAGTGGCAGCGGCAGCGGTTGTGTGCTCCTGAGAAATATGCATGCCCATCCACCTCTATCCATCACCCATGCATGGAACAACCAGTGAGAAGGCAGGTTGCTTCATGTGTGGGGATGGGTGTACACCCGTCCCCACCCACCGTGCCGGCACACACACACACACCCCAGCGTGGCCCATTTAAAAAGGGCCAATAAATAGGACTTCCACATTATCATGGAAAAGGGGGCTAGATTGCCCCCTGAAAGCATCTATCAGATGATTTTTTAATGACTTCAGAAGAATGTAGGAATACACAGAGGAAATTTACAGCAATAAGCTGGATATATGGCTAGATGGCCTACTTTGGTTTGAGGTGATCTCAAGATGGAATTAGGAAAGAATCTTGTACATTGCATAGAACATCTCGCTGAAAGTAATTCCCATATTAATATTTCTGGATGAATTTTGCTGAGATCCTAGGGTAAAAATGAGAGTGTCTTCAGTCTTTACAGAAAAATGTTAACTAGCTGAATCAAAATGCAGCTTGACACCCTCTACACTTAACAAGCACACCTTCTATGCTTTCAGTTCAGCTCTAATCTCTTTTGTGATTAGAAAGAGAATAAGATGTTTCAGGATCACAAATAAAATCCTGCTCTATACTATCATTCAAAAGGAACATCCAAGTCAATTCTAAACACAAATACAAATAGCTTGGCTAAAATACTGCCAGAAAGAGTAAGAATGCCCAGACATAAACCATCACAGTTTCAGCAAATGGGTTTTCTTTTGTCCAGTTTCCTCCTTGTACTGGAGACATGAAAAAGCTAAAAATGTTCTGAAGTATGCTTCATTGTATGATAAATCACAAGGTCTTACCTATAACACTCTTCTCCACTCACACATCTTTTGTATTTTGGACAAAGCTATGTTATAATTTTCCTGCAGTTTATTCAGATTCACACTTTGTCAGATTTAGGAATAGCAAAATACACTGTGAAGTGGCACCGTTTTTGCTCTATGAGCATGCTGCTTTAAAATGTGGCTTGAAGAAGGGAGCAATCAGAAGCTCATCGCTGGACTGGAAGTTGCCCAGGCACCGTTGGAAACAGCAGCACCAGGTGACTCCCAGAAGTTTTGAGACAGGGACTAGGTAAGATGTCGGTTATCAGGGACTTACCTACTCTGCATCTCAAAACATCTGGAAGTCACCCAGTGCCGCTGTTTCGAATGGTACCTGGGCGACTTCCAGTCCAGCAAGAAGTGTCTGATTCCCCCCACTGGGGTTTTCTTGGGCCACATTTTAAAGCAGCGGGAGAAAGCTCTCCCATCTAAAAACACCATATTTTGTGTCAGTTTCCCTTAGGCTGTCTGTGAACTAATCAGCGATGTAGTATTAAGAGCAACATTGTTATTTACACTTTGTTAAATGGCAATAACACACTTGAAGATGTATGTATAAGCGAAGACAGTTCTTGTCTCAAATACTTGTCTGAGACACAAAATAGAGACAATTAAATATGTTGGAAAATGAGAAGGATGGATGCATTTTGTGCCATAGCTGGTATTACTCTTTAAAATCTATTCATAGGGAAGACTGTAGGAAAATGACATTTTAAAATATATTTAAATGTGGCCAGGGATGGCATGGAAAAAGGCAAGGAGATGGAAAGAGAAAATTATGAATGAAACATTTTTTTTTCTCTGAAATTAGACCTATTGGGTGTATTTACACACACATTTCTCCTGCATGTTGACCTTTCTGTGTGTCTAAATCACTCGGCCAGATCTTTGAACTTCTGCATAGAACTTCTCCCAGAACTTTTGTGTATAAAACGTTCTCCTGGTAAACTGCTTTGCTCCAGGCAGCTGTGGTCACATGGTTTCCATGGCAGTCCCTCATGTCTACAGCTGTGGCTACTTTAGACTGCCTCAGGGCAGTGTTTGTGTGAAGAATGCATCCAGGAACTGCCTCAGGGCAGTGTGTATGTGAAGAATGCATCGGGAACTTACTTGTGGACTTGTAAACCCAGAAGATTGAAAGACCAGCACTTTAAGGTGTGTGTAAATTATCCATTTTAATGGCATCCTCAGTGTCATAGGTGAGCATAGCTGGAACACTTGACCCTCTCATGTTTTGGCAGCAGCACTGATAGTAGGGGGATCTAAAAGGAGGGTATTTGCTGACCCCATGTGGGGTCAGTCACTTCTGCTGCTCCTTGGTGTAATCTCGGATGGGGATGTAATCTCGGATGGGGCTGTGGACCTCGCATGTATTACGGAGACCTGGCTGGACGAGATGACCGGACCAACTTAAGCCAATCTCGTTCCGGTTGGGTATGCCGTGTAGCACCAGCCCCGCATGGGTGGCCGGGGAAGAGGTGTAGCGATTAATTTTAGAGAGGACTGGCCTGTTAGGAGGTATCCAGTTCAGGAGATATCAGGTTTTGAGACCCTCCATGTGGTGTTTGATTTGGCTGGAGGCAAGCTAGGGGTGCTGCTGGTATACCGGGCACCTTCCTGTCCAGCAGAATCCCTTACGACTCTAGCAGAGCTGGCCTCAGAGGTGGTGCTGGGCTCCTCCAGGACTTTGGTCCTGGGGGACTTCAACATTCACACCGATGCCGGCCTTGTCAGGGCGTAGTGAGAATTCATGGCCGCCATGGCAACCATGGATTTGTCCTAGGAGGTCAACTGCCCGACCAACCTGATCTTCGGTTCCGGCCTTGGGCGGGGGGTCCGGTTGTGGGGGAGGTTAGAGCTGTGCCCTTGTCATGGACGGACCATTATCTCCTTCAGGCCAGTCTCTCAGCGCACCCCCTCCAGAAGGGGAAGGGACCAGTTAGGATGGTCTGCCCTCGGAGGCTGATGGAAACTCAGAGGTTCCAGAAGGTCCTGAGGGAGTTAAACTTGGACCTGGACGGTCACTCTGTTGATGAGCTGGTCCAGCGTTGGAACAGCTTGCTGGAGGAGGCCATTGACAGAGTGGCTCCGAGACGCCCTCTGCCTTGGTTTCACCACTGCAGGGCCCCTTGGTTTACTGAGGGGCTGTGGGGGATGAAGCAAGTAGGCAGGAGGCTGGAGCGACGCTGGCATCAGACTCTATCTGACTCTGACCAACTTCTCCATAGGGCCCATTTGCGGTCCTATGTGGATGCCATGAGGATAGTGAGAAAGGAGTTTCTTGCTGTCCTCATAGCGTCTGCAAAGTCACGCCCGGCGGAGCTGTTTCGGGTGGTGTGGGGACTGGTCAGTCCGGCCTCCCTCCGCCTGGATGGGGACGTGTCCCAGGCCCGCTGTGAGGAGTTTGTCACCTACTTCTCAGACAAGTTCGCTCGGATTCAGAGTGACTTTGATGCAGGATTAGAGGCAGAAGATAGAGAGTGTGAGGTGATGGAGGCTCCATTTTTCCATCTTTGTGGGGGGAGTTTCAGGAAGTGACGCCGGCTGATGCGGTGGATGTCTTGGGGTCTGTGAGAGCCACCGTTCTTCAGGGTTCCATTATGTCTCCATTATTATTTAATGTTTATATGCAGCCTTTGGGGGAGGTCATGAGAGGGTTCGGGGTGCACTGTCACCAATATGCTGATGATATTCAGCTGTACCTCTCTTTTTCAGCTGACCCAGACCCTGCCATCTCGTTGCTATCCCAGTGTTTGGAAGCCGTGGTGGAATGGATGTGGCAGAGCAGACTGAAGCTCAACCCCAATAAGATGGAGGTGATGGTGGTGGGGAGAGTGAGGGAGGTGTTGATCCCCCTGATTGGGGGGGTTCACCCTCCTGTAGCTCAACAGGTCCGGAGTCTGGGGGTGGTGCTGGATGCAGATCTCCACCTGGAGTAGCAGGTAGAGGGGGTGGCGAAGGCTGCCTTCAGCCAGTTGTATCTGGTGCGGATGTTGCGTCCATATGTCTCTGGCCTGAACCTGGCCTCCCTCGTCCATGCTTTCATCACCTCGAGGCTGGACTACTGCAATGCGCTCTATGTGGGGCTGCCCTTGTTCCTGGTTCTGAGGCTGCAGCTAGTGCAGAATGTGGTGGCCCACCTCCTTTCGTGGACGGATCGCCGGGACCACATAACACCTGTGCTCCAGGCTCTGCACTGGCTGCCAATAGCGTGCCGAGCCAGGTTCAAGGTGCTGGTGTTGATTTATAAGGCCCTTTATGGTCTTGGCCCCTCATACCTCAGGGATAGCCGCGCCCTCCACACCCCAAAGCGGGTCCTTCGGTTTGCCGGGGGTGCCTTCTTGGAGGTCCCCCGTGTTAAGCGGGGGGCCACAACGGAGAGGGCATTCTCGGTGACCATGCTGTGCCTTTGGAATTCCCTCCCAGAGGAAGCTCACCTGGCCCCGAGCCTTTTAACATTCCATCAGGTTTGTAAAACCTGGCTGTTTGCCCAGGCCTTTGGGGAGGGTGGGAGGGTGGGTTAGCGGGTTTTTATTCTCCTGCCCGTCTTTATTATTCTTTATATTTTCTTGTTGTCCTTTCCCTGTTTCATTTGCAAGATTTTTTTAACTGTTTTAAATGTTTTTAAAAGTTGTTTTATCTTGAAATTTGTTCACCCGAGCTGCTTGCAGGAGGGGTGGGATATAAATATATGAAATAAATAAATAAATAGTACTCTGTTTGAGCCATTGAATAGCAATAGCAAAGAGGCAGAGGCTCAGATAACTATGACCTGCTGGGCTGCCCTCTCTCCAGAGATGGGGGAGTAAGGGAAGAGGACTTCCAGACCCACCACTGCTTCTGCTATGCTGGGGGCACCAATTCTAACAATTCCCCATCTTCTGAGCATCAGAGGGCAGTACCCCTTTCTTTTCAATGCTTAGTGTGCAGTGAAGGTTTGAAGGCCAGACAGGATTAAAATGTTGTCTTTTATTCACAGTATTTGAATACTACCTATTGAATCAATTTTTAGGCCATATTTGCTTGCTTTAAAATTTACAGCAGGTACTTTGCATAGACTGATGCTCTGTAAAGAATTTCCAGGTGGTCTGTAGAATTACTGTCTGTCCTTCTCTCATTCTTTGAATGTGAGAGAGAAAACAATGGGAATTGGAGATTTGTGCATTAGGAGTTTTGCCCCATTTTATAGTCACGAAGAACACTAAGAAACACTAAGTCCCACACAGAAAGAATAAGAGCTTCAGCATATGGGTGTGACTAGTGGGTTACTTTTTGTTTGAGGTTTGGTTGAATATTCGTTGGAGAATCCTAATTAGAGCTGAAACTGGTAGCTCATTTTGTACCTACGGGTAACACCCAAAATTTTGGGTAGCCTTTTGTGTGACTGATCTGGGCCCAATTAATGCAACAGGTAGTTGAATACCTGAAATTTGGGCGGGATGAAGAACTGTTTCTGGTTCTCATGAGATTCTTACAAGAACTGAGAAACATTACCAAAATCTCAACAAGAACTCAATAACATTCCGAGATCTCATGAGAAAATCTGAAGAAAATTCAAACACAAGAACAGCCTTAGCAGCTGTTTTGTACATGCATAGTATTTTAGTTTTTTTAGTTGTTCACTATGAAGCAGCCTCCCCCTCAGCAAACTTGCCTCCTCACCTGCCCCCACAGGCAGCAAGAAGCCCCAGAGCTGTTCCAGATATGGAGAGAGGCAGCCAGGTGAGTGTCATGCCTTGCCGTAGCTCGCGCATGCTAAATAGTGAGCAGCGGGTTGCAAGGCAACCTGAAGGAAACACCAGGGGCAACACCCTAGGTTTAGGCAATAGAGAAGAGGTGGGCCAAGCACAGCCCCTGCAGAAACGTGCCGCCTGGCCAGCAGGCCTGGCCCCACCCAGACGCACCGTGAGATTGGCAGGGCAGCATAGGATGCTAGGGAATGGAGCCATGACTCCAACCTAAGTGCCCACACCTGGCCTGATAGTATAAAGATACCAGCGGGGCAGCAGGTCCCCGCCGGTAATCATTTGAGAGGCCCCTTCCTTGCTCATTGTTCGATATACCTTGATCCTTGTGCCTTGTTACTGTTTGTTCCCCTCTCTGTAACTCCTTGCTTGTGTGTTTGTCTCCCTGCTTCCCTTCCAGTGTTCTTGCTCTAGTTGGGTGAGTGTGTCTTGACTGCCTGCTTAGTGTTTCCTTCACTTACCTTGTTTCCTTATTCTCTTCCCCCCACCCCCCATTGCTGTGTGATAGTCCTATCCTCTTTCCCTTCTCCCTTTCCTTCCCTTCCTCCCCTTGTCACTACTTTGGGAAACCTGGGATCCTCCATTCCACACCAGTCATATCATAGCGCCCTGGAACCCTTGGAGTTTGTGAGTAGTCTTATTGTTTTTCCTTACCTGTCCTTGTACCTTGAGCATATTCCTCCTCTCCTTCCCTGTGATGATCCAGGTTGCTCTCAGTCATTGAGAGAAAGCCCAAACAAGACCCTGAGGGAATTACCTACCCTGTGGTATCACTAGAGAGTTGGAAACCAACACTGCTTTTAAACGAGGGCGCCGGAAGTGACGTTCTCCCCGTTGCCAGCGGCAGCGGCGGCTGGAGACATGGGGCTTTGCAGCGGCGCATTCTTAAGACTTCAATTATTAGGCTTAAGAATGCATCGCTCCAAAGCCCCGTGTCTCCAGCCGCCGCCGCCGCCGGCAACGGGGAGAAAGCCACTCTGGCGGCTTTGCTTTAATGCGGCGTTTGGGAGGCGCTTCAGCGCGCCCTAGTTTAAAAGCAGCCCTAGTCAAGGAGTCAACCCTACTACTCCTTTCATTGCCTTCCCCCTCTTCTACCCCATCCCCCCTAATAGTGAGTACAAGGGTTTTTGTTTGGTTTTTTCAGAAGTGAGGGCGGGCAGGAGAATGAGATTTTCACTTTTCTCGGTGAGAGTCAGGGCAATTCTCAGCTCATTCTCATTTGCAAGAATGAACCAAGAACCCTGATTCTTGTTGAGAAAATTGAGAATCCCAGAAGTATCAGCCCTGCCTGAAATGTCAAGTCTTACCATTATGAAATTGGTGATTTTCAGGTTCACTGATGTACTCCAACTTACTGTTTAACTGTTTTAGTGTGTTAAATATACCTAACCAATTCCCTGTCTTAGTAACTGTTGTAAAAGGAAAAATCAGTAACAGAAAACCAGAAATTTGGTTTCTAATCATATTCTGGTAACAATGGTAACTTGTAAGGTACTAAACAGATACTGTTTAATGTCCAATCTGCCCTACAAAGGGTTGGGCATCAGAAATTCAATAGGAATACCCATTTGAGCTCTTATCTTGATTTTATTTCATACAAGATACTTAAGTTAGACAGATTAAAGACAACCTACTGTATGGCGGCTCAAAGAATGTTAGAGTTGGAAGGGATTTTGAGGGTCAACTAGTCCAAACCCCTGCTTGGATGCAGAATGATTACAACTACAACATCTCTGGGAGATTACTATTAGGGATGTGTGAACAGAACGCGACTCGAATGTTTGGATGTTCGGTCGCTTGGTCCAAAACCCGAGTTTGGGTTCGGCTGTTCAGTTCTCAGCCAAACATCCAAAAATAGCACTATCGATACCAAAATCGATACCAAATTCAAAGATTTTTTTTTTGTATCAGTATCATTTGGACCTGGGACCACCCCTGGTCTCCACTCCTGGTGCCAGGAAGTCTGCTCCTCAGCTGCCTCTCCCTTCCAGTCACGTTTTTCCTGCCTGAAGTCACGTTTTTCCCACCCCCAAACTCATCTGAACTCACTCGAACATGACCGAACTGTTTGGCCGTTTTTGAGTTTGGTTTGGACTTTCTGTTTGGACGTACGAACAGACCGAGTTTGGGCCGAACTCCGAACATCCGAACCGCATTCGCACATCCTTAATTACTATCAAGCCTTTAAAAAACAAAACAACAACAACAAAACTCCAATGGCAGAGCTTATGACTTACCTACACAACTTATTCCATTGCTGAACAGTTCTTACTGAACATTTCTTACTGAAATGTTTCCTGAGATCTAACCAAAATCTACTGTCCTTTAACTTGAGCCCATCATTTCTAGTCAGGCCTCCGTAGCAATGAAGAAAATCTTCTTTGGCAGACCTTTAGATGTTTGAAGACATCTATCATGTCTCCGTTTAATCTTCTGTCTACTAAATGAAGTATACTCAGTTTCTTCAAATATTCCTCAAAAGACCCTTTATCATCTTTGTTGACCTCCTCTGAACTTGCTCCCATTTATAAATGTCCATAAAATGAGACACCCCAGACAAGACAACATACTCCAGTTGGGATCTGCCCAGTTCTGAATAGAGTGGAATTATTACCTCCACTGATTTGGAGGCAATGCTTCTGATACTGCAACCTAAAATTGCACTAGCCTCTTTTTTCTTTTTTTCCCCAGCTATATCACATTACTGACTCATCTTCAGTTTGTGATCAACCAAAATCCCTAGACCTTTTCACATGTGCTGCATTGCCCAAATGTTAGGGAGTTCTTCCTAATATTTAACCTAAATTTGCTTTTCATTTTAAATCACATTCCTTTTATCCTTCCCTGAGTGGGAATGGCATGCAATTGCATCAAATATGCATTTTCAGTCTACCCAAACATGCTGCCTGAATGTTGTATTCTCTCTCTGTTCCACAACAGGAAAATATAGCAAAAAATAAAAATAAAAATAAAAAAAATGATGAGATATATCCTGTCACTTACATGACATGAAAAACCCTAGTACATGTACCTGTCATTTTATACTTGACAATAGAAAACTTAGAGCAGAAGGTGAGGTGAAAAGCCATGTATTTATGAAGCTACCTTCCCTTCAGCCTTTGGAGTAAAATGTGCTCAATGCCTTACTGAAGTAAAGACAACTGGAAAAATATGTTACATTATGGTAGAAGCCTACCAGTGACATTTTTGAAAACTGAGTCTTGACACTGCAAAAAATACTTTCCACTCTTACCAAAAGGCTAATTTCCTGTTGCATATCTACATGAGCTATACAGAACCAACCAGATTCACTGAAAGGCTTATGCCCGATTTGTCATGAGGCAAATCAGAAAAAAAGAGCAGTACAAATCAGTTGAAAGCCCTATTTTAACAGGAATAACCAGGTTTTATCAACATATCTCAGACTTATCAAAATCAATTTTTCAAAAGATAACCTGCAGGAATTGGGTTATTTCCATTTAAGTTATTTGAGACCCCTCTAGTTGAGCTCATAGCAGGGCCAGCCTCTGCCAAGGTAAAACCCAGGACAGAGCAGGAGACCCCAGGACAGAGCATAAATGCCTGCCCCAAGAACCACTTGCAATGCCCAAGAGTCCACCCACAACCAGGGGTACCAGGAGCTTCTCCTCTCTGCATCATCAACCACTTTAGAACCATGGGCACTCCTCCTATCACAGCTACCACCGCAGAGTCCTTAAAGACCCCACCCATTGCCACTTCAGAGGCCTTGGAGACCTCATCCCTCTGCACATGCCATCACATGGAACCATCAAGCATCATGACCATGAATGCTGGTGGGTGCAAGGCAGATTCTCAAGTCCACTCAGCAGCAATGGCGGTGGCAATGGGTGGAGGGGGCTCCTGGATCTACTTGGCAGTGATGGGCAGAGGGGCTTCCTGGAACCCCACAGAAGCAGTGGGTCAAGAACCCCACACGGCACAGGACCTGAATTTCTGCCTCAACTGACCACCCTAAGGCCAGGCTGCGATCACAACGCACAGCCGCCCCTCCCCCCCGTTAGAAAAGTCAGACCTGGGGTGGGGAGTGGAGAGAAGGCCAGCACTTCAGACAGCTCTAGGGTAGAGGGGCTGTGGCTGTGAACAGGACCTCTGAGTAAGAGAAGAGAAAAAGGGAGGCACAGAACTGCCTGCCAGGAAAAGAAACTCCATAGATTGGAGTCCTGCCACCATACCACTGCCTGTAAAGCTACTTTCACAGGGCTCTGACACCACCATTGGCCTGAGGAAGCCTTGAATGGCATGGGCTAGGCCTGGAAAGGGGGGTGGGGTGTTGGCTCCTTGTTGCCCAGGGCCCTTGGAAGCCCCCCCACCTGTGACCACTCTGCTATCCCTCCCCAGGTAACCATCTTCAAAGGGGCTGCTGCCCAGGAGGCGGCATCCTCTCGGCGGCGTCTGAAGGGCACTGCCAAAGTCAAATAGCCCATTTGCATGCCGTTCGCGGGCCAGAGTAGTGCTGCCGGCCAGACATTTTTCACCGGCTCCCAGACTGTGACAGGTGTTCACCGCTCACCAGTTACTACCACCACTGCTCCTGAAGCTGCTGACACCGATGCTGATGCCGCTGATGCCACCCAGACTTGTTGCTGCTTCTCAGAGCCATGTTGCCCAGCCCCACAGTTACCAACTCCCCCTTCCCCATCAGGAGGAGGTAGCAGGGCCAGGGCACGCAGGCAGGACTTCCGGATCCCAGCGCAGCCAAAAGCAGCCAGTCGCCTGGCTCTGCTACAGGCACGCGCTGCAGATAGCGTGCCCAAGGGGGCCGGGGGGGGGGCTTTAGCTTTAGCGTTGCATTTTAATGAGGTATTGGGGTGGGGATGGGGTATTTCTTTTATGGGGGAGGGGGAGAAGGGGACCGGGTTATGGAGGAGAGGGCTGACCCCCTCAGTGTGAGGGAGGGGTGCAGCCCTCTGAGACAGAGGAATCCTCTGGTGGCAGAAGAGGATGGGGGTGTTTGGGGGGGTGGTTATCTCTCTCAGGGGGCTGTCAGGGTGGCCTCGGGGGGGTGTTGGTGGAGCAGATCAAGGGGGGTGGTCTGCAGCCATAGAGGTTGTTCTGGACTGGGGCAATTATGGTTCTTCTGGGAGGTTCGGTTTGATCTGTGAGACGGGACAGATGGTGTGTTTCTGTCCCGCTCATTGGCCCCCAGGAAGGTGGTGAGGTGATTAGGGATCAGAGGACCCCCAACCTTGGCATGATGCTGTTAAATGCGAGGTCAGTAGCAAATAAGTCAACTGCGGTCCGGGAGTTGATCCTGGACCAGGCGGCCGACCTCACCTGTATCATGGAGACAGCTGGACAATCGGGGCCTATACTGGCTGATCTTGTTCCAGCTGGGTACTCTGTGTAGCATCAGTCACAGCTGGAGGGATGGGTAGTGGTGGTGGTGGTGGTGGTGTAGCCATTATTTTTAAGGATGCCTGGTCCATAAGGAGATTTCCTGGGCAATGTATCATGGGTGTAGAGGGTCTCCATCTGAGTTTGGATTTGGCCAGAGACAGGGTAGGGATACTGCTGATATACCGTGCACCCACCTGTATGGCAGCCTTCCTACACGGGCTGAGCGAGGTGGTGTCGGAGGTGATCTTGTGGTCCTTCAATATCCATGTTGATGCCAGTTTTGGAGGGGCGGAGCGTGAGTTCATGGTCGACATGGCAACCATGGGCCTGTCTCAGAGAGTGCTGGGCCTCACACATGTTGGAGGACATACCCTGGACATAATATTTTGCACAGGTCTTGAGGCGGGGGATCTGTTGTTGGGTGAGGTATTAACGGTGCCCTTGTCATGGACGGATCATTATCTCCTCCTGGCAGATATCCTGGCAAATGTCGGCCCTCGGGAGGGTGTGGAACCAGTTAGGTTGGTATGCCCTGGAATACTTATGGAACCTGAAAGGTTCCAGAGAGCTCTAGGGGATGTTTCCTCTGACCTTGATGGCCGCTCACTCGATGACCTTGTGTCTAGGTGGAATATCAGGCTGACGGAGGCCTTCAACTGTGTGGCTCCCAGGCGTCCGCTCCCAAAATGCCAACAATGCAGATCCTCATGGTATAAGGGTGAGCTGCAGCGGATGAAGCAGGAAGGGCATCAGTTAGAGCGACAGTGGCTTCACTCGTTTACTGAAGTGGACCGGTTGCAGCATAGAGTCTGGTTACGTATCTGTGCTGTAACAGTGCAGACAGCAAAGAAGGTTTTCTTTGCTGCCCACATTTCATCTGCTAAGTCCCACCTGGCTGAGCTGTTCCAGGTGGTGAAGGGGCTGGTCAGTCCGGCCTCCCTCCGCCTGGACATGGAACTATCAAATGCTCGCTGTGATTTGTTTGTGGACTTTTTTGCATATAAAATCGCTCAAATTCACCATGGTTTTGATGCAGAGAATGGGTCTGAGGCAGTGGAAACCCCGTCTGCTCCTGTTTTGTGGGATGAGTTTCAGATGGTGTCGCCCTCAGATGCAGGGGATGTTCTTGGGACTGTTCGAGCCACCAATTCTGAATTAGATTCATGCCCGTCCTGGCTGGTTAAGGCTAGCCAGGAGATATTGGGGCCATTGCTGGTGGGGTTAGTCAATGCCTCCCTTGGGGAGGGCAGGGTGCCTGGCTGTCTTAAGGAGGCAGTTGTGCGGCCGCTAGGGATGGGCGAACGCGGTTCAAAAGTTTGGAGTTCGGCCCCAACTCGGCCTGTTCGGACAACCTATTCTGAACACGAACCCACTGAACCGAACCTGATTCTGAACTCTGCAATGACCTAACAGTTCAGTCAGTTTGGATCACGTTTGGATGGTTCAGGTGGGAGAAACATGACCACAGTCAGTTGGTGACCCACTGCCTGATACAGGCAGGCACAGAGAGGGGGGAGGTCAGCTGAAGAGCAGACTTCCAGGCACCAGGGGTGGAGAGGCTTGGAGTAGCAGTCAGCCTGCCCAATCACCATCCCTTTTGTCTTCAGACCACTGTCTTCGCAGTCTGTGATTGGCCAATGGGGCTTGTGGTGAGGTGGGCGCAGCAAGTAACAAAACTCATTTCCCTCCCCCTGCCAACACCTTCTGAGCTAGTCACTGGTCCTTAACAGCAGGCGTTTCAGAAGGCTTCTACTCCCAGCAGTTTTGTTCTCATCAATCCATTGCAATCCTCCTCCTATTTCACCAATCCAACCCATCAACCTCCATATTATAATTTATTTATCTTAGATTAGATAGATTTAGGTGTTATTTTTTGTTTTTACCCCTCCCTGTGTTCTCTCTTCCTTCCTCCCTCCCCCCTCAATTGAATCTTTTCCCTCTCCCTGTCTATATATTTCATCCCTGATTCCATTTCCCAGGGTTTTTTTTATCATTTTGAGTAGCATTAGATTGATTTAGGTTTCATTTCAGTTTTGTACCCCTCTCTGTGTTCTTTGTGTCCCCCCATCCCATAGATAGATAGATAGATAGATAGATAGATAGATAGATAGATAGATAGATAGAAAGAAAATTTTAGGAGTTAGCTGAGACAGATCGTGTTTAGAGATTTAGTAGTGTTTGTAGGAGTAGGCCTTTGTACTAGATAGACAATCCATTTAGTTCATAGCATTTAGAACAGTTAATAACAGTTAGATTTAGTGTAGATCTATATATATAATATTAGATTAAAAAAATTAAGTAAGAAAATTAAATAAATAAATAAAATAAAATATAAAAACATTATTTTGGAGGGAGCAATGGAGAAGGGAAGGAGAGGCCGGAGAGGCCGGTCTGCTGCCCGTAGGGGGAGCAATGGGGCACATACCAGAGGTGGAAGGGGCCATGCCAGGGGAGTGGCAGCAGGCAGTAGCCCAAGTACATCACCACGCCCCAAACTCAGCAGGACTGCTTTAGGGCAATAGGATTCAGCGGCTCAGCATCACCTCCACGCAGGGCACTGGAAGGCCTGCAGTGCATGAGGCTACTGCTGTCTCTGCTATGGATGCTGGAGCAGGTGCTGCTGCCTCAAATGTTCCTCCAGGGCCACCAATGTCCCCCACTTTTGAAGCAATCCCCAGCAGTCCAGAGCTGTTGGATCCCACCCCGGATGCTAGAGGTGGGGCCCGATCCCCAGGAAATGGCAGTAGGGAGAGGAGTTGCAGCAGCAGCAGCAGCAGCAGCAGCAGTACTAGAAGCTATAGAGGAGGGCACAGGGAGAGTGCCAGAAGCATGGAAGGCACAGGCAGTTTTGCCTCAGGGTCCCAGTACTCCCCTTCACAGGACATCACCGTGATCGAGGACAACAGTGAGTCAGATGCAGACACAAGTGCCGCAGAGGAGATGTGTGTACCTGAGGCGATGGCTGAGCCTCCTCACAGAGCTGTGTCGCCAGTGCCACCAAGTTCTCCCCCTCCCAGCAGATCTGGCAGCAGTGCATCACCCGGAGTGGGCCAAAAGCCAGGAGGGGGGGAAATCCTCTGTCTGGAAACATTTTAGGCTGGTGTGGGCAGATGATCCCAGAGAGGTGCAGTGCACTTTGTGCAATAAGGTGGTGAAGCGTGGGCCATTGCTCAACAACCTTGGGACAATTGCAATGGCGAGGCACCTGAAGTCATGCCACAGTGCTCTGCTGCTAAGTGGGAAGGCAGGGGAAGCGGGTTCCCGACTGCAGCAACCAGTTGCCCGACTCCTTCAGCGGGCAAGCATCCTGCACCAACTCCTTCTGTCTCAAGTAGCAGGAGCAGTATGGGGACAGAACAGTAGCAGGAGCCTCGCCAGCAGCAGCATCAGTCCACTATGGAGGAGCTGGGGTGGGGGCAGCTACCAAGGCCATTGGGTGTTGGAGGCCGGTGTGGCTTCTTTCAAGAGAAACTCAAGAGCCTGTTGGCTGAGATTATTTCACTGGATGGGCAGCCCTTCTCTATTGTAGAGGACAAGGGCTTCCAGTGGCTGATTGGATTTCTGGCCCCCAACTTTAAGCTGCCTTCCTGCCCCACCCTGAGTCGAACTGTGCTGCCACAGCTGTACAGGGCTTTGAAGGAGCGGGTGAGGGAGCAGCTGGCAGGGGCTGTGGGGGCCACTATCCACTTTACAACAGACCTGTGGTCAATTAGGAATGCACAACATGCCTAACTGGCAGTGACTGCACACTAGTGGCAGGACCCAGAGGCAGCGCTTGTCAGTGGCAGGAGTGGTCCTGAAGCAGGGTATAGGTGGACCCTGCTTCAGGCACAAGTAAGGGACAGCTCCCACACCTCAAGGAACCTCAAGGCATCCCTGTCTGCCATGGTGAGGGAGTGGGTCACACCAGGCACGGCCTTCACCAAGGGGTGTGTGGTAACAGACAATGCAGCCAATATACCGAAGGCAGTCCATGACGGGGACATCACAAGCATCCCTTGCTCTGCACACACCCTACACCTGGTGGTCAGGGACACTCTGGGCTTGGGGGGTAGGGGGATAGGGGCAGGCATGCTTAGCTCCCTGGTCGACCTGGGAAAAAGGCTGGCAGGGTTCTTCAATGGGAGAGTGAAGGGCAGCGAGGTCCTCTGGGAGAAGCAGACCAAGCAAGGGTCCAGCTGGTCTAAGATGTCTCCACCAGGTGGAATTCCACTTTCCTGATGCTCGAGTGGCTTCTTGAGCAGAAAGCCACCTTGCATCAGGTGGAACTAGAAACAGACATCAAGGCACCTCCAGAGTACAACAGGGAGGAATGGGAGATCTTTGCCCAGACGGTCTTTGTCATGAGACTGTTCCTGGCTGTGACGGAGACCATGAGCAGCTCTACCACCACCCTCAGCCAGGTGACCCCGCTGGTCCATAGTCTCCACAGGAGCCTGGACGAGATTCTCTGTGGGTGGGATTTTGGCCCTGCTATTAACTGTAGAACCCCCTCCCACTCATGACTATTGGGGGGTGGGTACCCCAATATCCACTGTTCCTTAACTTCAGAGGGAATTAGCTTAATTTCTTAAACTGGGGGTCTCCACATGTTCAAAAAGGATCAGTCTGGCCACAGTCAGGGTATGTTCCCCTCCCAAAATAGAAGAAGAGAGAAAGAGACAAATGTTCCAATAAATCTGGACGAGGTTTCTTGGTTTACAAAAAGGCAAGGTTATGAAACACACACACACCTATACTGAATATAGAAACACAGTCCTGGTCTGGCTGGCAGGATACACGAGGGAGAATACAAGCGGCTGCAGGGAAAGTGAAAGTAAGATAGGAGAAAAAGGGGGGTAGTCACAGCAGGAGAAAGAGAGAGAGAAAGAGAGAGAGAGTCTGGATGTATGATTTACCTCTCCTAGCTGATTGCACAAGGGATCAGCAGCCCAGGATCTGGCGAAGTTTGGGGTGGGGGGTGGAAGAAAGAGTGGGGAAGACCAAAGTCTGGGAGACCCCTTTGCACAGACACGTACGGAGCGAACTGCACGTATCTGTGTTCCAAGACTTCCTCTCTTTGACGAGGAAACCAGGGGCAGTTATAGGGCTTTGGCAAAAGGATTTTGGGAGGCTACTATGGGTAGTTGGGGGTGTACAATGGGCTATCCAACCCCTGTACTAGGGATCCCCGTGGACCTTTGCATGCCTTGCTCAACTGGCTCCCTGCCAGTGTCCGTGCTCAACCCCCACCCCCATGATGCCTCCATGACTGTTTGTGACTGGGGGTCCCTTGCTTGTGCCACCCAGCATCCCCTTGTTGGGGGGAGGGCACCATTGGCTGTCTGTGACATGGGCCTCATTTCCCTCACTGGCTGTGCATTACCATCTGGAACCGGTTGTCTTGCTGTAGGGACCTGCCTCCTCCCCCTCCCTTCCCATTTCCCTCACATGGGTGGTTCCTTGTGGTGCTTTTGGCTTACTTTACCCTCCGTCAGCCATGTCTGTGCCCTGCCCCGCCCCACCCTGGTGTTTCTGGGGGTTCTTGCCACGGTCCTGGATCAGTGTCATGTCTGTTGCACTATCCCATATCATGGCCTGGCTGTCTGTTTCCTTGCCATGGTCCCGCTCCCGTCACATCTGTTTGAGGCCTGTCAGAACTACGGGTCTGGGTTAGGTGGCTAGCCATGTTTTGGAATCCACTGTGGTTACCCAGGAGCACATAATGTCTGAAATTACCCATAGTTGAACTAGAAAAGGAACAGAGAAGGGCAACAAGAATGATAAAGGGCATGGGATGGCTTCGGTACAAAGAGATGCTTGACAAGCTGGGTTTCTTCAGCTTAGAGAAGAGAAGTCTGAGAGGGGCATGATAGAGGTTTATAAAATCTTGGGTGGTATGGAACGAGTAGATAGGGAACAGTTATTTACCCTCTCAAATAGGACTAGGACTAGGCGATACGCCAAAAAACTAGCTGCCGGCAGATTTAAAACAAATAAACCAAAGTACTTTTTCACTCAGTGGATAATTAACTTATGGAATTTGTTACCAGAAGATATTGCCAAGGCCATTAGTATAGCTGGGTTTAAAAAGGACTGGATAAGTTCTTGGAGAGTAGATCCATTAATGGCTATTAAACAAGTAGATTACAGGATGAACGTCTTACTGTCGGGAGCTGGGAGTGAGCCAAGGGGGATAATAATGCCCATTGTGACTGTTGGTTCTTCTCCCATGCGATCAAGATTGGCCACTGTCAGAGGACATGATGCTGGGTTTGATGGACCATTGGTCTGACTCACTATGGCACTACTTATGTTCTTATGTAGCTGCTGATTTCCCTGCATTTGAGTGCCCACCCACATCACATCCTTATGGTATTTCCCACAATGCAAATGTCATGGAGAAATGCTCTTCTGGTATTACTACATTGAACTTTCCAGAGATAGCTTGGAATGGAAGGAGGAGTCCCTGCTTCCATTCTAGTGAGACTCCATTGACACTCAGAGGTAGGAAGTGACAGGCAGGAAATAATGTATCAGGGACTGGAGTTTGCTCTGGAATAATCAACCCACAGAGCACTATTGCTACTTTACAGAATTAGAGTTAGAAACAAATAGTAGATTCCGTATTCATGGATATCATTCACATTTTCAGATAGGTCTCTGAATGTCCACAGCTGAAACAGATATTTTCACTTATTTGGTCATTTTGTTTTGGATATCTTTCTTATTTCAGTATTTTGGTTGCTTCGGTTCCCTTATTTTGGGATTTTGGTTATTTAATTTTAGCTGCTATACATACAGAATAGAGCTGAAGTAACCAAAATGACTAAATTTAACTAAGTAAAATATCAAAGTTTTAAAACTGAACAAAAATATCCAAAGTGGATATCAGGCAAAGAAGAACTGTAGATCAGATTTTCCAGATCTAAACCTAAGTGGGCAAATTCATTTGACTTCACAACTGTTTAACTATTAAAATAACATATACCAATGCATTGGACTCCTGCCACAGCAAACTGCCAACATATACTTGGCTGGTTTTGCACCCCATCCCAGATTAACCTATCACTCGGACTGATTTGTCCCCATGTACCACAAGGTACAGTTAAAATTCATTTTCTAAGATAGCTCTGAAATAGCTTTTGGAAATAATATAAAAAAATTCATTATGGCTTCTGCACACACACCCTCCCTTTGGGGGGGGGAGGGGGATTACCAATCCTTGATTCATTTCCTTTTGGTCGTAACCTTCTTGTGGAGATTGCATCATGGCAAACTACTGTCTCTAGCACGTGGTTCCAATTGCACCGTTCAAGCATAAGGATGGTTGAACATATGGAGCTTTACACTACTACTGAGTCTTCTTTAATCTTCAACCCTAACTCTACCCCCAAAAGCTTTTGTGAATTGACTTCTCCAAAATGCACAAACACTGTTTCAGATTGCCAGTCAACAGAAGCAGGTGGTGTGATCTCCACCCTTTCCATGCCCTCCTTGGCTTTCACTTGATTTATGATACAGCACTAGCTTCTGCTGTCTGCCCAGATGGGAGTGACTCACTGACCAGTTTGCGCAGTGGACGATGCAGTGGCCCACTATCTGATTCGCATCTCTGCCTGGTGGCAGCTGTGGCAAGGACTCCATTTGGTAAATTACTTCTGATCCAAGTCTCCGGCCGTACATCTCAGGCTCTGATTTTGCCTGGAGGCAACAGCTGGTACAGAATTCTCTTCTCTCGCCTGATAGTTTTCGCCTCCTGGTTGGCATCTGCTGGAGCTCTCATGCCTAATAGGAACAAGAAGGACACAGTGCCTCCCTCCACATGCTTGAGCAAGGTTGGAGAATCAGGATTGTCCCCCAGCCCTAGGCTGGACCCTCCCCCCTATGTTTTGAGTCTCATCTAACAATGTGGAGGGGGCTTCTTTTGGCGGTTTGTCAGAATAAGAAGTGCATTACAGTCCTTATTGTGCAAAGTGCTTTACAATCCTTATCTAGTTCATCCTCACAACAACCCTATAAGGTTGTTCCTCATTTTACAGATGGGGAACTGAGACAGAGCGATAACAATTTTCCCAAGGCTACCCTGTGAGCACAAGGGCAAGATAGGCCCCTAACTCGGGTCTTCCTGGCCCAAATCAAACACCTTATCCATTAGGCTGCACTGACTCTCAAGCAGGCTGGAGAGGGTACCACAGTTTTGCATCCTCTTGTCCTCACTGGCAGAGCACACAGAATGACTTCAACTGAGTTACTGACTAGCGTGGGGAGGAAGCACTCCTGCCCCTCTATGCCACCTATTACCTTTCTCAGTGGAGCCCTTGCCCTCATTGTGTCCAGCACCCTGGGAATTCTCAGAATGAAATATATGCTTATTACAAACTGGCGGCAGCCACACACAACCCTTGTTGGTGCCACAGCAATGTACATACAGAGGAAGAGGGGCGAGTAGATGAGTCCAAAGTTCCTCATTAGTCTGCTACCCGTGCATTATGAGCAATGTGTTGCCCAAAATACCCTTTCATGTTGCTTGCCACAGCTCAGTAAACAACTGCAAGGTATTGAGCACCCCTCTGCTATTATAGCTGGGAGGCGCTGTGGTATCACTAGGAGTAAAAGATGTTGCACTTGCCCTTTGGGTGGGATGGAAGACCTACTCCATTATGTTATACATTGTTGGTATTTTGCTGATATCAGAAAACTTGCTAAATTCCCTTTGGGTGGGAGTACCCTTTTTGGACCCATGGGCAAAGATGATCTGACTGCTTCAAAATGACAACTCCCATGTTATCTCTCAGCTGACTCTCTTTGCCTTTAAGGATGAAGCAATTAGAATTCAGCACTCCCTGATTCATTTGTCCTGAGAATTTACTCTAGCTTATTGCATTTATTTGATTCTGTTTTTTATTGTTCTTATTATTTATTTATTTATTTATTTATTTACTTTGTATATGATGTCTATATTGGGCCAGGGTGAGAGTAAGTGCCTTAATAAATTACTACTACTACTACTACTAATGTATTGTGTGGAAGGAGGAATGAGAGAGATTGTGCACCTCAGAACAAAGAAAAGCACTAGGGTTTGAACTCTGGTTACCTAGATCGAGGGCCAAAAGAAATCATTACACTCATGCTTTGTACTACTTGAAATCATCATGTGCTGAGACTGCAAGTCAAACCAGCAATTCTGAGTGAAGCTTCAGAGCCAAAGTGCATTCACTAATCAACAGAGCCACCCAGGATAAACAAGTTGGCATCAGCCTGGCATTCTCCGATGATTCCCCCATATGCTGACTGCACTGGTAAGAGGAATTGACTCAGCCCCACTCATATGCTGCCCTGTGGGCTTCAAGGCAGACTAGCTTGGCACTGTGGGCCCCTGTCCCAGCACCACAAAGTTCCTGGGTGAAATTTATTATGTGCCCACCGAGCATGATCTGGGACATGGATTCCGGGCCCTGTGGTGTTCACTGATGCCCAAAAGTCTCGTACAACTTCATTCATTCCCAAACTGTTACCCATGACAACACTCTATCCAGCAGGCCCTGTCATTGCCCACTTCATGGTGCACCCTCTATGACTTGCCCCCTTCCTTTAATGGGGGTGACAAAGCCTCCCACCCTCACAGTGCTGCCTGAGGCAGGCAGGGGCAAAGGCAAATCTCACAGTTTGTTTATATACTGCAGCTCCAACCTTAATCTGGACTTGTGGATGTTACTCTAATTCAAGTAATAAATAATAATAAAAAATTGCAGTATGATAATTGAAGTGCCAACAGACCTTTTACTATGGCAACACAGCTCTAATGTACCATACTGTATGCGTTACACTATTCTTCTTAAGAAGTTTTTTTGCTTTGTGTGGGTTTGTTCTCCTGTTATAATAAATGTATTCATGATGCATCTCGGTGCATTACCCAACACTAAAAATGAATCACAGTAATGTGACTTCACTTCTCCACAACAAGGAGATAATACTTCTGGTATGTGATGCCATTCTCTATAGGTTTTGACAAAGTTAAAATAATTTAATGAAGCAATAAAACAACACTGGAGTGTAGGTACCTTGAGATAATTCATCTTGAGGTTCTATTATATAAAAGAAGTGGGCAAAAATCACTGAGGCAGTTCAACTTGTATTTGTAGAGCTGTGCTTCTTTCTGGTTTTATTCCTAACTATCCAAGATGCCAGAGAAGTCGTCTACCTTTGCTGCTTTACTCCTTGCACTGATCTACCACTTTCAGGAAGTTCATATCTAAAAAACCATAGGCCACACAGTACATGCAGGCAAGAAGGCAGTGCATTAGCACACAGTGCTAATGTTATGTTACATAACTTATGTATTACATGGTTTGCAATTTTTAATTCTCTAAGGAGAACGCTGCTTCTGTACAATTTGAATCTCATATTGATTGCCCTCTATTATACCTACCACGGGTCCCTTTACAGGTAACGTTACTTGTAATACATGAACATAATGGTTGAATAGCGTAGACCAACCTTATTACCTCTTCTTACCCCGCACCACACCTGTTTATGGAATATTTTCTGAACTGATACCAATCTCTAATCCTTTGCAAAGGTGTGTCTTGCATCAGTTTTTCCAACTTTGCAAATCCACCTGCATACCAAATGATATTATCCCACTATCCCAATATATTACATTTATTGGTTGTTCCACTCTTGTCTACTAATGTAGTAATGTTCAAATTCAAGCACATTTGTCAGGCATGACGTCCTTGTTATGAATCCAGCTCTTACTAAATTACATGCTACATGTCTAAATATCCTCTAATCTTGTCCCACATCAGCATTTCCCATATCATCCCAAATTAGTTTTATCAGTTTGTAATCCCCTGTCTCCTTCATAAAAAAATATGAACTACTGTACACAATCTGCTTCCTCCATCAGTGTCTTGTCCTGGTGCAGGCATCACAGAGCAACACTTTTTGCCAAAGTCTTTCCTCTACTTCAGAATTCTGATGTATGATTCTTCTGGGCTTGGTTCTTTGTCAGCTTTTGATGGTTCTAATTGCCTTATTATCATGTCTTCTAGCACAATGATAAAGCCTTTTAATGTTTTATGCATTAGGAAAGAATATGTTGCTGAAGACTAAGTGAAAACACCCTCAGTTCCCAAAATGGTTCCTCCTCTCCTTTTCATAATCACTGAGATGACGAATTCATTTCTGTCCCTCACAGGTAAAGAACTTGGTTGTCACAAAGCTTTATTCTTTCAATGGTCATGCTTATTCTTTTGCTTCTGTTTAATCTGTTATAAAATATATTGATGGTTGCGGCTAAGCTTCTGCTATCTTTTATTTTATGTGCTACTTTAATATGCTGGAGTAATTATTTGTTTTTGTGTTCTTTGCATTCTCTTTGTACGATATGGTAGCAGTATATGTATATACCTTTTTTTAACAAAGACGTTTTGGGGTTGTCCATATCAGTGTAGGAAATGGTGTAATAATAAAACACTTTTCCATTATATTTCCCCAGTGTCTTTGTCTTCGAATCCAAATTCAAATATGCTTTTCCTTGTTACAAGAATGGGTTCAACAAAAGACAGTTATAAAAACATTAATCAAACTCTGCAGATTTGCTCTCTGGTTTGAGTCCTCTGAGAAATCATAAATTATTGGTAATATTACAGACTCCCCCATGCTTCTGCCTCCCCCCTCTCTGACTTTTGGTTAGAATGTCAGAATGTAGAAGCTCTTCAGAAAAAGCTCTATGGAGTACTGTGTTTCTAATACTTGAAATATTCAACTCCTGCAGCACTGAGGCATTTGGTCTGCCCCTTAATTAAAAAGCAAATATTTTTAACCTTTCAAAATGAGATTATGTCAGACTGTGCTCTATTTCAAATTTATTTTCTTTTCAGCAGCAAAATAGTAAGTGCCAAAGACGACAGACCTACATAAAACTAGAAAATTGTATCCTTCATTTCTTAAACTTCTTACTCCAGAGTAGCCCTCTCCTAAGGCTCTGTCCTTGGCCCTCTCCTCTTCTCTATTTACACCCTGTCCCTTGGCAAAATTATTGCCTCCCACAGATTCCAATACCATCTCTACGCTGATGACACCCAACTCTATCTTTCTGTCCCCTCTCTCTCCTCCTCTGTCCACTCACGCCTTGTCAACTGCCTCTCTGATATCTCTGCCTGGATGTCCCGACGTCAACTCAAGCTCAACATGGCCAAGACCGAACTCCTCATTTTTCCTTCCTCCTCTTCCTCTCCCTCTAACCTGCCCATCTGCATCGATGGAGTCACCATCCATCCTGTTCTCCAAGCCCGTAGCTTGGGCTTCATCTTTGACACGCACCTCTCTTTTAAACCTTACATTGACTCTGTTGCCAAATCCTGCCGATTCGCCCTCCATAACATTGCTCGGATCCGCCCCTTTCTCTCTACCTCCTCGGCCAAAACCCTTGTTCATGCCATGGTTATCTCTCGCCTCGATTACTGCAACCTCCTCCTTGCTGGCCTCCCTCGCTCTCACCTGTCCCCCCTTATCGCAATCCAAAACTCCGCTGCCAAGGTCATTCACTCTGCCCGTCGCTTTGACCATGTGCAGCCTCTCCTCTTCTCTCTTCACTGACTCCCCATTCCTGAACGTATCCTGTTTAAACTCCTGGTATTTACGTTCAAAATAGTCCACAACCAAGCTCCTCCCTACCTCTCAGACCTAATCTCCCTACGCACTCCTGCACATGCTCTCCGCTCTTCCTCTGTCCCCTCCTTCACTCTCCCTCATTTCTCCTGCTCACCGAACTGCCTTCGACCCTTCTCCCTCGCTGCCCTCCATGCCTGGAACCCCCTCCCTGCCCACAGCCACCTTGCCCCCTCCCTCCGCTCCTTCAAATCCCTCCTCAAGACCTACTTTTTCCTCGCCGCCTTTCCCAATGCCTGCTAGTCGTTCCCATATACCTACTGTCTGCCCTCCTTGACAGACTGCTGCAACCAACCTGATTGTAACCAAACTAAGCACACGCACCAGAGACTTCGCATCCGCTTGAATGTTTGTTAGTCTTCTCCCCTGTCTCTCCCACTGTCCCTTCTCCCTGTCTCCCCCTCCTTGTCTTTTAGATTGTAAGTCACAGGCAGGGACCACATCTATTTCTATGTTTTGTGCAGCACCAGGTCACATGTCTGGCGCTATATAAATGTTTATAATAACAATAATAACAACCCTGGATCTGTACTAGAGCTGTAATGGTTATCCTCCAGTATACAGTATCGGGCTGAATCTATGGTATCCAACCTGTTCTGGCAAGGACCACATACAAGCGGTATTCCTTTATTGTTCAGAGGATTTACCAATTAACCTTTCTACAAATTTACCCTGTTACTGCAGGGTAATCATTTACTGCAAATCATTTACTGATTTGCCATTTAAATTATTGCTGTTTACCATAATTCTCATGATTCCTTTCCTGTTTACTCTACACCTCTCCCTCCCCCTGGACCTAGTTTCAGATTAGTAATGGTAACATTTGATTATGTGGTAATGCTTAACATGGTGATATGGTATCAGGAATATGGTATTTTGGATTTTTACTATGTTGGTTAGCTGTCACAGTAATCAGCTAAAGATTGGATAACCACCAAACTATCCAGATTGGTGTTGATTATTAACTGTAGATAATAAATTCTGTTTAATTAATGAATTTATTTATTTACATTTGTAACCTGCCTTTCCCATTAAGGCCCAGGGCAGCTTACAACATATAAAAATATCTAAAACATCCCCTCAGCCCCACCAGCCACATAGCCCTACCCCTGCTTCACAAAAAAAAAAAAGGGTCTTACAAAGCTTCCAGAAGATAAACAGTCTCAGACACAGAAAAATCTCCAAGGGGATGGAGTTTCATAATTGTGAGTCAGCCATGAAGAATGCCTCTCTGTCTGCCCTGTTGTGGAAACTTGGCAGATGATGGTACCTGAAAGAGGGCTCTCCCAGCTGACCTCAGAGACTATGACAGGACATAAAGGAAGATGCAGCCTTTCAGATACCTGGGACCCAAGCCATTTAGCGTATTGAATTGTTTCCAGAAAGCTACTGGTAGCCAGTGCAGACTTTGGAGTACTTGTGTATGCTCCTGATGACCCACCCCCAACAGAAGATTGGCCACTGTGTTCTGCACCAGCTGCAGCTTCCAAACAGTGATCAAGGGCAGCCTCACTTACAGAGTAGTGTAGCCTAAAGGTTACGAAGTTATGGATGACTGTGTGCTTCAAATATGATAAAAAACAGATAGAGTTGGTGAAAAATGTTGCGGCCACCACCGCAACTTGGAAGTCTAGGCATGGCAATGGATCCAAAAGCATCCCAAGGCTGCAAACCTGAGTGACTAGAGGAGGCCGGACACCATTGATAGCAGGGGTCCCTATGTCCCCCTGGTCATAAGACTGGCCAACCATCATGCCTTCAGTCTTGTCTGGATTAAACTTCAATCAGCTCATCCTCATCCAGTCCCCAGTGGAAGCCAGGCACGGTGTAAGCACCAAGACTGCAGAACCTGGGCTAGATGAAAAAAAGAGAGAGAGAGTTGGGTGCAATTTGTGTACTAATAGCACATCACTCCAAATCTCTGTTCAACCTCACCCAGAGGCTGTAGATAGGTATTTAACAGGAGTGGGAACAAGATGGAACCCTACAAGACTCCACAAGGAGTTCCTGAGGGGACAATGAGCCACAGCCCATCACCATCCTCTGGGGTCTTCCAGCAGGTATGAGCAAAACCACTCAAGAGCAGTCCCATGAATCCCTTCCAGGTCACGCAGCCATGTCAACAACACCCCATAATTATAATTAACTGTATAAAAGGCCACCTGGGTTTGGAGGGTTGGGATAAGGATGGTTTTAATGGGATTTTATTTTGTTTACTGTATTTTATATTATTCTATTGTAAGCTTCCCTGAGTCTACAGAAAAGGGCAGGGTATAAATAAATAAATAAATAAATAAATAGGGTACAATTACTGAGTGGTAATTGTCAATTTCTGATTTCCATGTGGAGATCATTGACCAACAATGTTTATTATACATAAATACCAACACACAATGGAACAATAATGATGTAAAGATTCATATCCCAAAACACATACAAATACAGTCAATAATTTGAGACATCTTTACTCATATCTAGTCTATGAGATCCCGGGTTATATTCTCATTTCAAAATACAATATTTTTCAAGATTCTTTAAGTAGATGACATCATTAGACATTAATTTGTGTTTGTGCAATGTTTATAAAGATACGTCTCCAATTATTGACTATATTTGTATGTGTTTTTGGATATGAATCTTTACATCATTATTGTTCCATTGTGTGTTGGTATTTATGTATAATAAACATTGTTGTTTTATGATTATCCAAGTTCATATGTATATATATATAATTTTTGAGAAAATAGTCATATCAATTTTGGCCATCCAGCTTGCTGGATGATAATTGACCAAGGCCACAAGCACAGTTTCAGTGCCATATCCGGGACAAAATCCTGACTGACATGGGTCCTGGAATCAAATAGCATTGGGATTCACCTCAAGCTGTGAGGCAACCACCCATTCAATAATCTTCCCCCAAAAGGGGAGATTAGAGACAGGGCAATAGCTGGAAGGGGAGTCAACATCAAGAGATGGTTTCTTGAGCAGGGGCTGGACGATTTTGAGGCTGTCAGGCACCCTGCCTCCCTGAAGGGAAGAACTGACAACCTTAGCCAGCAATGCCCCCAATGTCTCCCAGCTAGCTTTTAACAGCAAGGACGGACAAGGATCTAATTCACATGTGGTCATCTGGACCACTCCAAGCACACTTCCTGTAATGGTGGGTGAGACTAATTTAAGCTGATCCAAGTAAACCTTACAGAAACAAACCTCCCCAACCCCAGTCTCTAACTCTGCACCCAAGCTAGCAGTTCCCAAGTCATACCAAATACAAGCAACTTTATCTGCAAAGTAAGTGGCAAACTCATCAGAGCAGGCAACTATTATTCTAACTCCAGGTGGAGACAACCAGGATTTAACAGGCTGTTCACCACCTGGAAGAGCTCTGCTTGATGGCAATTTTGCAGATGCTATGGCAGCTGTGAAGAAAGCTTTCTTTCACCAGCATCACCACCACCACCACCACCACAGTCATGCCATAGTCCTTCAAAATGGTTTATGCCACATGCGGTCAGCTTTGGTGTGATTTGCATGCCATCTGTGTTCTGACTGCCTACCCTCCCACTTTAGCAGCCTTAGTATATATAGAATATAGCCTCTGTATACCAGGGAGGCCTGTGCTGCTGCAGCAGAGAAAATGGACATCTGGATTCAGCTTCACACATTATAAGTAAAAGCTCTTTCTGAATTCCAAGGGCAGTATTATTTCAATTGAGCCATGCCAATGGGCTGTTCAATCTCGCGCTCCACATTTGAGCATTTCAGTTCCATGGTGGAGTGAGTGGTTCAGAAGCACGTAGAGGGTGGGGAAATCAACAACTTCCTTTTCATCAGCAGGACTGGGATGGGGGAGTGTTTAGTTTTGATGGAAACCTTCCACAGGGTGACTGACAAATGGGGGATTCCTTTGGCACCAAAAAAAATGGATGGGCCTGCCACTGCCCTCACTTATCTGGGAATAGAACTCGACACGGTTAGGGCCCTCTCCCAGTTACCTGAGGATAAACTTGACTCTCTGTGGGCTAAAATAGTCAAATGCCTGGCCATGGTAAAGATCATGGTGCAGGAGCTTCAGTCCTTATTAGGTAGTCTTAACTTTTCATGTAGAGTGGTGGCCCCGGCCATGCTTTCCTTGCACGCTTGCATTGAAAGCTGAAAGGGACACACCCACCCCGCTCACTATCATATACGGGTCATGAGGGAAATGAGAAGCAACCTTCTCACCTGGGTGGAATTCCTTGAAGGGTTTAACGGGGTTGGCTTCTGGTGGGAGCAACTTCTGCTCAAGGCCAAGATACAAGTTCATTCAGATGAGGCAGGCGGTTGTGGTTTTGGGGTGTATTTTCAGGACAGGTAGTGTGCTTCCCCATGGCCGCCTGAGTGGACAGAGAAAGGTGTCACCAGGGACCTAACATTCCTGGATTTTTTTTCCATTGTAGTGGCAGTACACCTTTGGGCTGCCGAATTTGCTACCAACTCCATTCTCTTCTGGTGCGACAATATGGCCATGGTGCATGTGATCAACTCCCTGTCCTCAAAATCCCCCCAGGTCATGAAGCTGGTTAGCGCATTAGTGTTAGCTTGCTTGAGGCATAACTTTTTGTTTGTCGCCAGACATGTACCTGGCATTAGTAACGGGATAGCCGATGCCCTCTCTTGCTTCTAGATGGAGCATTTCTGCTCCTTGGCACCGGTAGCCAGTCTGTCGCTGGAGCCCCTCCCTCCAGCACTGTGGAGCCTTGGATCTTAGAGCTGTACACCATCATACAAGAATCCTTGGCAGCTCGAACATGGGTGGCGTATTCAAGGGCCTTTCGAGAATTTCAGGAATTTTGAGCACAGCGGGGCTGGGAGATGGGTTTTCCCATGCTTGAAGTGCCGGGGTTGCAGTTCGCCCTGGCGTTAAGACACCACGGGGCAGCTGTGGGCACCATCACCAGCAAAATATCCACATTGGGGTTTATGAGTGGCTTGGCAGGGTCTCCCCCACCCGATAGAGGTTTTTTCAGCTGGAGGATGTTGGAAAGCTGGTCGTGAGAGTGGGCTAGAAAGCCTGATAGCAGGGCCCCCATCACACCCACCCTCCTCCTTAGGATAAGTAATGCCCTTAACCATGTTTGTTTTAACTCTTTTGAAGCGTTATTGTTTGGAACTTCTTTCAAGGTAGCCTTTTTTGGAGCCTTCCATGTGAGTGAGATCATAGCTGAGTCTGGGCGGGATTGCACAGGGTGAGTTCTTGTCATCGAGGATGTAAGGCTGGGAAGTGACACACTTTGATTGTGGCTGTGATGGTCCAAAATGGATCAGCAGGGCAGAGGAGAAGTGGTGACCCTTCACAGAGAGGCGTATCCTGAATTATGCCCCATTTGAGCAGTGGAGGAGTACGGTAAGGTCTGACCACTGTTAGCTGGCCCCTTTTTCAGACACAGAAATGGTCCCCCTGTGACACGATACCAGTTTACAAGGGCATTGAGCAACTTTGGTCACTCACCCTCTGAATACAGGTCACACTCTTTCTGTATCGGTGCAGCATCCATCGTAGCTGTGGAAGGCCTACCAGAGCAAGAGATTCAGGCAGTAGGGAGGTGGCACTCCCGGGCACACCACACGTACATCTGAGCTCTGGAGCACTAACCGTTGTCTTCCGTCTGTTCATCCAGGCGCAGTGAGATCTCATGACAGAAGTCTGGTGTGGGTCATCGGGAACAGTCTTGTGTGATGGGCCGTGAAGGCTGAGGGCCAGACCCACTGGGGAACCCAACTGGAATTGGCGAGCAGAGCAGAGATTCGCTGGATGGGGTGGAGCGGAATGCAATAGCATCAACTTACTCCCCATGCTACGGGGGGTGGCAGGTAACAGGCCGCCACACTTTGTGGTAATCCACCTGGGAGAGAACGACATACCAAGGTTGAAAGGGGTGGCAATGGTTGTCAACATCAAAGCCAACCTATTGGAGGTGGAGCAACTTTTCCCTAGGGCCACACTAATTTGGATTGATTTGGTGGCACGATTGAGGTGGGATAAAGCTCTACATCCACAAAAAGTTGATAAAACCCAGCATAACATAAACAGGGAGGTGGGAAAGTGGCTCCATGCTAGGGGAGGTATGAGAATCTCTCATCACGGGTTTACACACAGGTCACCCAAGCTTTATTGCCCAGATGGGGTGCACTTGTCGCCAGAAGGCAATGAAGTTTATTTGGCCACCTTGAAGGCAACATTGGTTGAACTGTTAGGTATGGTTAGGCTGGGTGGGGGTCGGGATCATCCGATGTAGAATCGGCGGTCCCTTAGTAGCAGGGGTCCAGCACTGTTAGGTGTTAAATAGTTAAGTAGATAGCAATTGGAGGCATCTCCCTAAGAGATGGGGAGATGATACCTGCAACAAAAACAGGACACGGCAAACACAAGGGTCGTAGTGCCGGTCAGAAGGAGGGCAAGGACAAGTACGGTCCTCAATCCTTTGTCACTGTATCCTTGTTCCAGTCCATAAAGGACATTGTCCCCTTCAATCACGGCCTCGGGGCTGGTGAGCAAAGGGGACACGTGGTTTTGGGCTGGCAATGGAGGGCACATCCAGGCCATGTCCCGTTTAGTTATGGTACAAATGGTTATATGAGTTGGGAGTGCTGGACCTGACAATTACCCCACTTAGCCTAATTATAATTTGAATAAATAGTGCAGCCGTTAAAACCCAACTTGGTGTCCTTGTCTCATTCTGGATGTGCCGACAAAGAATCCTATTGGATCCATTAGTCTCCGAGAGTGGACTGTCCTAACTAGTCCTCCACACCAATGGGGGTAAAGGAGAGCAGAAGTCTGGGTAATGGTCCAAGAGAAGGTAATGGTCTGACCATGATAACAGTACCATGTCGAAACCCCCAATAATTGGAGCCCCTGTTTAGGTCAGCTCTAGTCTATGTAAGAATAGAGGTTTGCAGATTGTGACCTTAGCATTAAACTTGCTTTAGCTCTGTGTTTCCAGTGTGCACCATGTGAGCCACAGGTTGGATAAGATACAAATATGAGTATCCTTTGCTCCTAGATTTATTTACTATTTTTCTCTAATGTTGTGGGGGTGTCAGGGACTGTCTGGGCTATGAACAGATTTTCAGAATGGGGTCATAACAGGATCAGATCCAAACAAGGCCAGGGTGTGACCAGGCAGGATAGACACAGGACCAGAAGGCAGACAAGGCTTGGGAACAGATGCACAGGGACTGGCACAGTGTCACATCAGGAACAGGCACAAGTTCAGGTACAGGACAGGCTTAGTTCAGGAAGAGGTGCAAGTACAAGCTCAGGTCAAAAATAGTGTTAGACACGCAGGAAGAATGTTCCATCCAGTTCCTGTTCCTGCTGGGCCAATCAGCAGCTGGCCAATAAGCAAGCAGGATGGAGTAGCATGTGAAGAACAGAGAGACTTCCATCTGAGCTCAAAGTCAGGTTCAAAGCACAGCAGTGGTGCTGTAGAACTGGACACGATCCAAGAACCTTAGGGCTCAGCACCCAGAGGTTTCTCACAGAGGGGAGGAAAAACACTTTGATGTCAAGCTACTATGATGATGATGATGAGTCACTTTATCAATGCCAAGAAAGGCAAATATGCAGGTTTAATCAGTTAGGCAAGCACGCACATAATACAACCAAAAGCATGTGCTTCATTCTGTGGATGGTGTTAGCAGCATTTCTCCTCCAGCTGTCTTTACCAATGAGAGCATGCATCCATTCTGTATGTACTAGCATATGCTGAAACTTGGAAAACCTTAGAGTTCTATTTGGACTCACAATTTAACAAGGCAATGAATTAGTTCCCCTTATGTGCATGCACTTCTTTTGAGTTGGAAGGACATGTACTTCTAAAATAAAATGAAAACCATTTACAACCAAACTTATTCTACTCTTCAGAGACAGATTAGATTAATCAAATGTCCCCAACCCAGAAGGGATTTTCAAAGCTATAGGAGATGTACTTGCTATCCCCCCAAGTCTACTGTACTTCAGGATTGTTAACAATTCTGCATACCACACTCAGACTTTGAGGCCACTTTCAGACCTCTCCTCTCTTCACTCCTCCCCCTGGCTTTGGGAGGGAATGCACAGCCAGAATATGCGTGGGGATTGGCCAGTCTGAAAGGCCCCCCCCCCCCAGCTTTGGCGGCAAACACACACAGGGATGCAGAACAGGAAATTGAGCTCGGGGGTAGGTTTGAAATGCGCTTGGGGGGGGGAGGTCTGAAAGTGGCCTGAGCAAACCCTCCCACTTAAAACCCAGCTTCCTTTCCTCCCACTTAATCTGTCACTGAAGGACTATGGTGACTAGAGATGTGTGAATGCGGTTCGGAAGTTTGGAGCTCTGACTGAACTCAAATAGTTCGGTCGACCGAACTGAACTTTTGAACTGAACTCGAATTCGACCAAACTGTTCGGTTGAATCCAAAACAGTTCGGAAGGCAAAAAAACACAACGGTTTTGAATGTACAAATTTGGTTCGGAAGTTCGGAATTTGACTGAACTCAAATATTTTGGTTGACCGAACCGATCTTTTGAACTGAACTCAATTTTTGAACCGAACCGAATTTCCGAACTCGGTTCTGTTCGTACATCCCTAATGGTAACCTGCCAGTGTAATAAATACATTCAACTAGATGCTGCGTTTCTGATTATGGAAACCTGTCCTCACCTTCTATTCTATATAGAACAACATTCTGGATGTGCTTATGGTACAGAGAGAACTTCAGCTTTTAACAGAAGTAAAAGTTAAAAGATCTTACTTATACCAGCAGTAACAGAAATTACTTCTAGCCTAAAAATCATGTTTGTGTTTTGTGATTCTTTTGAAATCTTGTTCCCTTGTTAGTCTCCTTTGTTTGCTTTACCTGAAAGAAACAGCATTTGTCATTTCTAATTATCCAGGTACCCCTTCAGTACAAAAGCTGTACAGGGAACACATCTGGTCCCAATGATTTTTTTTCTTCTTTTGCCAACTGTGTGCTGAGAACTGGAATCAGCAGTGTATAACCTCTCCATCCAATCATGCTCTGTATAGGAAAAAGAAATGCATACACAAAGACAAGACTGTTGGCCCTTTGTGTTATTTGGGGGCTGGGGAAGGGGAACTGCTGGTTCTATTCACTCTATAAAAGTGAATGGTTTTTTGAAATGCAAATCATTTGTTAGAAGACAGTCCATTATACCTAGCCCATTACTTCAATAAGTATTGGACTTCCACGGGTAGAAGAAAAGACTCTGCTGCTTATGCTGGGGGAAATTGTTATTTGCTACCAAGTGAAAAGAAAAACATACTGCAATTTTTTTCATTATTGTGGGGAAAAAATTAGCTCTTTAGCTTTTCAATAATTTCTGTAGCAAAATCTTAAAAAATTTCAGTTTAGAGAAAACAGTGTTTAACATGGCTCTTTACTTAGGTTGTTTTTAAACAGACCATGGAGAGTGGGGGGATGGGTGTGCACCCTTTCCCATGGGTGGACACTCATCTCCACCTACCTCCACCCATCTCTACCCAGAGAGCATTGGGCATTGGAGCCCATTGCTTCATGGGTTGGTGATGGGTGGAGATGCGTGAAGGTGGGTTTAGCCCGGGAGCATGCACGCACTCCCATCCATCCCCCATGGAATTCACGCAGGCACGTCCACCCATCTCCACGCAGCAAAACTGCATGGAACTGCAAAAATGGGTGGGGGCATCTCATGTGAAAAGGGCCCTAGTGTTCAGTTATTTTCAGGCCTTACTTTGGGGGCACTGCTCTGTGCAGTTTTTGTCCCCTATTTTCTAGTAAACATGGACATAGGGAGACTTGAGACATTGAAATTCATACAGAGATATATGAAATCAGAATTAGTTTGCTCCCCTCTTCTTCTAGTATTACAAAAGTCCTCTGAAGGTGTTTGCAAAACCTGGGCTCCTCCCACATATAACACTACTGATGCTATCGCCATTAACTTAGAGGAAACTCACCCCAAACTTTGATTGAATTTCTATGCCATTGTTGCTAAAGCTATGCTGTTGTTGCTTAAATATCATTGCTCCAAAATAACTATTCACTCACTTCCAGAAACTGGCAGTATTTAATATGGTTGCTTGTGTTTATTCTTCTCCGATAGATTTCAGATCAGAGAAAAATAGGGATAGGCGAACGCGGTTCGGAAGTTTGGAGTTCGGCCCGAACTCGGCCTGTTTGGATGAACAAACGCGAACACGAACATGAACATACCGAACAGAACTGAACACCCAACGGCAAAATGGCCGAACAGTTCGGTCAGTTCAGATCACATTCAGGTGAGTTCGGGTGGCAAAAAAAGGTTCACTGTAAGGTGACAGGGTAGTACTAGTCACTGAGGAGCAGATTTCCAGGCACCAGGGGTGGAGAGGCTTGCAAGAAATGAAATTATCTGCCTCCCCCCTTCCCAACACCTTCTGAGCTAGTCACTGTTCCTGAAAAGCAGGAGTTGAGTAGGATTATTAGATTGCTTTAAGTTTCATTTCAGTTTTGTACTGAAATGAAACTTAAACCTTAAACTGAAACCTTGTGTTTGTGATCCCCCCCC
>QEPC01014677.1:2735816-2761048 GCA_003113815.1 Sphenodon punctatus | reverse complement strand
CTTAGTGATAGAGATAGCGTTAGTGATTTAGTTTTAGTGTTTGTAGGAGTAGGCCTGTGTACTTATTAGATAATCCATTTAGTTCATAGCATTTAGAATAGTTAATAGCAGTTAGATTTAATGTAGATATATATATATAATATTAGATAAAATAAATAAATAAAAAAACCATATAAAAACAAAAACAAAAAAGAAGAAAAAAAGAAAACCATATAAAACCCAATAAAAAACCATATAAAAAACAAAAAAACACCCATAACATTTCCCAAACAGCCGAACCCAACAGCCAAACAACAGAACAGAATGGCCGAACAGAACGACCGAACCCAAACCCAGCAAACTAACCGAACTGCCGAACCGAACGCAGCCGAACCGAATGGACGAACCAAACAGACGAACCGAACGCAGTCGAACCGAACGGCCGAACCCGAACCGCGATCTGTTTGCCCATCCCTAGAGAAAAATGATAAAGAACAGCTAGTCTAAAGTGTCTCACCTGTGATGTCCCCACCTCTCCCCTCCAACCCCAGACTTTTATTGCATGAGGACATCAGGGAATAGCAGGAGAGAACTGGTCAGCTGACGTCTGGGATGTTAAATAGCAGTAGTTATTGGCGTGGTTCCCTCATTTTTTGGTGATGTCCAGAAGCAGTTGCCACAATGCAGGTGGGTGGGGTGTTATGGTGCCACAAAAATGGCATATTGGGCACTGTCAACGGACTTTATCAAGAGTCTGTCATCAATCAAGACACTGTCAAATTATCCCATGATCAAAGGGACTGGATCGTGGGATATCACAGACTACTGCTGTGGGGTTTTGACTAGTTACTGTTTTGCCTCTGGTAGTGATGTAAATTAGACCATAAGTGGAGTTGGAATAGCTATAACCAAATACATTAATGTCATGTGAAACAGACAATGAGAATCCGGACTGCAAACGTGGCATGAGATGCAATCCTCCATTCAAGGTAAGATTACCACAACACCTTTCTCACACTTTTATTTTATTTATTTATTTATTTTATTGAATTTCTATGACACCATCTCACAAGGGTCAGGGCAGTTCACAAGTCACAAAAAAATTAAATACAAGGATAACAGGCAGAATGCACAGGAGGGCGCCCCTGGCCAATGGTAGGGGCTACAAAGGGACATGGTAGGATAGGTGGTTTTTCAGATATATGGGACCCATACCCTTTAGTGCTTTAAAAGTCAAAACCAGGACCTTGAGGTTTGCCCAGAAAGCTATAGGCAGCCAGTGCAGACTTCGAGGCACAGGTGTAATGTGCTCCCGGTGACTAGTCCCTGAAAGGAGCCAAGCCACCACATTCTTCACCAGCTGCAGCTTCCGAACAGTCATCAATGGCAGCCCCACATAAAGTGCAGAGCAGTAATCTTGCCTCAAGGTGATGAAAGCATGGATGTCAGTGGCCAGATCTGACAATTTGGGGATACGCGTGGTCCAACTCTCACCAGGCACAGCAAATCTGTGTCTCACTCCCCTTTGGATTGATTTGACAAGTGCAGCAAGTGGTTCCCCTGCTTCCCCAGTCATGAGGGTGCTGTTAATT
This sequence comes from Sphenodon punctatus, assembly GCA_003113815.1. Taxonomy (NCBI): domain Eukaryota; kingdom Metazoa; phylum Chordata; class Lepidosauria; order Sphenodontia; family Sphenodontidae; genus Sphenodon; species Sphenodon punctatus. Next base: position 2,759,477 of record QEPC01014677.1, on the reverse strand, counting down.
ATCCCACCACCATCCCACCATCCCTTGCAGATGGCTAAACCTCACTCTAGAGGTGCCCTCTCCTTGACACCTGGACAGTCACCCCAGTCTATCAAATTCACAATCTGGAGGAATAGAATTACAGACCCTGTATAACCCATGCCTGTTTAACTCTGCCACAAGGAGGCATAGCCCATAGCTTGACTGCCTCTGCTCCATGACTTGATTCCCCAAGATTAATGATTCATCATTAAAGTTGATAAGGTCCCTTACAACAGACTCTTGAAGAAACGAAATAGTCATGGGATAGGAGACAGTGTCCTACGATGGATCAGTAATTGGTTAAAGGACAGGAAATAAAGGGTGGGACTAAATACTCAATTTTCACAATGGAGAGAACTAAATAGTGAAGTGCTCCAGGGATTAGTAGTGGGATCGGGTTTGTTTAATATATTCATTAGTGATATGGAAAGGGGATTAAAGAGTGAGGTAATAAAATATACAGATGACACAAAGTTATTCAAGGTCATTAAAACACAAGTGGACTGTGAGGAATTGCAGGAGGATCTTGTGAGACATGGTGACTGGACATTTAAGGGTGTAATCAGATGCGATGTTCCCCCACTTTCACCTCCATTAACCCCAGAGTCACACACTTGTCTATCAGGTAGTCACCAGATGTTCACCGCCCATAGGCTCTGGAGGCCTCTACTCTCATGTATTAACACCCTAAACGGCATATAAAATGTAATGCTGACCAGGGCAAAGTGACGCACATAGGAAAAAATAATCCAAATAATATATGTACACTAGGGCTGATAATCAATCCTCTCATTCTTACATTTCTTGATGAGAATCAGGGTTCTCTTGGTTCGTTCTTGCAAATGAAAATTAGCTGAGAACTGCTTCAATTCTCACAGAGAAAAGCGAGACTCTTGTAAACAGTCTTCCCTGCACATGCTGACCTGGGACGGGCCTTTTGTTTCAAAACAAAGCCTGGTTGACTCACCTGGCTGTCCCTCCAAGTCCGAGACTGCTCCAGCTGCTGGGTCTCCCCATTCAGCTTCTCTGTTGGGGGAAAGGGAGAAGTGAGGAGGAGGCTTCATTCAAATCCCTTTAGCTTCCCACTGTTTTCTGGTTGGAGCAGGTTTCAGTTTTTTTAAACTCGTCTAAGCAATTGAATGCACAGAGCATGTGCAGATAATAGGTTTGAATTACCTTATCCAGCAGGCAGCACAGACATGCAGAGTAAACTGCGGCAGCTAACCTCCTGTTCCCTGGAGCCCCAGAGCATGCTTAGTGGGGAAACAGAAGCAAGCAAGAGCCTGCTGCCATAAATCAAGAGAAAGGAAGTCAGCACATAACATCAGGTCCTAGAAGACTCCCAAGGCTTTACAAATTCACAGAATGGTCAAAGAAATGGAGAGGAAGAAACAACAAAAATGTAGGGGGAGTGCGTCTGCTATGTTCCCCAGAGGGACCCATAGTGGTGATTCTCAGGCGTTCTGAATGCAGGAAGCAGGGAGAGACCTTTACTGAGATTGGTGATGGTAGCAGGGGAGAATCAGCTGCAGTAGTCCAAGACTCAGAGCAGCCACATGAGTCGGTCAGCCACTCAGCCCAGGGGCAGAGGGGCTTTTTGTTTCTTTTCACTTTTCTCATCAAGAACTCTCACACAGAATGCAAGAACTTGTTGAAATCTCACTTCCAGTCCTTTGTCTCATCCCTGTGTACAGCAGCACAACAAGACCATGGAAGAGCTGGACTGGGGAGGGGGCAGCAGCCATGGGGAGGGTGATATCCAGTGGCAATCTCTCACCAAGTGGGTAGATGAAATTATTGCCCTGGATGACCAGCCCTTCTCCATAATGGAGAACGTGGGCTTCCAAAAGCTGCTCTCGCTGCTTGCACCCCAGTACAAATAACCCTCTCACACCACCATTAGCCGCACAGTGGTGCCATTCGTGTACTGGGATGCCAGGGAACTGGTATAGCAGCACCTGGCTAGGACAGAGGGATGTACTGGGAAATTTACCTTGGACATCTGGAGCAGCCGGAATGCACAATATGGCTATGTCTCCCTCACAGTTCACTGTTGGGAGCTGCAGGAGGTGGGACTAGTTGGCAGCCATTTGGGAACTGGCTACAGGTGGGCACTGCTGTATGACCAGATCATGGACAAAAGCCACTCCAGGAACATTCTTCAGGTGGTGAATGCTATGCTGAAGGGGTGGCTAACTAGAGCACCTATCACCAGGGGTTCCTTTGTCACTGACAATGGGACCATCATGTTGATGGTCATGCAGGATGACAACTTCTCAAGCATCAGGTGTGCAGCACACATACACACTGCACCTGGTGGTCAAGGGTTATTTATCCTCTCAAATAGTACTAGAACTAGGGGACACTCCATGAAACTAATGGGTAGCAAATTTAAAACAAATAAGTATTTTTTCACTCAACACACAATTAAGTTATGGAATATGTTGCTAGTAGACAGGTAGGTTTGGGGAATGTAATCTCTTCCTGTCTGGACCTGGGAATGAACAACAGGGAATGGATTGCCCCATTGTGACCTGTTGGATACTTCTTCCAAGCAACCAAGATTGGCCACTATGGGAGACAGGATGCTGGGCTTGATGGACCATTGGTCTGACCCAGTATGGCACTATTTATGTTTTTAATAGGTGATGTCCTAGAGGAATAAAGAAGAACAAACATAGTATTCTGTCATGAAATAAGGAAAAAGGGAAGACCCAAGGAATCCGATGCACTTTCAGTTCATTCCTAGGGCCTACACATGATCCAGAAAGCTAGGGCAAGGCCTTGGAGGTGTTCTCATGACTCTGATGCTTCCATTACCCCTTCCCACTGTTCCCTGGAAGACTGGTGCTGATCTCAGGAACTCCATAGTGTCTGACCTATCACAGATGATTCAGGTACAGTGAACTTAGACAGGATTCTTCTTTTGGAGAATACTCATTTCAATTCTACCTGAAATGAGTCTTTGTGACCAGATACATCTGATATATCTGTACAAGAGAGTATAGATACTCTCTTGGAGTACATTTCCACCAGATCTGCACACTACTGTCCAGGTCCATCAAAATGAAGATCAGGCCCATCAAAATGGAGACCAGGCCCATCAAAATGGAGACTGGTTGTGATCCAGTTCCTGTTTCAAGGTAGATCCAGAACAGCCTTTAGTGCCATTTTGTGCATGCACAAACTTATCTTTTGAGTATTGTGCCAGAGCAGCAGTGCAGCACAATCTTTCACAGATGGAATACTCCAAAGACAATTTTGTACTTATACAAAATGGGACCATGCTGCTGTTCAGCAGCCAGGACAGCGGGACAGTATCATCTTCCATAAGAACAAAATGGTGCCATCCTTCTGTTCTGGCAGTCAGAATAATGCACAGAGATATGCTGTCTGTAAAAATCCATGTACTATTTCAAAAATATGGATAATCTCCTTGAAGGTGGCAGAGCTAATCCATTCCAGATCTACAGAATCATTGTATCCAAAATTCAGAAAGATACAGTACCCTGTACATGACACTGGTCAGATCTCTCCTGGAGCACTATGTTCAGTTTGTGTCTCCACATTTCAAGAAGGATGCTGACAAACTGAAAAGGATTCAGATGAGAGCAACAAAAATGATAAGTGTCTGGAATACAAATCATATGAAGGAAAGGCTAACAGTATTGGGCATGTTTAGCCTAGAAGGGGGAAAAAGATTAAAGAGGGACACATTTCCAAACATTTAAAAAGATGTTGGAAAAAGACTGTGAATGTTTATTCTTCATTACCATTTAAAATAGGACAAGAATGGATGGATTTAATGTATAGGAAAGTAGACTTTTCCTTGTTAGGGGGAAACTTCCTAACTGTTGAACTGTTAGAACAGTTCCACTGTGGATTGAGCTGACATGGGAGTTTGTGACACCTATTTTCCTGGAGGTTTTCTAAAAAAGAAAGGACAAGCCCTGAGGGATGCTGTAGGAATCGGGTATCCTGTCTCAGGACAGGGAGTTGGATTAGATGACCCTAGATGACTCTTGAGGATCCTTCCAGATCTGCAGGTCTATGATTCTATGATTGAACGAGACTGGTTGAGCAGCATGCAATTACTAGAAGATGAGTCTCCCAACTTCCCTCTCTTCCAACCTTCTGATAAGCAGTTTCCTGCAATAAAACAGAGCTACCATCCACTATGGGGAGTAACCAATCAGGTTGCTTCTAGGGCAGTAACAGCAGCTAATTCACATGAAAATTTCATAGCTGGATAATCCAATGCCTTTAAACCCCTACTGAGTTGGGGACAGACACCTCCTTTTACCAGAGTTCCAAAAGAACATAGGAGGCTGCCACCACTGCTGAGAATTGCCATTAGGAACACGTGACTATGCTGGTTGGGCAATGAACGTACTAAATAAAGAGTGAGTTGGCCAATCTAGACCCTCAGACCAAGCTTTTCGTAAGCATCAAAGGAACTGTTTGCAGACCTGGTCTAAAGCTGACTGAGTTGTTCCTCTAGAGAGAGAGCGTGGTTGCCCTGTTGGTTCCAAATGTGAGAGATGGAGACAAAATAGTTCAGATGATATTTTTTATTGGACCACTTCTGTTGGTGACATAGCTTACGTATTCTCAGGAACAGAAGTCGATCCAATAAAAGATATCCTCTATACTACTTTGGATACAGCCAGACAAGCTGCAGTGACCTGATACGTACATGGTTCGGTGGCGGGCAATCACCACCACCACACTTCAGAGCCAGCATTTTAGAGTCAGCATTGGGAACCAGCATGGTTGTGGGGAAGTTGGACAGACGGCCGCTGCTGGAGCTGCCACCATAGCTAGGGTGGGCCACGGCATCAGCCACATGAGTGGGTGCCCAGCTCCACCTCCCTCCTCCCTGCCCAACTGAGATCTCGACCCCAGCCATGATGTGGAGTGGCTGCGTGCGCCACTCAAGGCCCCACAGCAGTTCTCCCTGCATCACAGGGCAAGCATGGCCAGGGCTCAAAAGTTGAACTGCCTGGGAAGCCTTTTTTCTGAGGACATGGCACATAGTACCTAGCTGCTCCCCCCACTCAAGATAGGGGAAACACATGAAGGGTGCCAGCCACATGGTGCAGTGAATTGTGTGACCCAACTGCCCAAAGTGGTGTAAGGTGTGGTTCCAGCCACCCCAAACTGTCTTGTGTAGCTTCACCCGTGGTGTCCATCTGAGGCATACATAAACCTTCTCAAAAATTTCATTGGCTTTGGATGAGATCTGTTTGGATTATGGGACAATGATTAGTTAATTAAATTAGGTGTAACTGTGAGCAGAAGTTGCCCAACTGTTCATTGAAACACAATTTGTTAAAAATGATTGCCTATCCCCTGAACCTTAAAAATGATTATTAATTGCTCTGACACATGAAAACCATAACAGACTGTTCTTTTGGGACATGTATGCTATCACCAGCCTAAATATAAGATGAACCTTGAGTACAAAATAAGACACTCCACTGTTGTTCAAAGATTTTTGTAATTGGCTTAAATAATATTTTCTTCCTATTTTTAGCTTCATGCAATTAAGAGACAATTAAATCAGCAAAAACATTCCAGCCATATGATTACCGTTGATCTAATTGGCATTTGGTACAAGTGGAGTTAATTCTAATGATAAATTAAATGGAGTCATGAGATGCAGTAGTCTGACATAGTTGAAATAGTCATAAATGTATAAGCACTTTTAGTATGAGTTTATTTCCAAGAGACTGGGCAGTCCAAAATTTAGATTTGAGTTCAAAATAATGATAAAAGTGGCAGAAATTAGAATTGCTTTGCAGTTTTAAACAGTTAAAATAAATAAGGCAAATAAAATTTAAATAATTAAAATATTCATTAAGATTTGGAACAGTCCTGTGTTTTGAAAATATGATGCTAATATTTCTGTCAAAACATAAATAAATTGAAAAATCTGTAGAAAAACCCTCATTCAGGTCATAGAAATCCTTATTACATTTAAATACACTGTGTTTTATCAGTTATACTCACAGTATGGTTTGAGTGAAAACACTATTTTTATTTTTAAAAGAGGACTCAAGCATATTTGCAGACTTCTGTTCAAATCAAATATGTGTATTTTGGGATTATGCTGCCAAAACTACAATAATTAAAACCATATGTAGAGCAAGAATGTCTTTATTCGTTATGTTATATTAGCTTTTCCATATTAAACCCAGCCTGCCCAATGTGATACTAATTTTCTACTCGATCTCAGACCGAGTCCCACTGGGATAGTGATATATTGTGATTATTCAGAAATGCACTGAAAGAAGAGATTAAGAGACTCCCTGCTAATGACTACAAAGGGAGGTGAGAGATGTGTCAGTCTACAGTATAGTACCCGTGAATTGAACTTCCAAACAAGAAATAACTAATTTTTCCTCACTTAGATCACCATAGATACCAATATCATAGATTGCTAAATAAATTATTGATAGTGGGGGAAGGGAAATGTTATAAAAAACTAAACAGATATATTTTACTATACAAGTATAATGCTCAGACTACCTCTATGATAAGAGAATACTGCACATGCAGTGTAGATTTTTAAGACTCCATTTAAATATGTTTAGGAAATTATCACTGCTTATAAACACTACTAGTTATTTTTGAATCCTTTGTCCACTAGTTATAGCCACCTATAGCAGAGTATCACAAAGGGGGGTGGGGAATGGGAAGTCACGAACCCAGATACACATGCCTACACTTGCAGGGACACCACAGTCCCCCTCCTCTCCCTCTTTGATTCTCTCTGTTGTACGCATGGCCCCTCAGGATCTTAGAGGGGCTTTCCTCCTATAAGGAGGCAACCCAGATCATCATGGGGGAAGGGATAGGAGGCACGGTCCCCCATCTGGGGTGCAGTCCCCACACCACACATACTCCACCAGGGAACCCAGGGGTGAGGGGACAACACTCTCACAAGGACCACAGTTGGAGATGCATGGGGGCAGGGATCAAAATGGGAGGGAATCACACACACAAACTGCGGGCCCGAGGAAGGTCACTCTATAGTGCAGGAGGGGAGAGGGGTTAGTAAGGATATAGTGTACTTATATAACATCAGACCTACACAAATGCACGCATTCACGTATTTACTCACTCATGCCCTTATACTCTCTCTCTCTGTCTCCAAGGTAACTTGTCAACAATGGGGGGGGGGGGTGCAGTGTCTCCAAAGATTACCAGTGGGGCCTTAAAGCCCTATTGGGGCTTTTGTAGCTATGGCCTAGCAGCCCCCGCCTCCGTCCGCTACCCATGCTGCCGGGGCTCCACCCAGGTGTGCTGAACACCAGCGCACTTCTGGTTTCTCAGTCACTGCGGTGCTGCAGCATTCCAGCTCCCAGCAACAAAGCCACCTGTCTTCTGGGCCTCAGAGGGTCCCCCACCCCCCATTGTTGGAGTTTCCGGTAAGCTCTGACAGCAGAGGTCTCCAAAATATGGCTTGAGAAGACCAGTTGCATGGAATCATGTCATTTGTGGGTGGTTGTGATCACAATATTTGATATAATTTGCATGTCTTTGCTGCTATCTGGGCTCACAGAATCATACTTAATGGAGTCACATTGCCAAAACTTTGGGAACCAGTAGTCTCTAGAATAATAAAAAAAAAATCTGTCAAGTATTTGATAACATTAACAATGAATTCACATACTCATCTACTTGATGCCCATCAAATATTTGCCTGTCTAATGTTTCAATTTATCACTCTCTTTAACAGCACAAAGTCACTGCAGCTCTCTTGGTCATCAGAAGGTTTATCATTGCACTGCTAACAGCAGCATGTTCTTCCTTTACAAGGACTTATACTGGTCTGAATACCTGGAAAAACTCCTTTCAGAATGTCTCCTTTATTTATTTATTTATTTATTTATTTCAGAGCACTTTTAGCTCGCTCTCTCCTGCCCACATGGCAGCTCGAGGCAGCTCACAACCAATATTCAACAATATAAAAGCAGTTCAATAATTAAAATGAAATACATAAAATGTATAAAACTTATTAAAGAGTGGAACCAGATCCCCCCACCCTTTGTCAACGCTCCCACCCTGTCCGTCTCCCTCCCCAAAGGCCTGGCAGAATGGCCAGGTCTTATACTGTCTCTGGAAATAATGGAGGTCTAGGGCTAGGCGGACCTCCATCATGAGGGAATTCCACAGCCTAGGAGGAGTCACCAAGAATGCCCTTCCCATCGTCACCCGCCAGGAAACCAGGGGGACTTCAAGTTGGGTGTCCCCAGCCAACTACAGGGGCCGGACCATGGCCCAGGGCACATGGCGGTCCCACAGGTAAGTGGGGCCCATGCCTTTTAGGGCTTTATAGGTCAACACCAACATTTTTAATTGGGTCTAGAAGACAAAAGGCAACCAGTGAAGAGAATGGAACATTGGTGTAATGTGCTCACGATTCACCTTCCCCGTAAGGAGACAGGTCTCTGCATTCTGCACCAGCTGCTGCCTCCGGATCATCACCAAAGGTAGCCCCACATAGAGTGAATTGCAATAGTCCAGTCTAGAGGTGATGAAGGCATAGATGATGGTGGCCAGGTCAGAGTCCGAAACATATGGCCGTAGCCATCGTACCAAATGTAACTGGCGAAAGGCGCTCCTCACCACAGTCACCACCTGAGAATCAGGCAGAGCTACAAATAGAGAAGCACCCCCAGACTATGGACCTGAGAAGCTAATGGGGGCAAACCTCATCAATGACAGGGGCCACCACCCCCTCAGCCCTACCCACAAGCATCACCTCCATCTTGTTAGGATTAAACTTCAGATGACTCTCCCTTATCCAATCCCCCAAAGCTGACAGACATCAGGTAATCACCAAGGCTGCTGGTCTGGGACTGCAGAAAAAGAGAGGTAAAGTTGTTTGTCATCAGCATACTGATGACAACGTACACCGAACCCTCTCACGATCTCGTCCAAAGGCTGCATATATACGTTGAACAAGGGGATAGAATAGAACCCTGCGGGACTCCACATGTGAGGTTCCAGGAAGATGAAGAACACTTCCAAAGCACCACCCACTGAGTTCCTCTGATCAGGAAAAAGTGGAATGGTTCAAGAACAACTCCGCCCATGCCCACCCCAGCCTGGCTCTGCAGATGAACCACCAACATCTCATGATCAACGGTATCAAGCACTGACGACAGATCTAATAGAATCAAAACAGACACTCTGCCCTGCCCTTCTCAATTCATAGTGCAGGTCATTGACCAAAGCCACAAGTGCAGTCTCAGTGCCAAACCCAGGACAAAAGCCTAACTGCAAAGGATAAAAAAAATTGACCTGATCCAGATGCCCCTGAAGCTGCCGGGCCACCACCCATTCAATAACCTTCCCTAAAAAGGGAAATTTAGAAACTGGGCGATATCTGGCAAGGGAGTCAATGTCAAGAGATGCTTTCTTGAGCAGAGGCTGCACCACCGCCTCTTGAAGGTGGCCCACCACTCTGACCTCCCTAAAGGAGGCACTGACAATCCCGGTCAGCAACATCCCTAACATCTCCCAGCAGGCCTTGACCAACCAGGATGGGCATGGATCTAATGCACAACAAGCGGCTCTAACCATACCATGGACATCCACCGCATCAGCAGGTGACACCCACTGAAACTGATCCCACGAAACCAGACAAGGCGGAGCCTCCATTATCTCAGGTTCTCCCAGTGCTACAAGTACGGCATCAAAGTTGTGGTGAATCTGGGCAATTTTATCCACAAAAAAGTTGGCAAACATGTTACAGCTAGCACTGGAAAATTCCAGTTCCAGATGGAGGGAGGCTGGACTGACCAGCCCCTGCACCACCCGGAAAAGCTCAACTGGACGTGACTTTGCAGATGCTATGAGGTCAGAAAATAACCCCTTCTTTGCTGCCTACACAGCCACAGCATAGGCTTGCAAACTAACTCTATGCTTCAATCTATCGTCTTCAGCATGAGTATAGAGCTGTAGTAGCGACTCTATAGTTAAAGCAAGTTGCTATCATCATGAAATTTTTCAGGGAGGATTGATTGGGTGAGAGGTAGGAGATTTCCAAATTTCAAACATATCAGTTGAAAAACAAGTACCTAGAAATCAAAACATGGAATTCCAGATTGAACTTTGGAACTTGGAAACACTTTCTTAAACTCACATATATGGAAAGTACAATGGGAACCCTGACTGGAAGTACAATAGGTAAGCTTTGCTCTCCCTAAAGAGATGAATATCCAAAAGGACAGATTGTAAAAACAGTGTTAGCAAGTTAAATGGCAACATGCGCAACATAAGAACATAAGAAATGCCATACTGAGTCAGATCAATGTTCCATCAAGTCCAGCATCATGTCTCTGACAGCAGCCAATCCCAGTTGCATGGGAGAAGTACCAGCAGTCACAATGGAAATCCATTCCCCGCTGATCACTCCCTACTCCTGACAGTAAGAAGTTTCCATCTCGTAACCTACTTGACTAATAGCCATTAATGGACCTATTCTCCAAGACCTGATCCAGTCCTTTTTTAAACCCAGCCATACTACTAGCCCTGACAATCTCCTCTGGCAACAAATTCCATAATTTATTTGTGGGTTGAATGGAAAAATAATTCCTTTTATTTGTTTTAAATCTGCCACCAGTTAGTTTCATGGAGTGTCCCCTAGTTTCAATGCTACTTGAGAGGGTAAATAAACGTTCCCTATCTACTTGTTCCACTTCACGCAAGATTTGATAAACCTCTATCATATCCCCTCTCAGTCTTCTCTTTTCCAAGCTGAAGAGACCTAACCTATCAAGCCTCTCTTTGTACGGAAGCCATTCCAAACTCTTGATCATTTTCCCTTCCCTGCACTTTTTCAAGTTCTACTATATCTTTTTTGGAGATCGGGTGACCAGATGGGGTTATCTGAACGTCTTTTCAGGTCATGGTCAGTGACCCAAAAATTCAATAACTCAGCTCTTTTTTTTTTACTGTTTTGTTTTCCTAGTGTCATGAACCCTTGTTTCCCCAGGGGAAAAAATTATTCAGAGAACTGAATTTTCTTACAAATAGCTTCTTTTCCTCCCCAGCATGTATCTGAACCATTAATTTGCATGTAAGCGTGAATAGCCCCTTGCACGCAAATCCAGATACATACTGGGGAGGAAAAGGTACAATTTGTAAGCTATTTGTAAGCAATTTTCAGCTCCCTGGACAATAGAGAATTTGTTTGCCTAGGGAACAAGGATTCCTGACAATAAGAATACAAAATAGTAAAAAATGAAGCTGAGTTATTGAATTTTTCTGTCACTCAAGACCCAAAAAGATGTTGCCCATGTTACCATTCAACCTGCCAACACTTTTTACAATCTGTCCTTTGGGACATTCACCTCTTTAGGGAGGGGGAAGTTAAGTTATTGTACTTTTGGTAAGCTCCCCATTGTGCTTTTCCTAAATGTGAAGTTAATAATAGAAAAGCTTGGTCCCTGCCTATCACCTGATAACCAGAGGGGGTGAAAACAGAAGTTTTGGGTCACCGCAGCTATGTGTGTAATGATGTCTCCATTACTCGATTGAGGTTTCTGAAGTTTTCTCGGAATGTGGAAATTCGGAACAAGGGAATGGAATCCACAGTAAATTCTGAATAAAGCCAGGGGCTGAGTTTCAGCTCTGTTCGGTAGTAGAAAAGTACCAATTTCTCATGCATACCAGTTTATCACACTACATCAGTGTGCCTTGCCTTGGAAGAGAATGAGATGTGCACTGGGCCAGAGCCACCTCTGCACCCCTGCTGGGACTATCATCCCCCACACTCTCCCATAATCATGGGGAAGGGGACCTACTATACTGGGCAGAGGAATTCAGCCTGTGGGCCTGGGTTCTCTGGAAGAGGAGTGGGGGTAGTGGGTTAGAGTGGGGGGCTGGGAGTCAGTACTTCTGGGTTCTCTCAAAGGGGAATGGGTACTAGTGGATTAAAGCAGGGCAGGGTGCTGGGAGCCAGGATTCCTGGGTTATCTGTTAGGGAGATGGGAGGTAGTGGGTTAGACCAGGGAGGCTGGGAGTCAGGACTCCTGGGTTGTCTGGGAGGAGGAGAGTTGGGTTAGACTAAACCATATAGTGGATTTATAGCAGGGGGGCTGGAAGACAGGACTCCTGGGTTCTTTGGAAGGGGAGTGGGATTAGTGAGTAAGAGCAAGGGGTTTGGGAACCAGAACTCCTCGGTTCAATGGGGGGGGGGGGATTAAGTCAGATGGATTAGAGCAGTTGGGCTGGGAGCCAAAACTCCTGCATTCTCTGGGATGGGAATGGGCTCTAGGGAGGGTTAGAACAGGGGGTCTGGGAGCCAGGACTCTTGGGTTTTCTGGGAGAGGAGTAGGGGCTAGTGGGTTAGCAGGGGAGACTGGGAGGCAGGACTCTTGGGTTGCATGGGATGGGAGTGTGGACTAGTAGTATTTCTTTCTTTCTTTCTTTCTTTCTTTCTTTCTTTCTTTCTTTCTTTCAGACGGTTCATTCGCATCCAGTCCCCAATAGTAGGCAGGCACTACATAAGCACCGAGACTGCAGGGCCTGAGTTGGATAAAAAGGATAAGTAGATTTGGGTGTCATCCGCATATTGAAGACAACACCCCCCAAATCTATGCACGATCTCACCCAGGGGCCTTATATACATATTGAACAGGAGGGGAGACACGACAGAACCCTGCTGGGTGAAGAAGAGCAATCACCCATCACCACTTGCTGAAATCTCCCTGACAGGAACTAATTGAACCACCTGCAGCTAGCAGCAAGAGCTGGGAGGAGAAGCCGGGCACCGTTGAGACCAGCAGCAGCAGAGCAGCAGTAAACAATGTGTGGGGGCGAGGGCTCCTAAGGGGCTCAGTACTTTCCCCCCCCGACCGGTGTTGCACTTCAGGACTTTTTGCCTGGCCCCTAGACCAGCTGATAGCCTCCCTCCCACTGCACAAGGAGATGGGCGGTGCCAGAAGTCCCTGAGTTAAAAGGGTAACCTCTTTTAACTCAGCATCTCCCCTGAATGTAAGAATTCTGTGCAGAGGAGAACTCTATAGTAATTTTAAATATAACCAGAGTAGGAGGTGCTATTATTTGTGTTTTAAAGGGGTTGGGTGGTATGGGCGATGTTTATTTTGAGGGGTGCAAGGGGAGTGGGGTTGGGAGAATAGGGTTACTGCCCTTGGTGAGAGGAAGGGGGTGACCCTAGGGGTTGGGGGGTGGAGCTTCCCCATGAGAGGGGGGGCATATGTTTTATAGGGGGGAGGAAGGACTCCCAGTGAGAGAGGGAAAGTCAGGATGGGGTGGGAGGGGAGATAAGGTGGGAATGTACGAAGGTGGGGAAGGTGGGTGAAAGCAGACTCTGCTGCCCAGTGAGACGGGAGGACATTTCCTGAGGGATAGGGTGGGGGGAATCCCTGTGAGAGAGGTAGTCCTGGGGAGGGGGTGGGGACGGGGGAGGTTGGGGATGATATTTCCCTCNAGTGAGAGAGGGAAAGTCAGGATGGGGTGGGAGGGGAGATAAGGTGGGAATGTACGAAGGTGGGGAAGGTGGGTGAAAGCAGACTCTGCTGCCCAGTGAGACGGGAGTACATTTCCTGAGGGATAGGGTGGGGGGAATCCCTGTGAGAGAGGTAGTCCTGGGGAGGGGGCTGGGGGGCAACCGGGGGGGAGGGGACAGACACGGCTATTGGGATTGTGATGGGCCAGGGGAGATATGGTCTCAGGGGACGGGAAGTGAGGGTGATAAGGTGGGACAGATGCTTAGTGCACGTCCTTCTGGTCCTTCCCCCAGTGGATGAGCAAGTGGGGCATGGTCAGGGGACCCACAACCCAGTTTTGGTGCTGTTAAACGCGAGTTCGGTGGTGAATAAGGCAACGACAGTCCAAGAGGCAATACTGGACTGTGCCGCCAATCTCGCATGTATCACTGAAACCTGGCCGGACAATGAATTGGGGCCTATCTTGACTGATCTTGTTCCAGCCGGGTATTTCGTGCAGCACCAGCCATGGTTGGAGGGATGGGGGGGCAGTGTAGCTATGATGTTTAAAGAGGTGTGGTCTGTGAGGAGGTATCCAGTGCAGACCATGGTAGGCATTGAAGGCCTCCACCTTGTGTTTGATTTGGCGGGGGACAGTTGGGGAGTGCTGCTGGTTTACCATGCACCTACCAGTATAACAGCCTCCCTACATGCTCTGGCAGAGGCAGTGTCGGAAATGGTGTTGCGGTCCTCCAGGATGATAGTCTTGGGTGACCTCAACATTCACGCCAACACTGTGCTTGGGGGAGCTGAGCATGAGTTCATGGCTGCCACTAGGTCACCGGCCCAACACATCTTGGAGGACATACCTTGGACCTCACGTTCTGCAATGGCCTTGAGGCGGGTGTTTCGTTAATGGGGGAGATATCAACTGTGCCCTTGTCATGGATGGATCATTACCTCCTACAGACCTCCATTCTAGCACATGTCTGCCCCTGGTAAGGTGCAGGACCTATTAGGATGGTCCGCCCCCGGAGGCTGATGGACCCAGTGCGGTTTCTAGGCGCTCTGGGGGAGTTACCCTCTGACCTTGACGACCGTCTCATCAATGACCTCGTCAAGCTATGGAATATCTTGCTGATGGAGGCCATCAATCAAACGGCTCCCAGACGTCCACTGTCCATGCGGCGGCCCCGAAGGCCTCCTTGGTACTCTGAGGAGCTGCGGGTCCTGAAGCAAGAAGGGCGACAGTGGCGTTGATCTCGTGCTGAAGCCGACATATTGCAACAAAGAGCTAGTTTATGAGCCTATGCCGTGTCTATGCAGATACCAAAGAGGGAGTTTTTTGCTGCCCTCATAGCATCCGCAAAATCCCATCCAGCGGAGCTGTTCTGGGTGGTGTGGGGACTGGTCAGTCCAGCATCCCTCAACCCGGGAGTTGAGTCATCTTCCACCTGCTATGACCTTTTTGCAGATTATTTCACGGCTAAAAATCACCCAGATTCACCACGACCTCAATGCTGCACTTAGTGCAGTGAAGGAGGTAGAGGGTGTAGAAGCCGCAACTTGTCAATTTTTGTGGAATCACTTTCACTTGGTGACACCCACTGATATGGTGGGGGTGCTTGGGGTTGTTCAAGCCACCTCTTGTGAATTAGATCCATGCCCGTCCTGGAAACATTGGGGCCGTTGCTGGCTGCAGGAGGGCAGGGTGCCGAGCTGTCTCAAAGAGGTGGTGGTGCGGCCTCTGCTCAAGAAACCATCGCTTGATGCTGACTCCCCTGCCAGATATCGGTCTGTCTCTAAGGTTATTGAATGGGTAGTGGCACTCCCAATGTTCTCCCAACCAATAAGTAGATTCTGGTAATCAAAAAATGGGGCTGATCCCATGCCCTGCGGATCCCACATGCAACCCACGCACATGCACATGCGCGCAACCCATATACATGTCCATTGGGAATGCATTGTGCCACACGGATTCCACGCAGGGGAGTTTGGGATTGTGACCAATGTCTTCTGCTTACAACATGAAGCCACACTTCTGTTTTTGTCCTGCATGTGCCAATCCACCTCCCCACTCCTGGAAGAGGGTCAGGAGTGTGTACATAACAATTCTTATGTTGCTGTAAGCATGAATGTGTTGGGAGTTGTTTACTTCTTTTTGGATACTTATTTCCACTAAAGACTCCCTGTTCCCTCACCGTCTTTCCCTGTAGTGTTTAGTGATTCTTAGGAGAATGGGGACATATAAGTTCACACCTGAAAACTTAGCCCTGTGTATGAATTATTGAACCAAGATCTTTGCTAAGTTGTGAAGAGAAATCGATGACAGGACGTCAGCTTTATCTATTGGTATATAACTAGAAGAAAAAGTGCTGCTTGTCATTTTATTAAAGAGTGAGCCCAAATACTGCCACTTAAGCTCTCATTATTTATTCTCTTTATACTACACAGCCTGTTATCAAAATCAACTTCCTTTCATATTTCACAGCTTTTAAATGTTTAAAACCAGAGACATTTTACAGGCTTTGTGTGTGTGTGTGTGTGCCTAATTAGACTTCTTGAATTCCTTTTAATATATATATATATATATAAAAATAAAATAAATAAAATATATAAAATAAAATATTATATATAATATCTTGCCACACTGGATCTTGTTGCTGAAATTTTCCACTGTGTTTTTAAAGTGCTATGTCATGGCCTTACAAATAAACAGGAGCTACTTAGGCAGGGTAAGTATTTTGCACCTTTGTACCATTTTCATTTCTTCATGCAAGGTTACTCTGAAGGTATGTGTGGTATTCCGCCAGTAACTCCCTGAGTGCCAACTTGGAGGGGAATCTCCGAGATATCAATATGAGGTTACAGGTCAAAAAGATTAATTATAATCTAGTTTTACTTCATGTCAATGGATATCCTATTTCTCTTGGTTGCATTATATTTGCTAAAATAGGGTGTTGTTTTGACTCCATCGAAGTTAATGACTAAACTTCCACTGATTTCAATGGAAGAAACCAGAATTGTACTCTCAGCTTGTAAAAAATAATTGCATTTAGGTCTAATATACATAAGAATTTCACTTTTCTTTTCTCCTAAACAAATAAGTACAATTGCTGATATTGAAGTAACACGTCACCAAGTACAGGGTATTTAAATAGCATTTATTGATACTATACTATTATAATGACATGAAGGCTGCAATGTCAAAACTATGTAAGTAGTCCAGACTAGTCCCATTGAAATCAATGGCCTTACTCCTGTAAGTGTTATAGTACTGTGATAATATTGTTGCACCGGTAGAAGCCATATGAAAAAAAAAAATCTGTATTTGGGATAGCAGTTCTACCAAGCCCTAAACAGCTTGGGACCTACATATTTTGGGATCTACATATTTCTCCTTAAGCTCCTTTGCAGCGCTTAAGATTGCTGAGGGTGCCCTCTTGCGGGTTCCATCACGGATCCAGTTTCATACAACTCGGACCTGCAGAGAGTCACTTTCGGTGGCTGCCCCACAGCTTTGGAACTCCCTTCCCTTGAAGGCTCAGTTGAGCCCCAGTTTGAATGTCTTCCAGAGGCAGTGTAAGACCTTTTTATCTGGCCAGACATTCAATGGGTAAGGAAAGAATGGGGGGAGGGCAAAGGGGGTGTTTTAAGTTTTGTGCGGTTTTATTTATTTTATTTTGTTTTTGATGTGTTGTTTCTTGTAAGCTACTCTGAGGGTAATTTCAGACGTTACATGCTCCCGGGTCACCACAGTGGATTCCCAACTGCGGCGAGCCAGATAACCCCCTCCTGTGTTCCAGGAAAGCCCCAAACAGATGTGACAGGAGCAGGACCACAGCAAGGAAATGGATGGCCAACCACAGCCCAGGGCAGTGCAACAGATGTTACACCGATTCTGGACCATTGTCACCCAGAAGACACCAGGGCAGGGTGGAAGGCAGACATGGCTGACTGAGGGCAAAAGGCAATGCCCACACAAGGGAAATGGGAAGGGAGGGGGAGGAGGGAGAAGAGCGGCTGAGGCAGCACACACAACAGGCACAGGGAAGCCAAGGACACTGCAGAACACAAAGCACACACACACGCCCAGGCGCAAACACACCCGAACGGGACAGGAAGGAAAGGGGGAGCACTCCAGGAAGGTCAACACACACAGCACCACGGACATGGGGGGGGGAGAACCCCAGGCAAAGGAAGGGGAGAGGACCAGGACAGGAACAGTCCAGGACACAGTGAAAGGCCCCCAGAACTCCAATGACAGCACAGGGAGCACGGGCCACCCAACAGCAACACAGACATCCCAAGTCACAGGGGTCCCCACGGGGATGGAGCAGGGTCACAGGAGGAGGGCAACCCAGATGGGGAAGGCACTGGAGCAGTTTGAGGCAGGTCCAGATGGCAAGGATCCCCCTCGCTGATGCAGAAACATGGCTGGGGATGGAGGTGAGCTGGATCCTGCAGGAAGCACATGCACACACACACCCAGAGGAAGCCGGGAGGCACTGTCCAGGGGCCCAAAGTCCCGTACAGGCACGGAGGCACCCAGGGGGCGGGTGGTGGTGCTCAGGGCACGGACACAGGTGTTCAGGCAGTCGTGCAAGGGAGGTATACACCGTGGGGAGAGCCTGAAGAGGTCACAGGCAGCGGGAACCAGCCAAAGGGGGGGGGCGGGCAGAGAGAGGCACACCACAGGCAGCAGAATACAGGGGGTGCCCATGAAGGGAACACAGGGACACAGACAAATGGAACGGAGGCAAGAGAACCAGCCAGAACAGCCATGATGCCAGAATGGCACGGAGAGAGCAGCCAATGCCCCGAGCCAGTAGGGAGCTGCAGGGAGCACACGATGGGGCTGTCATCCATGACACTGAAGACACAGGGGGCCTCACAGCCAGCTGCAGGGGGTAATGAAGGGGGCTGGGACCGGTTGGCCCACCAGATGCACATAGTGAGGCCACTGAAGCATGCCCCAGCAGTAGCCCAGCGATGCCATGTGGTGGGCAACAAGGTAGTAGGCCTCAAATGGATCTGGCCCAACAAGCCCAACCTGAACTTTGGCACAGGACCACACAGCAGCCAGTGCCGCCAGATCCAGTCCGGTGGGCTCCAATAAGGTATAGTCAGCAGCTGGGGGCCATGGCAGTTGCCCAAGCTCCAACAGGCGGTAATACACCGCCCCATGCAACTTCTGGTAGCTACGCACCCCATGGATGAAGCAAAAGAAGGAAACAGCCAGGGCAGGGCCCCCTTCCTCCAGACAGCTCATGAACCCGGCCAGGCTACAGACCAAGAGGAAGACACAGTCTCTGATGGGGACCACGCCACATGTGAGCACCACATCTCCAGAACACACCCATCAGGAAAGGGATGGAGGCCCAGTGCCTCCGCATGGAGTTGGCAATTGTGAGCGCTGGCCTCATAGCCAAAGTAGTGAAGGCTCAGACTCGCGTAGGCACCAGAGAGGGTGTCCGGACAGCACAGAAGCAGTTGCATGTCTGGGCAATTCCACAGGTCAGCTAGGGGCATGGTCTCCCAGAAGGTCCAGCTATGGGGAGCTGCAGGTGATCCGGGGCATGGGAGCCCCAGGGCAGCACAGCTAGCCATGGTCCAGTGGGAAGAGGGTCTGCCCAGCAAGGAGAGAGGGGTCCCACATCCCCATGTGGGCTGTTGAGGGAAGCAGGGGAGCTCCAAGGACACGTGATAAGCCAGCAGGCTGCAACATGGGATGGCTAAAGATTGATGCATGAAGAGCGGACCCAGCACAGCTGCAGGAACTGAGTGCACAGATGGTACAGCTAGCACAGTTAACAAGGAGGTGCTGACAAAAGGCAACCAGCTGTGGACAGCACTGAGTGGTGTATGCGGGCCCGCGGCCCAGGTCCCCATGCCAGGAGCATGGTTGCACCTGGGGGGCACCCTCAGCAGCCACATACCAGCCGCTGGCCAGCTGGCGGCGAATGGGCAGCTAAGGGTGCCCATTAGGGGTGTGCAGGGGCCTGCCCCACAGGTGCAAGGGCAGGGCACAAAGCAGGGGCAGGCCTGGGACACAGGCAGGAGAGCCATGTGCCAGACTGCACCATGAGCACTGTCCTTCATGGACGCGGGCTGGAGGAGTGCATGTTGGCTGCACCTGTGCCTATGTGCAGAGTGGTAACGGGCACACACCGACCTCCTGCAGCTCTCCACTGACCTGCTCCACCTGGCCGCACACATCGACGGTGCCTGGTCAGGAGCGTTGTGGCTGCCCGGGCACCCTCTACGGGTGCCAGAGCTCCCTGGCCAGGCTCAGGGCCCAGCGGGCATCCGGGGCATACCAACGGGCCCTGTGCCTTGCCCAAGGGCAGGCAGAAGCTCTTCGGTAGGCAGTCGGGCAACAACACTGGCGCCGGGCTGCCATGGGATGTACTGCCATGCTCGCCATGCCCACTCAAAGGTGGGTGTTGGTCACCGACCGGGCACAGGAATGGTGGACTAGAGCCCTGGCACGGTGGGATGATGAAGTGTGGAGTGCACACTTCCGCATGGACAGGAGGACCCTCCTGCAGCTCGTAGAGTTGGTGGCGCCCTGGCTGGAGCGACTGTGTACCCCCATGTGCATCCCCCACACCTGTGAACCAGCACATGGCCATAACTGTCTGGGCACTGGCAACACCAGATTCCTGCTGGTTCATGGCACAGCACTTTGGTGTAGGACTGAGCAGCATCACAGGCATCCTCCAGGACCTCTGCGAGGCCGTGGAGGGCATGCTACTCGACCAAGTGATCCAGATGGTGGACCAGGAGGCTGTGGTGGCTGGCTTTGAGGCTGGTGGGTTCCACAACTGTCTGTGCGCTGTGGATGGTACCCACATCGAGATCTTCTGGCCCCCCAACGGGGATGTTGGTGAGTAAATCAACAGGAATGGATATCATTCCTTGCAGCTCCAGGCGGTTGTGGACCACTGGGGCCGGTTCACAGACATCTTCACTGGCCACTCCAGCCACAGCCACAATGATCAGATCCTCACCATCTCACCCCTCTATGCCCGGTTGTACCGGGGGGACTTTGCCAACATGGGGATGTCCAGGATCTAGGGGGTGCTGGTGCCACCCTGAATCCTGGGGGATCCAGCCTATCCCCTCCTCCACTGGCTCATGAAGGCATACCCAGTCCTCAGGAACCCTGTGGAGGTGCTGTTCAATGCCCGGCTATGCGCTTTGCGAACCGTGGTCGAGAGGGCCTTTGGTGCCCTCAAGCAGTGCTGGAGGTGCCTTGCTGGTCGAATGGACTTCGCTGTGGAGACCTTGGCCCTCGTGATCGGTGCGTGCTGTGTATAGGGCCTTATAGGCCAAAATCAACACCTTGAATCTGGCTCGGTACACTATAGGCAGCCAGTGCAGCGCGCGGAGCACGGGGGTGATGTACTCCCGTCAACTCTCTGACTGGCTGGCACGCTCTGGCTTCAGCGCTTCACTAGGCCTTCTGGGGAACTTCCAGGTTTTCCCAGAAGGCCTGGTGAAGCGCTAAAGCCAGCTCTGCAACCGGACCCGTGCTGCATTGCTGCCGCCGCCGCCACCACCCGAAGGGAGCACAGGTAAAAGGCGATTTGGGGGGGGGTGTTAGGTTACCGGCCTTGCCTGCTGGCTTCCAGAGTGCCAGTCAGCCATGTGTGGGCTCCCAGAGGAGAGCTCAGCTGCTTCCAAAGCCCTGGCTGCCTCCGGGCTGCCAATAACAGCCTGGAGCCCATGACCAGTCATAAAACAAAAAATCCAGACTGGGCAGGGTGGGTGGGGGGTGTCCCCCCTTCCACCCACAGAGCCTGGGAGGGGAGGAGGTTGGGGGGGTTCATTTATTTCAATGGGGACACTTCCCCATTGAAAGCAATGAAAAAAAACACAGCACCGGTAAACCGGTTTTACCAATAAAACCATTTTTTTTTTTAAAAAAAGGTAACTGGTAAAACAGATACCCAGTTTTTTCACTTTGGTCCCACCCCTAGAGACAGACCACTTCTGTAGGCCTACCACTGCTCAGATGTATCATCCATAGTGAACCCCTACCACCCCAACCTGGATATTCATTCCCTGCTCCTGCCTAGTTGGAATTGGGGCATAAGGACTTGCCAGGTTGCAGTGGGACTTCTGTGGCATATCTCCCCACTGCATGAGGTGGAGAGTCCTGGCCTGGGTGCAAAAATGTGAACAGGCTAATTTGCATGCCATAAATCTACTGGCTGTAATGAATCATTATGGGACTCTGGATCCTTAGATGAAAAGCTAATTGTAATTGCATATAAATGGGGTAGAGAAAACATGGTGATGTAAAAGAGGACTATACATGAGCAGGCCCTGCATTTTAAAATATCATGGGTGTATAGTATGTTCTTTTTCAGTGTGTAAGTGTGTAGTAGAGTGCGTTTGATGTCATTTCTTTTCAAACAATGAGGGCTAGATTTAGTATCCACTATATTTGCCCTGCTTTATTGTTCTTATTAAACAATTAAGTTCTTATTAAATAATTAAGTTGTATACATTCCCTGACTCTGCTAAATAGATGGTGGGATAAAACTTAAATTCACCTAGATTAGATAGGTGAAATTAGACATTTGAATAAACAATTCATTTTAATTGCAGATGATGCTTACGTTAACTGTCTTTACAATGTGAAAACTTTCTTCAGCTAAGCCAGATGCAGATTTTTCATGTCCTGATGAAATTACTCTCAACCGTGAGGAGATCATTTTCTTCATCACTGACTCAAGGTTCTGGCATCAGACTAGCACGCTAGGATTTCAAATGTAATGCTCAGAAAGTGTCAGCCCAGCATGAAATTTTCTTATATAGCTCAGACTTTCTGTTTTGTCTTTCATTTAAAGAATATCACTGCCTCAGTCACTTTGTGGCTTTTGTCTTGTATAAAAATTTAATTTAGTTAAAGGTGAAACAAAAAGATACTAAAATATTTATTTTTTCTCACAAAAAAGAACAAAACAGGCCTTTGTTGTCGTATTTTCTTCTGCTTGTAATTTTATGCAGGCAGGTTCTTTCATGGAGAAATCATTCAAATTACCATCAGCTTACATATTTTGTTGATGGTTATAAATTAAATATCAAGTACAAGTGAACTGCATTTTAAACATTAATTAAAAATTACATACTTACCATACAGTGGATGGCAAAAAGTCTACATGTTAATCTGGCTGACTTAATTCAACCTGACTGACTTAATTACATGAGACTTATTTCGTTAAAATTGAATTATTTTTCTTTTTGTTGATGGATTTTAAATATTTTACAATTCAGCCTACTTTTGTGAAACAAAGAATGTCATTAAAACTAGCATGCATTTACAAAGATACAAATTTTTCTTTCCACCAAATAGAAGCCAAAATTAATAAAACCTGTTTCCATTGTTATAGGCTATTTAAAAATATTTTAAAAACAACTGTCAAACTGAAGCCTACCTTTCTTGGATCTTCTCTGTGTTCCTGTTCAAAGACAAGAAAGAATTAGTTCAGCAGGACTTTAAAAGTCCAGCATTAAGAACAACGAAGAAGGTACTGTCAGTGAAGAAGGGTTAACATTTTAAAAGGAAATTATAAGACAAGGGTTGCTCCTTAGGGACAGATCAGTCCCCACTAGTTCAGTCCCACCATTCCATTCACCATCAAATCAAGCACTGCTAGCTGCCAGGTTCACATCCATCATCATTTGTGCTCTTTATTTATATGCTTTACTATATATAATGCAGGACTCCAGTTCCCTTTTACTTATGTCCTTTTGCCATGCCTCCTTTTGCTTCCCTTCGGGAGAACCTTATTTTCCCTGGGAGCATCCTCTGGCTTTATTATTATTATTTATTTATTTATTTATTTATTTATTATTTAAGCATTTATATAGCACAGCAATGTACCTGCTGCTTTACAAAGTAATGGAATACACACGGTTCCTCTGAATGTCCTGGGTACCTCCCTACCAGTAGGCACTGCTCTTCCCTTTTGCAACCACCACTTCTGAGTGTTTCCAGTTTCTTATATACCCCTTGATTATTATTATTATTATTATTATTAAACATTTATAAAGCGCCAGTAGTAACCTGGCGCTGTACAGAACATACAATCAGATGCGGTCCCTGCCTGTGGCTTACAATCTAAAAGACAAGGAGGGGGAGACAAGGAGAGGGGACAGC
>QEPC01014677.1:2673968-2726442 GCA_003113815.1 Sphenodon punctatus | reverse complement strand
CTGGACCCCCGTGCCCCCCTCCCCCGCCTGTGCTCACTCCACCTCCATCACTGCCCCTGCCTCCTCCGCCGCCTCCTCCACCACCGTCGCTTTCTCTCCCTCTGCTCTCTTCCACCTCCCTCCTCGCTTCATCCCGCCACGCTTGCGTGCTGCTGATTTAACTTTAAATCTCCCTCCGGTGCTTGTGTTGTTGCTGGTTGCCCCGCAGCGACGCTGCGTGCATTGTCCATGGCTGGGCCTCGTTTTCTTTGTTTCCGCCCAGGGATTGGCATTCAGACGTTACTTTTTATTGGTTCCCGGCAGGGATCCATTTCACCACGCTTCCCGGGATATTCCCCCCGCTAGCCCGGGAAGCGTGGTTGAAATTGACCCCATGTGGGTATTGAGCGTGGTGAACATCTGGCGCGCGCCGAACAGACGTTCAGGGCTCTTTGGCCCCGCCGCGGGATTGAGCGTGGTTCACTGTGGTTGAGCATGATCTCGTAACATCTGAAAACACCCAATGAGAGAGAAAGGAAGAATGAGTGGTTACACAAAGGAATTCAACTCCAAATTCCCATCTCCCTTCCATGTACGCATAAACTTCGCAGCACCATCTGATGGCTCTGTAGTCAATTACTGTTCTTAATACAGCAAGCATTAACTTATTTATTTATTTATTTATTTATTTATTTAATACATTTATACCCCACCCCCTCCTGCAAACAGCTCGGGGTGGCTAACAAATTTCACATAAAACAGCATTTAAAATATTTAAAACCATCATAAAAAATCTTAACAATTAAAACAGGGAAGGACAAGAAATTATAACAAATAATAAAGAAGGGTAGGAGGATACTAACCCACCCTCCCCAAAGGTCTGGGTGAACAGCCAGGCTTTACAAACTCGCCAGAATGTTAAAAGGCTCGGAGTCAGGCAAGCTTCCTCCGGGAGGGAATTCCAAAGGTGTGGGCACTGAGAATGCCCTCTCCATTATGGCCCCCCGCTTAACAAAGGGAACCTCCGAGAAGGCACCCCCGGCAGACTGAAGAAGCCGCTTTGGGGTGCGGAGGGAGAGGCGATGCCTGAGGTATGAGGGGCCGAGACCGTGAAGGGCCTTATATATCAACACCAATATCTTGAACCTGGCTCGGCACGCTATTGACAACCAGTACAGAGCCTGGAGCACAGGTGTTATGTGGTCACGGTGACCCGTCCCTGAAAGGAGGTGGGCCACCGCATTCTGCACTACCTGCAGCCTCCAAACCAGGAACAAGGGCAACTCCACGTAGAGTGCATTCCAGTAGTCCAGCCTTGAGGTGACAAAGGCATGGACGAGGGAAGCCAGGTCCGGGCCAGAGACATACAGACGCAACCTCTGCACCAGATACAACTGGCTCCAGGCGGAGATCCATGTCCAGCACCACCCCCAGACTCTGGACCTGTTGAACTACAGGAGGGCAAACCCCCCCAATCAGGGGGGCCGACACCTCCCTCGCTCTCCCCACCACCATCACCACTGTTTTATCAGGGTTGAGCTTCAGTCTGCTCTGCCACATCCATTCTGCCACAGCCTCCAAACACTGGAATAGTAACGAGACAGCAGGGTCTGGGTCAGCTGAAAAAGAGAGGTACAGCTGAGTGTCATCAGCATATTGGTGACAATGCACCCCAAACCCTCTCATGACCTCCCCCAAGGGCTGCATATAAACATTAAATAATAATGGAGACAGAATAGAACCCTGCGGAATGCCACAGGACAAAGAGTGGGGGCAAGATGTTTCAGCTCCCAGCACTAACCGCTGGCTTCTCCCAGAGAGGAATGAGCGGAACCATTCAAGAACGGTCCCATCCAGCCCCCCCAGGTCACGCAGCCGTCTTAACAACAGCCCATGATCCACGGTATCAAAAGCGGCTGAGAGATCTAGCAGGACAAGAAATGTCGAATGTCCTGAGTCCATCTCTCGGCGGAGATCGTCAACCAAGGCCACCAACACCGTCTCAGTGCCATAGCTGGGGCAGAACCCAGATTGAAAAGGGTCCAGGAAACCAATGCTGTCTAGATGCGCCTGGAGCTGGATCGTCACCGCCTGTTCAATAACCTTCCCCAAAAAGGGAAGGTTAGAGACAGGTCGGTAGCTGGCGAGTGCATCCATGTCCAATGATGGTTTCTTCAGCAGGAGGCACACCACAGCCTCCTTGAGGCTGGGTGACAACCTCCCCTGCTGCAGGGACGCATTAATCACCCTCGTCAGCACCGTCCCCAAAGTCTCCCTGGAGGCTTTCACCAACCAGGACGGGCATGGATCAAGTTCACAACACGTGGCTCTCACAGACCCCAAGACATCCACCACATCGGCCGGCGTCACTTCTTGAAACTCCCCCCACAAAGATGGTTCAGACGGGGTCTCCATCACCTCGCGCTCTCTACCTACTGCCTCTAAGCCAGAGTTGAAGTCACTCTGAATCCGATCGATCTTGTCTGCAAATTAGTTGACAAACTCCTCACAGCGGGGCTGGGACAAGTCCCCGTCCAGGCAGAGGGAGGCCGGACTAACCAGCCCCTGCACCACCCGAAACAGCTCTGCCGGGAGTGACTTCGCAGATGCTATGAGGACAGCAAGGAACTCCTTCCTTTCTCTCCTCACAGCCTCAACATAAGACCACAAATGGGCCCTATGGAGAAGTCGGTCGGAGGATGTTGCATATACCAACACCCCTTCTCAACAAACAGAAGTTAACCTACTATGCCCATTCTATTTAGTAGCTTTCGGTGGCGCTCTACTGCTAAAGGTTTTGTCAGGGCATCTGTTACCATGTTTTCTGTAGCTGCCTTTGTCCATTTGTTGTGTTCTCCTTCTGACTTTTGTAAGACGTCTTCCCATGTCGATGACTCAGACAGTCTGTAGGTACTTGCTTTGTAGGACAGGTGGGTGAGTGGTTTGCCTTTATTTTCCCTGGTAGATCTTCTGATTTCAACATCTGCAGGTAATTGGGTTTGTTCCTCCATCTCAGTTGAGCTTATGCTGATTTCAACTATTTGTTCAGAACGCTCTTCTCCTCCTGATTCAGGACATGTTTCTTTTCCGGATTCTTGTAAGGACATTACACTGTTGCTTGGGTTTTAAGATCACGCTGTTGCTGATAGTTACTTTGTCTGTGTGTGGGTTGAGGATTCTGTATCCTTTGGAGTGTTTGCTGTATCCAACAAGAATCCCTTCCACAGCTTGGTTTTGTAGTTTGATGCGTTTCTTTTCCGGAATGTACACGTATGCCTTGTATCCAAACACTTTGATGTGTCCCACACTAGGTTTCTCTCCATACCAGAGTTCATATGGGGTTTTACTTGCTGTTATTGAGTAAAGTCGGTTCTGTAGATATGTCGCCGTAACTACCGCCTCGCCCCAAAATTTTTCTG
The DNA here is from genome assembly GCA_003113815.1 of Sphenodon punctatus. NCBI lineage: Eukaryota > Metazoa > Chordata > Lepidosauria > Sphenodontia > Sphenodontidae > Sphenodon > Sphenodon punctatus. The sequence continues at coordinate 2,723,044 of QEPC01014677.1, read as the reverse complement.
GCAGTCCGGAGTCAGTCAACATGCACCTGATCATTTCTGTTAAGGTTCTATTTTTTCTTTCAGCTACCCTATTTTGTTAGGGCATGTATTGTACCGTCTTCTGATGCTCTATCCCGTGGGCTCTCAGGAAGTCTTCAACTCTGTTTCCTGTGTAGTCGCCTCCATTGTTGGTTCAGAGTACGAGCAGCTTACGTTGGAATCTGTTGCTTGTCATGGTTATATAGTCCTTTAGTTTTTCCAGTACTTCATCCTTATGCTTCATGAAATATGTGACTGAGTATCTTTTATCTTCCCCCACCCTTATTTATTTATTATCCCAGCCTGTTTTATTGTAGTGTTTTTATGTATTGTTTTATTATATTGTTTATAAATTGTTTTATAACTAACTTGTTAGCCACCCCGAGCTGTTCGCAGGAGGGGCGGGATACAAATTGAATAAATAAATAAATAAATATAAATTGAATAGTCATCTATGAAGGTCACTATGAATCTGTTCCCTCCAGGTGTGGGTACTTTCATGGGGCCGCACACATCGCTGTGTATGAGGTCAAGTGGCTTGGAGGTTCTTGTTTGGCTTGCCTTGGGGAGCGTTGCTTTAGCTTTGATACAGCATTCACATCTCATGGACAAGGGACATGCTGTTACTGTCATGTCTTTTGTCAACTGCTGTCTTTGCAGTTCCTTTATACTTTCTGGGTGCCTGTGACCCAGGTGTCGATGCCACAGATGAATACAGTCCTTGTGTTGCTCGTGTGCAGTGAGTTTTGCTTGTTCTTTGGTTGCACTCAATCGATACAGGTGCTCATCTGCACAGACTCTGACTAGGACCCTTGTCCCCTTCTGGATCGTGCATTCATTACCCTGGAACTTGATGGTGAGCCCTTTCTCTGTTAGGCATTTAATGGATAGGAGTCCTTCCTCTAAGCCAGGTATGTATAGCACATCCTTTACAGGTATTGCTAGTGTGCCTCCGTGTGGCTTGTTGCAACTTAGAATTCTTTCGCCAATAGCTTCTGCAGTGATGCTGCTTCCATCAGCGAGATATATCTCTTCTTTGTTGTTTGGGTCCAGTACCATGAAAAAGCTCTTGTCGCTGGTCATGTGACTTTTGGCTCCAGAGTTGACACACCAGTTCTGTGATGAGTTGACCTGTGTTGCTCTAAAACATCCACTCCACTATTCTGTGGTTGTGTCACTGGTTGTGGCCTTGGCCCTTTGCTTAGACACTTGTGAAGATCGCTTTTGTTGTTCTGCCTTCCATATGGAGCAGTCTTTCTTTAGGTGTCCTTCTTTCTTGCACCGAAAACATGCCCTTGTTTCCTTCTTGCGCAATCTGTTGTCTGTAATTCTCAGGACAGTTTCCTTATCCTGGTCCTGATTATCTTGCATGATTTCTTCCCTGCGCTGGAATTCATCCATGAGTCTCCCTTTTTACAAATTCCAGTGTTAGATCAACCTCAGGTCTTGTCTCTAGGGCATTTATGAGGGCGCTGTATGATTCAGGCAGGCTGCAGAAGTGTAAGGCCGCCACGTGGTTGTCTTTTATTTCTTCACCTATCCTTCGCAGTTGTGCTGCCACTTCCAGCATTGAATTTATGTGATCCTGCATCTCCTTCCCTTTACCAAGGCTCATCTGGTACAGTTTCCTTAGGAGAAACAGCTTACTGTTCAAGCTGGTCCTTTCATGCAGCTTCTGCAGTGCATTCCACATGCCCTTTGCTGTGGCCTCCTCCCTTATGTGGATTAACTGGTCATCTTCTACTAGCAGGCTTATGGTTGCCTTTGCCTGTCTGTTCTTCCTGTACCACACTTCAGGGTTTGCTGCAGGCCTGTCTGTGGTGATCAACTCCACTGGTCATCTTTGGATAGAAGCATTTCTATTTTGAATTTCCACAACTGGTAGTTTGTGTTATTCAGCTTGCAGACTGAAAGCTTTAATTCAGAGCTGCTGGCCATGCTTGCTTCCCTCCCCTCCGATTGGGATTCTGGTTCTTCTGCTCACTTACAGTTAGTAGGCCTTCTCTGGGAGTTTCCTTTGGGCCTTTTTTCCTTTCAGCTCCCTTACAGACTTCAGAGTTGTTCTGGGCTGTTCTGAGGAGGTCTGGGCCCATAACCTGTTGCAGAGTAATAACTGATTCGCAATCAGTAAGGACAAATGCAGCTGAAGGTTTAAAAACAGAACTTTACTTAAGCTTTCTTGGCCACAGATCCTTAGTTGCATCTAAGTAATAGTAAGACAAAATGGAGACTGAGACAATGAGAGAGAAGGGAAGAAGGAGTGGTTACACAAAGGAATTCAACTGCAAAACCCCATCTCCCTTCCATGTACACATAAACTTTGCAGCGCCATCTGGTGGCTCTGTAGTCAATTACTGTTCTTAATACAGCAGGCATTAACTTATGGATGTTGCATATACCAACAGATTTTAGGGTTGCAACCAGAAAATAGTGAAAGGGCAGGACTTGGAAGGAGGTGCAGCAGGGAGGTGTCCTGCCTCTGGAATCTGCCTCCTGAAATCACTACCCATTCAATGGCTGAGCATTCCTGAGTTTTCCTTGCTCATGCACACGATGGATTTTAGACAAGGCACTTATTTGTAGTGTTTATGAAGGACCATTCCAGGATCACTAAACAAATATAAGAATACTGATTGCTAATAAAATATTCAGATTGGTGCATCCCAGGCTTCAAATTGAATCTGGAGGTAGGGAATGGTCTACAGAAAGAAACAAAAATGAGAATGAACTTTCATTTTTGAAATAATGGGGGAAAACTGGAAACTGTATTTCCAGCTATACCTTTTTCATTTCTTACTGTTTTATGATGAAACTTGGGGATATTGTACCCCCACAGAGGGTACTATGTGTTCCAAATGTTGGAAGGATTGGATAAAGGAAACCAATTTTATAAGCAATTGAATTTGGTGATTTTAAGAAAAGCTGCATACACATTCCTGGATACAACTTCTTTATCTTTCATCTAATTTGCATGACACCTGGAAATATTATGTCCCTCCCTAAGATTACTAATTCTGCCAAATATCAGAAAGATTGGATAATGGGCCTTGATGTTTTAAGCCATTAACTTGAAAATGCATTTCTGGCTGTTACATTTTTATATTTCATTCTGTTTATAAGACATTTGGAAGGAATGTATGCCTTCCCTGTCATCTCTTCCAAACTACAGGACAATTTGATAAAGGGTTCAAATTTTATAAGCAATTGAATTTGTCCCCTTGAAGACCATTATTCAGATAAATAGCAGCACATGCAGTGCCAGTCAGAGGCAGGCACTTGGCATGGCAGGGGGAGGGAGGCTGTAGGAGGGAGGATGAGGAGCAACTCAACAGACTGACAGACACATTCACTAGTCAATTACTGCATGCTTCCAGCTTTACAGGACCAATCGGTGGTGGCTTTGAGGTGGGCATTGGGGGCGGTCCTGAGGCAGGCATAGAAGGGACATAACTGGAACTTTAGGGATAGCATCCCAGGAATCAAGAGACATGGTTTACACATCCAGCTGCCCCGAGCTGTTTGCAGGAGGGGCGGGTTATAAATATATTAAATAAATAAAAATAAATTATCATCACAATCACATCCTGCAGCACTGTGACAGAGGACATAAGAGAATCTCTATTGGCTCTTTCCTAAACAGATGCTTCTGACTTCCCAGTAACAAGTGGGGAGAGAGACGTTGGGGTGGCCACAGCATGGAATGAGGATATTTGGCTGACATTTCTGGTGGCCAGTTAGCATCACAAACAGATTTTATACCAAAATGGGCATTTTTACACACACCTTAAAGTTCTGGATTTTTCTGGGTTTCCAAGTCCACAAGTAAGTTCAGGATGCATTTTTTACACACACGTTGCCCTGAGGCAGTTCCTGGATGCATTCTTCACACAAACACTGCCCTAAGGAAACCTAAAGTAGCTTGAGCTGTAGACATGACAGGCTGCCATGGAAACCAACTTACCACAGCTGCCTGGAGCAAAGCAGTTTACCAGGAGAACATTTTACACACAATAGTTCTGGGAAAAGTTCTATACAGAAGTTTAAAGAGTCAGATGTTTAAGATCTGGGTGAGTGATTTAGACACACAGAAAGTTAAGGATGTAACAGAAAACATGCAGGAGAAATGTGTGTGTAAAAATACCCATAGTAACACGTGCGAGAATCCCTGGCATAGGCTCATTCTCTACATTGATGATATGATGTGCAGGCTTATAAAATTGTGACCCTTTACCACATCTTTCCAATATTTGGCAGAGATGATCCTGAAGGTAGATATAGCCCTGCCAAATTTCATGTACACTGGCTGGACTAAAAAGATGTTACTTTCAGACATATATTTATAAGTTAATTACTTATACCACCCGAACCATTTATCCATTCCATCTGAAAGTTGGCATAGATAGTAAACACTGGGAAGGGTATGAAGTTGCCAAGTTTCATCTACATTAGATGGGGGACAAAGATGTTAAAACCAGGAATGTATATGCAGATTTTTGCAAAATAAGATAATTCAAGTGTTTATAAAATCTGATTTCTTTATCCAACTTTCTTAAATTTGGTACAAATACAGCCTTCCATTGGAGGTACAATCCTGGTAAGTGTCATTCAAATATAATGGGGGGGAGGGGGAAGGTAATGCTGAAAATGTGTTTTCTATTGAAACCAAAGTAAATTAACAAAAATTAAAAATAAAAAATAAAAACAACATGGGCCTCTAGTGCACATCTCTAGTCCAGGGGAAGTGTATGCACCCCAGCCCCACTGAACAGCTGATCAGGGGGCCTGTAGGAGCATGTGCACTGGGCCCTGCAGAACATCTGGTCATGTTTGGGGCGTGATCCTCCAACCTTAACTTGGGGCAGGGCTCAGTGGGCACAACACAGATTTGAGAAAGACTGTTATCCCACTTTAGCCCAGATGACTGGTCCTTAGTCCAGGTTGCATCTCTGATCTCCCCGCCCAACTCATTCTGTATCAGCTGTCAATCCACCCAGTGGAGTAGTTTCTGAACATCTGACAGTGATAGATCAGATGTATAGATGAGTCCTGGGCTAAATCTGGCTATCGGGGTAATATCATATCTGTTTTCGCCCATTGACTCTCCACTCATCTGAAGGACTATGCAACAAAATTCCCTGTTTCTGTGAAAATGTTTTTCCCTGGGCTGGATTCTGACCATAGTATGGGCTAATCCAGACTGTGACTTGAAGAAATCCCAGAGACGCAGCCAGAGCTATGCGCCACCACAGTTGGGATCTGGCTTCTGGACCCAGAGTAAAGCAGGCCTTCACATCTGAAAGGCTGCTTTACTCACCTCAGTCCAAAGTGGTGGTGAACAGGCACAATGGTGGCCATCACTGGCTGCCATGGCCGCCTGTCAGAGAGCGGTGCAGGCTGCTAAATGCAGTGTGGGGAGGGACTGGTCAGGCACAAGCTCACCCATCCCTGCCCCCATGCTGCACCAAGGCCCCCATCATATCAATCTGTATCATTTTTGTAGTACAGTTTTTATATATATTTAAATTTAAGATGCTTGAAGTGACTTTGAAGTTTTCAGTTAATAATCATGATTTTAAAATTTTGACAAAAGGGAGTGTTAGGCACACGGGCTGGGCAAGGCAGTGTCTCTACAGGACCAGGGCTAAACTAGAGTTCTGATGGGTCCAGATTAGGGCTGCTCCAAATAAAAAACAACAACTTACGAGTATTCTCCAAGGAGCGGTCCAAGTGTTCGGGATGCTCCTTGGACCCTCAGTGAATACTCAGCTGAGTTCCATGGCCGTGGTGATTGTCAGGGTTGGCGTAATTAATGGGGAGCAGGAGGTCTAGCGGGGGGGCAGGGTTGGACTGTGGTGCTTAAGGGGAGTGGGGGATCTAGCAGTCAGATCAGGGATGATTTACTTACCTACGGGGGGGGGGGGNAGTCAGAGCAGGGATGATTTACTTACCTCCGGGGGGGGGGGAGTCCTGCACCAATGTGTGGTCTCTTCCTCGCTGGTAAGTTTGAAAAAAAAAAAAAAACCACTGAGCATGCTCATCAGGGCCTGAATGGCCCTTTCTGAGCATGCTCAGCCCTTTTCAAAGATGGTGCTGGCCTGATGCTGCTGCCAGTGTCATCTTTTGAAATGGTTTCCTCTAAGAACCCCACCTCACACACACACACCATTTGGCCCCCACCCGCCCTACTGTGGCCCTCACTGGCTTATTCCCTCCCCAGCCAGTGGGGTCCAGGGAAGAGGGATCAGGGGCCTAACGCTGGCCTCTGACCCACTTCCCTGCACTTGGACTCAATTTTCCAAGTTCCAAAGGGTAATTTCAGACGTGCACAGGGCACGTCCAACCACGCACCAGGATCCATTTTGGATCCCGGTCAGGAATCAGTCCGGCCATCCATTAGACGTGCCGGGCTGATTCCGCTTGGGGATCAGGGAGGGGATGGAGCTGCACAGCGTGATGTGCAGCCACAAAGCCCCTCCCCCCATGCTCCCCCAGCCGCCTGACCTCTGGGCCGCTGTGCCCGATCCCCTCCTGTGGTAAGGACCATGACCCAGGATCGGCGGAAGGTAACAGATGTTACTTTTTGCTGATTCTGGCTCATGGCCAATCCAACCATGCTTTCATACCTCCGGGTGGTCGGAGGACCGAAAGCGTGGTCAAAGGGATTCCTGCCGGGGGTTCCTGGGGGGTGAACATCTGACGGGAATCCCTTTAGACATTACAGCACCGCGGCCACCACAGGGGGTTCACCGTGGTTGGCCATGGTCTCGTAACATCTGAAATTACCCAAAGTTTCAGGGGCCCTTCCTCAAAACTTTGGATCTTGGAATATCGTGTCAAATGTCCTTGTCCTCAGTGTATTCCAAAGAAAACCAAGGATCGAGTTTCAGCACTAGTCCCAAAGACAAAAGATCAAAGGTTTAGTGAAAGTGCAGAGTCAGAGCGCAGGTCAAGGTCAAATCCAAATAGGCAGTCCAAAGCACATGGGCCAGGCGGGAACAGAAACACTCAGGTAGAGGGTAGGAAGTGGGAATGAGGAACATAGGGAATGAAGTCAGGCAGCCGGAGACAAAGACAGGCGTCCTGGCTCCAGCTTCTTCTCACATGCCTCTTATACAGAGCATGCCCAGTCAAGAGTCAGCCAGGGTATGGTGGGCATGAACCCCATCAGGCTATCCAATAGGTCAGCAGGACCAAATCCAGGGTAAATACTGGTTGTACTGATGGAACAAGGCCCTGGTTCAATTCTGGGTCCTTACAGGAAGGAATGTGGTGTTTATGACAGATCCATTCCATGATCTTAGCCAATAGGAAAGAATACCCTTTGTTAATAATAGATCCAGATTAGACCATCTCAGGTTTTACATTGGACAGTAGTGATCTAGAGAGAGCTGTTGATTATCCAAGAATGCCTTGAGCAGAAAGCAGCTGTTTGTTTGAATCCAAGAAGACTGTTATTCATTTCTAAAGTTTTGTAAGAAATTTTCTGGGCAAAATTCCCAGTCTAGGTTTAACCAACAGATGTTTTACCCTCCTCCATACACAGGAATTAACCACACAGGCAGAAATATTTACAGGAAGTAGATTTTACTGAAGAGAAGTAATTTATTAAAATACAGGGCAAAAAGAAAGAATGATATTTGATAGAGAATGTAGATTAGGTATGCAGGAAAATGAATAAGAAACCAGGTCCAATAATATATTAAGAATCTCACACAGTACCTACAAATTATTTTAAAAGTAAAAGAGTAATCTATCTATATACAATTCTGATGTCTGTCTGTTGGTTGGTCAGTTTGTCCAGCCTAAGACTTTTTTATTTTAAGTTGTAGAGGGTCCAATGAGGTCTTAAATGAAGGATCATCAACCCCTTTAGTGTTTAAAGGTTACAGGGTCATGATCGATGGCTGGGACCGAAGTTATGTCCACCTAATATCAGCCAATAGGTAAAGCAAAGAGAACAGCAGTTGCTGCTGTTGAAGCTGCTGTACAGCTGTTGCTGATGTCACAATAGGCTGTTCTGACCACAGCCAAGTTAGAGGAGTTAGCAGTAGGGTTGGCACATTAGGGATCAATAGATAGTAATCAATCAGAGGGGGTAGGTGTAGAATTAAGTCATGGATGTCTGTAAAGTTACAGGCCTGATGATAAGCTGAAGGTAAGGTCACCCGACGTCGGAACATACATCACTAATATTAACCAGGAGACTTGGAAGACACACAAACATGTATGTGGGAAGACACACAGATGTGTATCTGGGAAGACACGCAGACGTGCCTCCGTGTACCACTGCTCTACACCTAGCACTGGCTGATGGCCTGACACGGCCAATGGCTGACACTCAGGGAAAGTGGGGGAAAGTGATAACACACTGCCCCAGTTAGCTAGGATAGGTCCCCAGTATGTTTGCAGTCAACAACACATTTAATTTTAACAAATATAATTAAAATATAGGTTAATTAAAACTAGTAGGTCAACAGTTAGTAAATTATAAAACGTTATTTAGACATCCTAAATAAGTAATGGTCTATAGCAGAGAAACCTCTCCAAAGAAGGTGACCAGCCTTGCAAAATTGGCTAATATTACCCACTAGAAGAAGGGAAGATATGCAAAGTAAAGTGAAGAGTTTTCTTTCCCTGATGGAGACTCTACTAGGGACCTGAGTGGCCCTCAGACATATTTTCCAGGGTAATGGGCTGCATAGCTGGCAAAATGGTAATTTGGGTCAACCTTTATAGACCACATAATTACCAGAATAATGAATATGGTGAACCCCATGCTTATTCATTAAGCTAGTAATTTTATTATCATGTCAGCTAAATATGGTGACATTCTGCTTCATCCAATCAGATTCTTTATCACACTTCCAACTTCTTATTCTGACCTGCCAACCTGGCAACATAGTCACCTTCCTAGGGGTGTGCATGTTGTTTTCATTATATCAATATCGAAAATAAAATTTGTCATTTTTGGTATCGTTTTTGCAATAACAAAAATGACCAAAAAATTATAACGAAATGAATAAAGATAACAAAGTAGTTATTGATTTCGTTATTGCCTAGCAGCCTGGCAGGTATTTTTTGGAGGGAAATGTGGTGAGGGGAGGAGAAAGCAGACATCTCAGAGCCAGATACAGTGTTGAACTCTTGAACTGGGCCTGTGATAGGAAGCGCAATGTCAATGAGCAGCACAAGGAGGTCCCAAACAGTTGAATGGCACCCTGTGATTGCTCAATGCCTCCTTTCTCCCAGAACAAATCAGGGGAGCTCTGGAGGAGGGCACTGCAACCCTTTATACTGCAGGGCTGGGCTGCTTGACTCTGGTTCTGTGTTATCTATTGCTTTGTCAGGGTGCATTTGCAGAATCTGCTGGTGGTTGCACTAAAAATCCTCCCATATATATTCCTAGTACATTACCTTTCCAAACAGCTCAAGGCAGCTTACAAAAATTAAAATATTTAAAAATATACATAAAATGCATAAAATACATAAAAGGGAAATGTAGGAATAAAAAATACAAAAAAACAAAACCCATCCTCCCCACCCACCTTTCACCCACCTCCCTCACTAAAGGCCTCACGGAATATCCAGGTCTTGCACTGTCACTGAAATGAGACAAGGTCCAGGGCCACCCAGACCTCCACCGGAAGGGAGTTCCGCCTGGGTGCTGCCACCAAGAATGTCCTCTCCATTGTACCCCCCGCGACACCCAGGGGACATCAAGGAGGGTGCTCCCAGCGGACCACAGGGTTCAATCAAGGGCATGGAGAGGAGGCGGTCTCGCAGATAGGAAGGCCCCAGACCGTATAGGACTTTATAGGTAAGTACCAACACTTTGAGTTGGGACTGGAAGACTATCGACAGCCGGTACAGAGATCGGAACATTGGTGTAATGTGCTCATGGTGACCTGTCCCCATAAGGAGATGGGCTGCCGCATTCTGCACCAGCTGCAGTCTCTGGACCATCATCAAAGGTAGCCCACGTAGAGTACATTACAATAGTCTAATCTTGAGGTGATGAAAGCATGGATGACAGTGGCCAGGTTGGAGTCCGAGATACGGTCGAAGCCATAGCACCAGGTGTAATTGGCTGAAAGTACTCCTCACTACAGCCTCAACCTGGAAATCCAGGCAAAGCTGCAGATCGAGGAGTACCCCCAGACTCCGGACCTGAGAACCCAGTGTGGGACAAACCCCATCAATGATGGTGGACGTAACACCCACCACCTTTCCCACCAACATCACCTCTGTCTTGCCAGGATTTAGTTTCAGACGGCTCACCACAGCTGTCAAATATCTGGTAAGCACAGAGACTGCCGGGTCTGGGTCAAATGAAAAAGAGAGGTAGACCTGGGTGTCATCCGCGTACTCATGACACGCCCCCAATACCATCTCATGACCTCGATGAGTGTCTGCATGTACATATTGAACAAGAGAAGGGCCAGAATACAGCCTTGCGGAACTCCACATGTGAAGTCCCAGGGAGAAGATGAACAATCCCAAATCACCACCCGCTAGGGATGTGCAAACGCAGATCAGACGTTCAGAGTTTGGCCCGAACTCAGTCAATTCAGACGCATGAACCGAATGTCTGAACCGAACGCCAAACCCCCCAAACAGTTTGGCCGCGTTCAGATGAGTTTCGGCATGTTCGGGCAGGAAAAACTTGGCTTCCAGGCCCAAGGAGGGAAGGGCATCAGCTGAGGACAAGACTTCCTGGTGCCAGGGGTGGAGAGGCTTGGACTAGCAGCTATCCTGCCCAATCACCATCCGTCTTTTCTTCAGACCACTGGCTTCGCAGTCTGCATTTGGCATGGGCTTAGGCTGTGCAGAGTCAATGGAACTTGTGGTAAGGCAGGTGCAGCAAGTAACAAAAGTCATTGCCCTCCCACCTTCCAATTCCTTCTGCGCTAGTCACTGATTCTGTCAGCAGGCGTTTTGAGATGTCTCCCTCTCCCAGCTGTTTGTGTTCCTCCTCCTACTTCACCCATTTCCACAAATTTACCTCATTAGTTTCATTTATTTAGATTAGATTAGATAGATTTACGTTTATTTTGTATTTTTTACCACTCCCTGTGTTGTTTCTCCCTCCCGTCCATTGAATCCTTCTCTCCTCCCTGTATATATTCCATCCCTGATTCCCTTCCCCTGTTTTTGGATTTATTTACAGTAGGATTAGATAGACTTAGCTTTCATTTCAGTTTTGTACCCCTGCCTGTGTTGTTTGCTGTGATTTGTCTGTGTTCCCCCCCCACCCCCACTATCGCTGTGTATATATATAGATAGATATTAGATACTAGTATAGATATATAGTTGTAGAAGTTAGCTTAGTTATAGAGATAGATAGAGATAGTGTGTAGTGATTCAGTTTTAATATTTTATAGTGTGTTTGTAGGACTAGGCCTTTGTAGATATAATATTCCATTTAGTTCCATAGGTTTTAGAATAGTTAATAGCAGTTGGAGTTAATGTAGATATATAAAATATAATCCAATTTTGAATAAATAAATAAAAAAAATTTAAAAGTCTTTCTGTGAATTATTTGTGTTTTAGAAATGGAGAAGGGAAGCAGGACAGGCTGGTCTGCTTCCCGTAAGGCAGGCAATGGGGCACGTGGCAGAGGTGGCAGGGGCCATGCCAGTGGAGTGTCAGCAGGCAGCAACAAAAGCCCATCACCACCCCCCAAACTGCACAGGCCTGATTTTGGCAGACAGGCTTCAGAGGCTCCCAGCAGTGGCACTAGGGCTGTGGTTTGACATCACCTCCTGCCAGCGTCCTCCACTTCTATACAGGGCACTGGAAGGCCTGCAGTCCAGGAAGCTGCTACTGTCTCTTCTGCTGCTGCAGGAGCAGGTGCTTCAGGGGGAAGGTCCCAAGTTCATCATGGGCCACCATCGTTCTCCATTATTGATGTGATCCCCAGCAGTCCAGGGCTGGTAGATACCACCCTGGCTGCTAGAGGCAGGGCCCGATCCCCAGGCAATGGCAGCAGGGAGAGGAGCAGAAGTAGCAGCAGCAGCAGCAACAGCTATAGGGGACACAGGGAGAGTGGCAGCAGCATGGGCAGTGGATCATCCTCAGGGTTCCAGTACTCCTCTTCGCAGGGGGGGGGCATATCTCAGATTAGGGACAGCGAGGCAGATATTAGTCTGCAAAGGAGATATCTGGTGCTGACACAATGGCTGTCCCTCTGAGAGCTGTGTCATCATCATGTTTTGCCCCTCCCAGAAGCGCTATCAGCAGTGCATCACCTGGTGTGGGCCAGAAGACAGGAGGGGGCAAAAAAATCTTCTGTATTGGCGCATTTTAAGTTGGTGCAGCCGGATGATCCCAGGGAGGTGCAGTGCACTTTGTGAAAGAAGGTGGTGAAGCATGGGCAGGTGCTCACCAACCTTGGCACAACTGCTATGGTGAGGCACCTGAAGGCATGCCACAGCGCTGTGCTGCTAAGCAGACAGGAAGGGGCAGTGGACACCAGTGGGTTCCCGACTGCAGCAGCCAGTTGTCCACCTCCATCAGTAGAATGGGAGATCCTGGCTCACATGGTCTTCTTCATGCTCAGACTGTTCCTGGCTGTGATGGAGACCATCAGCTCCTCCATGGCCACCATCAGCCATATGACCCCTCTGGTCCAGAGTCTGCACAGGAGTATGGATGAGATTATCCAGGGGCAGGATTGTGGCCCTCAGGACAAGAAGCTGGCAGCTGAGGCGGTTGCCCTGGTGCGGCAGCTGAAGGCAGGGCTGAACATGCAGTTTGATGAGCTCCTGCAATGGGAGGAATACATTTTGGCAACCATGCTGAACCCCAGGGTCAAGGGCAGCGTGGCATGCCAGACACAGCTCTACAGCCACTGGAAGGGTGAGCCGGTGGAGAGGGTCCGGCAGGCAGAGCGGGCTCTTGAGAGTGTGTGTGGCAGTAGCAGCAGTAGCAGCAGCAGCAGCAGCAGCAGCAGCAGCAGCAGCAGCAGGATGCCCCTGGGGATGGTGGGAGTGGGAGCATCCACTCCTTTCAGCCGGTGGGGTCTATCCCTGCCCCCAGCCCTAGCAGTAGCAGCACCAGCAGAAGACTGAGCAGCAGCACCACCCCTATTGCGAGCAGCAGCACATATGTGCAGGGCACTCTGGGGAGCATGGGCTCGTGCACAGCAGGGAAGGCAGCGTGGCTGAGGCCAGTGTTAGAGGTGGTGCCCAGGCAGAGTTACGTGAGGGAGTATGACAGCATCTCAGCAGCAGTGGAGCAGCAGTGGAGCAGAGATCCCTTGGCCTACTGGGCCGGCAAGACCAACGTGTGGCCGTCCCTGTCCAAAATGGCCAAGGGTCTCTTGTCCTGCCCACCAACGAGTGCCCCCAGTGAGCAGGTGTTTTTCATGGTGAGGGACATTTGCTTGCCGCACCACCTGAGACCAGGGGCCAAGTTCGTGGAGCAGTTGCTGTTCATTAAGGTGAACCTTCCACTGCTGGGATTCCCCGAGCTGCCCCTGGACATGGATTGATGGTGCAGTGGCACACGCCATCCCATTCCAGGGGAAGTCTTGGGATGGGGCTCATCCTTAATCTGGGCTGCTGCTGTTGAGGTGCTATCCCCCCCTCCCAATGCCCGTAGCCCGCCCTGCCTCTCTCTCTCTTTCACTCTCACTAGATGGCCTTGGCTGGCCTATCTGACTGATCTCATTATGCCGGGTGGCATTGGAAAGCTGTAAGCCTCTCAGCCGGCCTCTGGCTAGAAGATCTCGGCCCACCTATCTGACTGGCTCTCTCTCTCTCGCATGCTGCACAGTCTTTGCCAGCCTATCTGAATGCCCTGCCAAGGTAACCACCTTGTAGGGTAGAATGAAAATACTACAACAGAAGTACTAAAAACCAAGATATGTATTTCTTTTTATCACACCATGGTAAAGAGCTTGAAAATATTTCTACAGATATAATATCATTCAGTCTGCATTCTAATTATTTTGCTAGGTATATATTTGCTATATACACATGCAGTTTATAAACCTCCAAAGTAAAAAATATTCCAAGATGCTCACAGGCACCTAATTTTGCCTATCGCAGGACTAGGAATTTGAAGGATTTCTTAGTCAGGAGTGACTTTGCAAAGGATATTCCAGTACATCACATTGTGGTGAGATTAGACAACAAGTGATTTGGGGTGTGTATATGCAGACTGAATATGGGGAACCAGACCATCCAATCCCCTAACCTAAAATTTCCTTTTCAAATTCTAAACAGTTTACATGCCAAAGTAGTATGGTTGTATACCTTGTACAATGTCCATGTGGTCTACAGTATGTGGGCAAGACCAAGAGACAAATTAAGGTCAGAATTTGTCTGACCAGGGCAGGTCCAACATTCATTGTAAAAAAGAAGTGGAACCATTAGTACAACATTTCGTAGAATTTAATCATTCACCTGATGATATTAAGTTTTGTTGTATTGAGCATCATACTTCAGAACAGGAATTGCTGAAGTTAGAGGCAAGGTGGATTATGAAACTTAAGACTTTTATTCCTTATGGTTTAAATGATTATTATGGACATTTTTAGACACAGGTGAAAGTTCTGGATGTTTCAGTCTTCTGGGTTTGCAAGTCCACAAGTAAGTTCCGGATTCATTTTTCACACACACACTGTCCTGAGGCAGTTCCTGGATGCATTCTTCAGAAATGTGTGTCTAAAAACACCCATTGATTGGTCAAAGATCATATTATAAATGTCTGCTGAGCCCTTTATGTGTGTTTTAGCAGTGGGAATTGTNAGATCCCTTGGCCTACTGGGCCGGCAAGACCAACGTGTGGCCGTCCCTGTCCAAAATGGCCAAGGGTCTCTTGTCCTGCCCACCAACGAGTGCCCCCAGTGAGCAGGTGTTTTTCATGGTGAGGGACATTTGCTTGCCGCACCACCTGAGACCAGGGGCCAAGTTCGTGGAGCAGTTGCTGTTCATTAAGGTGAACCTTCCACTGCTGGGATTCCCCGAGCTGCCCCTGGACATGGATTGATGGTGCAGTGGCACACGCCATCCCATTCCAGGGGAAGTCTTGGGATGGGGCTCATCCTTAATCTGGGCTGCTGCTGTTGAGGTGCTATCCCCCCCTCCCAATGCCCGTAGCCCGCCCTGCCTCTCTCTCTCTTTCACTCTCACTAGATGGCCTTGGCTGGCCTATCTGACTGATCTCATTATGCCGGGTGGCATTGGAAAGCTGTAAGCCTCTCAGCCGGCCTCTGGCTAGAAGATCTCGGCCCACCTATCTGACTGGCTCTCTCTCTCTCGCATGCTGCACAGTCTTTGCCAGCCTATCTGAATGCCCTGCCAAGGTAACCACCTTGTAGGGTAGAATGAAAATACTACAACAGAAGTACTAAAAACCAAGATATGTATTTCTTTTTATCACACCATGGTAAAGAGCTTGAAAATATTTCTACAGATATAATATCATTCAGTCTGCATTCTAATTATTTTGCTAGGTATATATTTGCTATATACACATGCAGTTTATAAACCTCCAAAGTAAAAAATATTCCAAGATGCTCACAGGCACCTAATTTTGCCTATCGCAGGACTAGGAATTTGAAGGATTTCTTAGTCAGGAGTGACTTTGCAAAGGATATTCCAGTACATCACATTGTGGTGAGATTAGACAACAAGTGATTTGGGGTGTGTATATGCAGACTGAATATGGGGAACCAGACCATCCAATCCCCTAACCTAAAATTTCCTTTTCAAATTCTAAACAGTTTACATGCCAAAGTAGTATGGTTGTATACCTTGTACAATGTCCATGTGGTCTACAGTATGTGGGCAAGACCAAGAGACAAATTAAGGTCAGAATTTGTCTGACCAGGGCAGGTCCAACATTCATTGTAAAAAAGAAGTGGAACCATTAGTACAACATTTCGTAGAATTTAATCATTCACCTGATGATATTAAGTTTTGTTGTATTGAGCATCATACTTCAGAACAGGAATTGCTGAAGTTAGAGGCAAGGTGGATTATGAAACTTAAGACTTTTATTCCTTATGGTTTAAATGATTATTATGGACATTTTTAGACACAGGTGAAAGTTCTGGATGTTTCAGTCTTCTGGGTTTGCAAGTCCACAAGTAAGTTCCGGATTCATTTTTCACACACACACTGTCCTGAGGCAGTTCCTGGATGCATTCTTCACACAAACACTCCTGAGGCAGCCTAAAGTAGCCGCAGCTGTAAACATGACAGGCTGCCATGGAAACCAAGTGACTACAGCTGCCTGGAGCAAAGCAGTTTACCAGGAGAAAATTTTACACACAAAAGTTCAGGAAGAAGTTTCACACAGAATTTCAAAGATCCTTATTTTTAAGATCTGGATGAGTGATTTAGACACACAGAAAGTTCTGGATGTTACAGCAAACATCCAGGAGAAATGTGTGTCTAAAAACACCCATTGATTGGTCAAAGATCATATTATAAATGTCTGCTGAGCCCTTTATGTGTGTTTTAGCAGTGGGAATTGTTCATTTATTTTGATTAATGTAGGTAGGATAGAATTTGGGATTGAGAAGTGTGGGGTAGCAATTTTAGGTAATATGTTGTTAAATTAGAGTCTTTCTTGTTATGTAAATGTGCCTATCTGATGTGGTGAGAGATCTCTCTTTTGGGTTATATGCTGTTAAATTAGAGTTCTGATGTGGCGAGAGTTCTCTCCTGATAAAGAACCTTAGGAATGGACTAATTTCAATTTGAAAGAAGTTTTTAGAAAAAAGTGATTTGGAAACCTTGGAGGATCCAGCCACTTTGGTTGAATGGACTGATATCTGGAATGGAGTCCTTCTTGCCAGTTAAATGTGCTCATTTGATGTGGAGAGACTTCCCTGTATGAAGGATCTTAGGAATGAAATTACCTGATTCTGAAATATGCTTCTAGAAGAACAGTGACTTATAGTTTTTGGAGGATCCAGCCATTTTATTTGAATGGATTGACACCAGGAATGGGTGAGAGATGGAGGACTATATTCCATGAGATTTGGCAAATGCATTGAAGGAACAATGGACCCACTGTTAACAATTAGAAGTATTGATTTAATTAATTAAGAAGTGTGATAGGTCACACCTGGTAGGGGAGTTTAAGTATAAAAGCTGGGTAGGAGACATGATTGGGTATACTGCTGGGTTCTTTTGCTGAAATGTATACACTTCCATTTTGAAAGCACAACTTTGGTGAGCCTGTCCATTTTGGTGAGTTTGTGTTATTAAATTTGGGTTTGCTTTATATTTATGAGACTTAAAATGTGGTGTGTAAATATCCACCACTTTTCCTTTAAGTTAAAAAATGTTCTTGGTCTCTTTCAGATATATGTGATTTCTTTACCAATCAGTGTACTGCTATAATAAGTAGGGTAGTTATTTAGAGGTAATTTCTGGTCAAAATATTTGACACATACCCTCTATAAGAACTGTATTTATATATGTCTTTTGTATTTTACAGATTTATCTATTCAACATAGACTCATCATATTGCCAGGCTCACTTATTACCATGTATTTTCATTTGTGTTGCTTATGAAGACCAGGTCATCTGGTTAGAAACATGTTCATGTCCGACACTTAACATTATTTGATACTTTGGAGGTTTATAGTAGACAGTGTGTGTATATAGAAAATATGTACCCAGTAAAATAATTAGAATGCAGACTAAATGATATTATATCTGTAGAAATATTGTCAAACTCTTTACCATGGTGTGATAAAAAGACATACATATCTTGGTTTTTAGTACTTCTTCGTAGTATTTTCATTCTACACTACAAGGTGGTTACCTAATCTGGGGTTGGCATATACAGTCCTTAGAGTGACTTTGCCCTGCCAAGGTCCCACCCTGCCTTCCCTGCTGCCTCTCATGCAACACTGCCTGTCTGCCCGGCCAGGTTGCAAAGCTCAAAGCCTGCCTCAGCCTGCCTTCCTCCGCTTATGCCACGCTGCCTGTCTGCCTACCCAGGTTGCCAAGCTCGATGCCTGCCGATGCCTGCCTTCTCACGCCACACTGCCTATCTGCCTGCCCAAGTTGCCAAGTTCAAAGCCTGCCTCAGCCTGCCTCTCATGCCAAGGTGCCTGTCTACCTGCCCTGGCAACCCTGGTTGATGTGCCCCACTACCCTGGTAATTCCACTCCTGCTGTCTACTGGTCCATGGGTCCTCTGCCCTGGAAAATCCAAATGTGCCCACACAATCCTGCTGCCGTCTGCTGCTGTATGGAAGCTCTTCCCTGGTAAATCCTACCACCCTGGCTCCATGGGTGCTGCACACAGGAAAATCCTGCTGCTTACATTTCTGCTGTTCCACTGGTTCTGTGCTCTGGCAATTCAATGTCTGGTGCTGCTGCTGATGCCGCCTGCCACTCCTGTCCCAGGACCCACCATCAGGGTTCTGGGGCCATCATTCTGCTCACAGGGAGCCATCATTCCACCGCATCAAGAAGCAGCCACTCCAGCCCCAGGACCCGCCGTCAGGGTTCTGGGGCCTATGTTCCAGGCAGGGAGGGCTGCCGTTCCACTTCACAGTCTGCCAATGTTCCACCGATGCGAGCCAGTCTACATTTCAGGCAGGGAGGGGCCAACTGTCGTTCCACTTCATAAACTGCCACTCCAGTTCCAGGACCCACCCTCAGGGTTCTGGGGCCTATGTTCCAGGCAGGGAGGGCTGTCCATCCACGTTATCCAGAAGCCCAGGACCCACTGTCAGGGTTCTGAGACCATCATTCCGCTCACAGGGAGTCATCATTCCACCGCATCAAGAAACAGGTAGCCACTCCAGCTCCAGGACCCACCTCTAGGGTTCTGGGGCCTACATTCCAGACAGGGCAGGCTGTCGTTCCACTTCACTCTCTGCCAATGCTCCACCGATGCCAGCCAGCCTATGTTTCAGGCAGGGAGGGCTGTTGTTCCACTTCATCCAGAAGCTGCCACTCCTGTCCCAGGACCCACCGACAGGGATCTGGGGCCATCATTCCACTCACAGGAAGCTGCCATTCCACTGTATCAAGAAACAGCCAGCTATTCCAGCTCCAAGACCCACCATCAGGGTTCTTGGGCCTATGTTCCAGGCAGGGAGTGCTGTTGTTCCACTTCACTGTCTGCAAATGCTCCACCAATGCCAGCCAGCCTGCAACGCCCAGCCAAGTAGGGGTGGCAGCCACCAAGCCCTGACCGAACCTCTGCCACTGCTCCACCGATGCCAGACAGCCTACAATGGCTGGCCAAGAAGGGGTGCCAGCTGAAGTTACTGTGCCATGGCAAGCCAATGTCTGCTGCTGCTCCTGGTCCTACACGTCAGCCATTTTCTCCTCCCTCTTGTAGATGGGCATATCTCTGATGATTGTGCCAGCGGCCGGGGGTTGGGTGTCCACGAGATTCACCACCAGGCAAGGCTTGACCAATTTGCAGTAGAGCTTCTTGAGATCAATCGAGTATGATGCCCGCCTGAAACGCCTGGCCAAGTAGGGGTGCCAACTGCCAAGCCTTGGCTGGGCCTCTGCCACTGCTTCACCAAATGCCCGGCCTCTGCTGCTGCTGCTGGGTTTCAGACAGACATCCACGCCCCCAAGGGCACCCCCATGGGCCAAGCGCCAATCCTGCCTGCCTGGACAACCCAGGGTGCCAAGCCCCAAGGCCTTCCTGGGCTCTGATGCTGTTGCTGTGTCTCCAACGGCCTGCCATGACCCCACAGGCACCCCTGGAATGCCCCAAGACTCCAGGAGGCCAAACTTTTTGAACATTCAGGGGGTCCAAACTCTTTGGGACCACACCCATGAATCCGAACTAAGTTTTTAGTCTGGACGTCCGAACGTCCAAACATCTGAACATCCAAACTCCAGTCTGTTAACACATCACTACCACTCACTGAGTTCTTCTAGCCAGGAAGGAGTGGAACCATTCAAGAACGGTTTCGTCCACCCTGGCATAGTCCCTCAGGAAAGTCACCAGCATCTCATGATCAATGGTATCAAATGTAGCTGACAAATCTCATAGGATTAGCATGGTCGAACAACCCTGGTCCAGTTCCCGGTGAAGGTCATTGACCAAAGCCACTAATGCAGTGTCAGTGCCATAACCTGAATGAAAACTGGACTTTGAGGGATGAAGAAAACCTGTGCAGTCCAGATGCTCCTGTAGCTGTTGAGTCACCACCTGCTCAATAGAGACTGATCAATAGCTGGCGGGGAGTCAACGTCAAGCAATGGTTTTTTGTGCAGGGGCTGCACCACTGCCTCTTTCAGGCAGTCCGGCACCCTGCCCTCCCGCAGGGAGGCATTGCCAACATCCGCCAGCAATGGCCCCAATGTCTCCCAGCTGGCCTTGAGCAGCCATGATGAGCTTGGGTCTAGTTCACAAAATGTGGCTATAACAGCCCCCAGAACATCTGCTGCAGCAGCAGGCATCATCCACTGAAACAGATCCCACAAAACTGGACAAGACAGAGCCACCATAACCTCTGGTTCTCCTATTTTCATAAGCATGGAGACTAAGTTATGCTGAATCTGAGCAATTTTATTCATTAAGTATTCAACAAACATGTCACAGCAGGCACTGGAAGAGGTTCTAGGTGGAGGGAGGCCAGACTGATCCCAACCCCCTCACCACCTGGAAAAGCTCTGCTGGATGAGACTTCACAGACACTATCAGGGTAGTGAAGAATTCCCTCTTTGCTGCCCTGACAGCCATGGCATAGACCTGTAAACTGGCTCTATGCCACAATTGATCAGCTTCAGCATGAGACCAGCGCCACTGTTGCTCCAACAGCCACCCTTCCTGCTTCAGTTTCCACAGGCCCTCCACAAACCATGGTGGCCCGCAGTACTGATACCGAGGGAGGCGGACACCTAGGAGCCATCCGGTCGAAGGCCTCGGTCAGCAGAGTATTCCACAAAACCACAAGGTCATCAAGTAGATGGCTGTCAAGATCAGAGAGTTACTCCCCTAGAGCATTCTGCAACCTCTCAGGTTCCATCAGTCTCCGGGGGTGAACCAACCAAACTGGTTCCACACCCTTCCGGGGACAAACGTGTGCTGGGAGACATTATCATTGTCATTATCAGTATCGGTACCAATTTCAAATGAAGATTTTGTTTTTGGTATCGTTATTGGTATCGGTATACACACAATATCTAGTATATATGTTATTATTAGTAGTATATATACAATAACAATACCAAAACCAAAATCTTCATTTGAAATCGGTACCGATGCCGACAATGCTAACAAAAAATGACATTTTGTTACTAACAAAAACAAAAACAACACATTTTAATAATGAAAATGATGACGAAAAATTGAAAATGACATGGGGCCCTAGTGCACACCCATACTCCATCCCCATTTGTCTTTCTATTGGCATAATTCCAACTAAAAAAGGTCAAATTAGCCTTAGGGCCTAGTAGTGTCTTCCCTACTCCTCTCTCTGTTAGCATAATTTCACTTATGTCAAGCAAGCAAACAGCATATAGCCCTTAAATCTAACCATAACCATATAAAATACTACACTTCCCGGGGGCATAATATTGGTCAGCCCCACTCCCTCTCCAACACCAAGCTTTGCAAGGTGGTTGAAAGAGTGGTTTGCTGGCCACCTGCTCATTCGTTCACTCTTTACAGGTAACTAACTTTGTTTCCTCCCCCATTCTGGCTGCTAGGACGGGGACGGATGGGTTGAAAATATCTGATGCAGGCATGAAAAAGACATTAGGAGCACTCTGCCATCCCCACCCCAGCAATGAGCATGGTTATGTTCCCAGTCAGGGTCCCCATCTCCATTCCCCTTTTTCTCCCAGCAGTCAGTCCGAAAAGTTGCCAAGATTTGGGGAGGCACAACACAAGACGGTGCCCCTGAGGGCACTGAGAGCCTAAATTAGCATGGATGATGTAATGGCTCATCCATGAGACAGAGGAAGCATAGCCATGTTGGGCTCTCTTCTCTAGGAGTAGTCTAAGCAACAGTCTATTAGGGAATTAGCTCTCCATGCCACATAGAAAACAGTCTCTCTCTATGGCGCCCCTATGGGCTAGTACTGACTCCCAAACTAGGGATTTAGTGAGTTTTAGGGATTCAGCCTCCACCACTTATCCCACAAAGAGGGCCTCTCCCAGTCTGTATGAGTCCCCAGATGAACATAGACAGGAATGTTAGGAGACATGGCTGGAGTACAATGTGCTTCAAGCTGCCTTCATCTAACAGATGGTCCCTTGAGGGCCACTGCTGGCTGGAGTACATCACAAGGCTGCTTTAAACTGAGTTAAGCAGATAATTGGGAAAACATAACTCATCCCATGGTGGAACTTTCTGGGACAGACAAGAATTTAACACCACAGGAAATCAGACCTCAGAAAAGAGGAAAAGTTGGGTTGTGCATAGGAAAAAAGGGCATCATTTGATTTTGTATTTTATTATTTATTTATTTATTGTAATCCGTGAAACACAGATTTATATTATAGCAAAGAAAAAATTGTAACAATTAAATAGCCTGCAGCTGCTAGAAAGGGTAAACTGATTCTTTGGTTGCTCATGGATACTATCACTTTTTGATGCTTATTTGCATATCTTTTTCTACAAAGACTAGAGTGTTGTAACCTGTATACAGGGTTTTGAATGACAACAGTGTTGGAACAATTTCATAAAGCTCAGGACTCCACATAATATGTTCATGTTTGGGGATGGGGTGGGATCTATTGGTCTTTTTAATCAGATTTCATCAAAGAAGTTGAGTCCTTCATTCTAATGTGAATGACTATAATTAGGTGGCTTTCTCATCATATCCTCCTCCCCAGCTTTTGTCACAACCATAAGTTATTCACTTATAGAATGAGCCTTGCCATGAAGTCAGTGAAATGCACAATAAATGCATCATTAATTTATTCTAGATATTCTTCTGTTTCCTTCATATCCATTGTCATTATCTTCCCATTGCACTCATGCTAATTCTAATTGATGGTTTCCATCAGCAAATTAAAAAACAATACACTCCAGACTCCAGTGATGAAAAACATACAGAGTAAAACAATGCATTCTACAAAAATACCATACTTTGTTATCTTTATGGTGCAGAGTGAAAGACAAATTGGGGGAAGAATGCTGTGCGCAAGTCTTCTTATTGCTTTTATGATAATAAGAAGATAGTCCCTATTTGTTTTGATTTGATGGCACAAATTCATTGTCCTGCTACAAGCTATTATTTTAGTTGAAAATCAGTAGTTGCCTGATTTAACATTTACAGGTGTTTCCTTCTTATAGTTTACATTTGTAATTTAAATTGCATTTACAAAGCTTAAATGGCTAATCCTCCAA
Organism: Sphenodon punctatus; assembly: GCA_003113815.1. Lineage (NCBI taxonomy): Eukaryota > Metazoa > Chordata > Lepidosauria > Sphenodontia > Sphenodontidae > Sphenodon > Sphenodon punctatus. Next base: position 2,699,722 of record QEPC01014677.1, on the reverse strand, counting down.
CTACTAGTCACAGTTCTTTTTGGAGGCATATAAATCCATTGTCAAGTGGATTTGCTAGACACATTATTGGTTAAAAATGCCTTTGTTATTCTGAAAAATGGGGGAATAATCACAAAGTTTTGACAGGGAAAAAAGAGACCTGTATGTATTATTGTCTTTTGGAGAAAAGTCAGAATGATAGACTAAGAAAATGTAAGACAGTACTAGACAGTACTCTGCAGAGCAGCAGACCAATATCATTGACATGTTACTGCTCCCCCTCCCCCGAGATAGTCCAATTATAATTAAAGATATCATCTGAACTACATCATCTCCATCGCTCACAATTTGGGCCAACATGGCAACTGCCTTCTCCTTCTATATATATATATAATTGGCTCTGGGCAATTTCTTAATGAATGCCACTATTTTTGAATGTTTACAATCCCTCCCAGCTTTGTGTCATCAGCAAATTTGATACATATTCTCTCATCTCTCCTAACAAATCGTTAATGAAAATATTAAACAGCACGAGACCAAGGACAGACTTTGTGGGAAACTCACTTGTTATCTTTTCCCAATCGACAATGAACCATTGATCGCTGCTGTGTGGGTATCAATATTCTACAAGCTAATACCCACCCATGTAGACTGTGTCATATGCCTTACAATAACGTCAGCTGCCTACCCATTGTCCACTAGTCCCATCCCTTTATCAAAGGAGAGAAGACTGGTTTTCGTATGGTTTATTCTTGACAAACCCATACCGACTGCCTTAATATACCTCATGCTCCTCCAGGTCCCTGCAAATCAAGTATTTAAATTTTTGTTCTATTGCCTGGTATTGAAGCCATGGTGACCAGATTGTAGATCTCCGAGTCATCTTTTTTTTCTACATGAAAATAGGAACTATATTTTTTCTTCTCCAGGTCTCAGGAACCACACTTGTCTTCCATGAATTCCCTAAGATGAAGGTCAACACCTCAGAGACTATCTCAGCTAATTCCTTTAGTATACTAGGATGAGTTTCATCAGGCTCTGATGACTTAGATATGACCTGATTATCCAAATACTCTTCTACCTCACCCTTCCCTATTCTGACCTGCCTCTATACCTTCTCCTCCTAAATGTCTAATTTCATGTCCAACTTTTTTGTGAAGACTGAAGCAAACTAGACACTGAGTACCTCAGACTTCTTAATATTCTGTTACTGGCTCTCCATCTCTATTGCATAATAGATCAATTTGTTCAATTACCTTTCTCTTGCTACTAATAGAGAACCCATTTTGGTTGTTTTTTACATCCCTCAATAGCTGCAGCTCATTCTGTGCTTTTGCCCTTCTTATCTTGTTCCTCCATTCCTGCACTATTCTCTTATATTCATGCTTATTAATACTTCTTTATTTTCACTTCCTGTAGCTTTCCTTTTTGTTCTTAACCTTAGCACTAAGAATCCACTGATAATTCTCAGGTCTAATTGCTTTTCTATCAGCCCAAACCATGTTGCTTATTTAGTCCCTAATTCTACATCCACTCTTCTGTAGAGCCCTAGTGTCCTCCATCTACATAGATACAAAATCCAGGTTACAGAATAATTTACCTTATGGCTATAGGGTTGCTATTTTCCTTTTTATCCTACAGCTTTGAAACTATAATTTAGTTTCAACTAAATGTTCCATAGCATGCACATTGTGGGTGTTAATAGATGTGACTCTGCCTGCTATGGCCCACCTGGGCAAAAGCCTTAGCCGTGCATCTGTCACGGGACTGCCATATGTGGGCCCACTACATACCTCAACTGGATAGGTGGATGCCCAGGAATTGTGGACCCAAAAGGAACTTGGCCCACAGTCCGGGCCCAAGGACAACCCAGGCAGTCCATAGTGGGTGAGCGCATTTCTTTATGCTGCCATGCTGGCCCCAGTGTGGGGGCTACCATGCCAATCTTCCATGGCTGCCCATCATGGTGGGGGGCAGGGACAGCTGACCTCACATCTTCTCTGCCCCACCCCTCCAGCTGTATCGATCTGGGGGAATGTTTGTTCAGTTCCACTTTCCCGTGTATTAATGCCCAATATTATCACTCATGGGTTTAACATTGTTTTTCCCCTTTCTCTAACTGCTCTATGACCTCTATTTACAGAATGTGATGTTGCATTCCAGCTGAGGGAGATGTTGAAGGGGTGTAACCAGTAATAAATCACACAGGAACACATGCAAACTGAGTGCCTGACCTCCTTCAAATATGGATTCAGTGTCCATGACTACAACCTACTGAGCAGCACTATAACCAATCTTTATTGCTGTGTGCCAGGAAGTATAACTCAAAGAACTGCAGGTGTTTCTAAAGGGAGTTGAAACACAGCTGTTACAACCCTGATGCTGCAGCAAAGTCAAAGGAGAGCTCTGCAGAGAGAGAGTAGCCAAGAGGCTTGAGAAAACATCAGCAGGAGGCCATTCAGGGGTACAAATGTAATTTCTTAAAACATAGATCACAGGCTTGTGGGGACTCTACAGCTATCCGGTCACCCTGTGAGTAGCCACAGGCAGTAACTTTGATGCTGAAGCATAACAAAGAGAAGGCGGAGGCAAAGGAGAAGAGCTCTGAAGACTGTCAGTGGGCATTTTTAGACACACGTTAAAGTTCCAGATGTATCAATCTTCTGGGTTTACAAGTCCACAAGTAAGTTCCGGATTCATTTTTCACACACACACTGCCCTGAGGCAGTTCCTGGATGCATTCTTCACACAAACATTGCCCTGAGGCAGCCTAAAGTAGCCGCAGCTGGAGACGTGACAGGCTGCCATGGAAACCAAGTGACTACAGCTGCCTGGAGAAAAGCAATTTACCAGGAGAACCTTTTACACAGAAACGTTCTGGGAGAAGTTCTACGCAGAAGTTCAAAGATCCAGACGTTTAAGATCTGGATGAGTGATTTAGACACACAGAACGTTCTGGGTGTTACAGCAAATATATCCAGGAGAAATGTGTGTCTAAAAACACCCAGTGACAGAAGGTGGCTATTCTAGGTTACTGCTATTGAGACTCAGAATGTTAACAGACAAGACAATAGCCCACACCAGGTGGGTATCTATTTGGTTTTTAACCCCACCAGGCCATGACCACTACCCATTGGACATGGAATTTCCAATCACAGCAGGGTCTTGGAACATGCGCAACCCACTGTGTGGGTGAATGCAGGTTAATGTGCTTACAGACGTCAGTGTCCCATCAGTTACATTGTGTGTAGCCTATATGTGTACAGGTCCTCCAGGACCATAGAGGAACAGGTGAAAACCCTAGAGAGTTCAGAGGAGCAACTGCTTCCTGGTCTCCTCTCCACTCTTGATTTCATTCTCACTGGTGCTTTAAAAGGTCAACAAGCACCAAAATTCAGACGTGTGTTGTCCCATCGTCTCCTGATTTGCAACATGTGTCAAATGCTCACTATTCAGAACTCACTGCCTTCTCCAAAGCAACTTCCACAGTTAATGGTAAATTAAAGCATATGAGGAGGGTCTGAAGGCACTGAATTTGTACAGCTGCATGATGAAGGCTTCCATTTATTTTAATTTTATAAAAAAATTAATAACACGCCCCTCCTTATGTAGTAGCTCGGGGAGACTTACAACAAGAACAACAATAAAATTAAAACAAGATGAAACAACACATAGCAGGAGGTTAAAAGAACCTCACACACACACACACCCTAACCCACTCCCCCACACCCTTCACCAATATCCCCTGCAAAACTCCTGGCAGAACAGCCAGGTTTTACAACTTCATCAAAAAGAGGGAAGGTCCCGGGTCCGTTGTGCCTCCACTGGGAGGAAGTTCCACAGCCTCAGTGTGGCCACTGAGAATGTCCTCACCATCGTGGCCTCCTGGAAGACTTGGGGGGACCTCAAGAAGGGCACCCCCAGATGACCTCAGGGGCAAATCCAGAACCTGGGGGGTGAGGTGGTTCCACAAGTAGGTAGGGCCTAGGACATTTAGGGCTTTAGAGGCAAGCACCAACACCTTGAATCGGGTCCAGAAGACTATAGGCAATCAGTGCAGAGATTGGAGTACTGGTGTAATATGATCCCGGCTGCCCAATCCTACCAGGAGATGGGCCGCCGTGTTCTGCACCAGCTGCAGTCTCTAAGCCATCACCATGGGTAGCCCCACGTAGAGTGTGTTACACTAGTCCAACCTAGAAGTGATGAAAGCATGGATGACAGTGGCCAAGTCAAAGTTGGAAACATACAGCCAAGCTGTCATACCAATTGTAATTGGCAAAAAACACTCCACGCCAAAGTCTCCACCTGGAGATCCAGGTGGAGCTTCGAATTGAGGAGCACCCCCACACCTGGGGGACCAACAGGGGGCAAACCCCATCAATAATCCCCATAAATAATGAGGGATTCCACCTCCACCGCCTTTCCCACCAGCATCCCCTTCATCTTGTCAAGATTCAAACTCAGTTGGTTAGTCCTCATACAGTCCCGTACAGCCACAAAACACCGAGTGAGCACCGAGACTGCAGCATCTGGGTCAGATGAAAAAGAGAGGTAAAGCTGGGTGTCATCAGCATATCAATGATACGCACACCAACCCCCCTGACCACTTCGCCGAGCGGCTGCATACACATGTTAGGGATGTGCGAACGTGGTTTGGAAGTTCGGAGTTTGGTCCGAACTTGGCTTGTTTGGATGACCAAAACGAACTTCCAAACCAAATGCTCGAACTTCCGAACAGTTCAGAAAAGTTCGGATGAGCTCGGATGAGTTCGGGGGTGGGAAAAACGTGACTTTGGCCAGGAAAAACATGACTGGAAGGGAAAGGCAGCTGAGGAGCAGACTTCCTGGCACCAGGGGTGGACACCAGGGGTGGTTTCAGGGCCAAATAATGCCAATACCAAAAAAAATTCGGTTAGCACCTTTTTGAATGTTCGGCCGAAATGAACTCCGCCAAAACAAGCAGCTGAACCCGAACTCAGGTTTCAAACTGAATGACCAAACATCTGAACGTCCAAATGACATTCTGTTCGCCTATCCATAGTACATGTTGAACAGGAGAGAAGACAAAACAGAACCCTGTGGGACTCCACATGAGAGATCTCAGTATGATGAAAAATAATCCCCGAGCACCACTCGCTGAATTTTTCCGGCCAGGAAAGAGCGGAACCATTGAAGAACAATGATGCCCACCCCTGCACGGTCTCGCAGGCGGGTCACCAAGATCTCATGGTCAACGGTATCAAATTCAGTCAACAGATCTAATAGAATCAGCAGGGTCAAACAACCCTGATTCAATTCACGGTGAGGGCCATCAACCAATGCCACAAGTGCAGTCTCAATGCCGTAACACAGACAAAAACCAGACTGTGAAAAATCAAGAAAACAGACACGGTCCAGTTTCTCCTGTAGCTACCGAGCCACCACCTGTTCAATAACCTTCACTAAAAAGGGAAGGTTAGAGACAGGCCAATAGTCAATGTCAAGCGATGGTTTCTAGAACAGAGGCTGCACCACCGCCTCCTTAAGACAGCCCGGCACTCTGCCCTCCTGAAGGAAGGCATTGACTACCCCAGCCAGTAATGGCCCAAATGTCTCCCAGCAGGCCTTAACCAGCCAGGATGGACATGGGTCTAGTTCACAAGAGGGGGCCCTGACAGCCCCAAGAGCATCCCCCGCATCGGCAGGTGTCACCCACTGAAATTGATCCAACAAAATTGGACAAGGCGGGGTTTCCATAACCTCTGGTTTCCCCAATATAATAAGTGCAGTGTCAAGGTTGTGGTGAATCTGAGTGATTTTATCCACTAAATAATTCATAAACATGTCACAGCGAGCACTAGATGACTCCACTTCCAGGTGGAGGGAGAATGGACTTACCATTCCACACACCACCCAGAAAAACTCAACTGGATGGGATTTTGTGGACACTATGAGGGTAGCAAAAAACTCCTTTTTTTTGCTCACACAGCCACGGCAGCTATTATGCCTAATTTATTGCTAATTATGTGGTTTTTTTCTTTTTGTTTACTGTGTTCAAGTGTGGCCAGGAGAGTTCTGGGAAGCAGCACAAAAGGTACCATGCTGGGACAGTGGTCTAGCAACAGGCCCAGTGCAAGAAGTTTTGCTGACCTAGCCCCCCTCTCCCCTCCAGACTGCCCTGATTCAACTGTGGAGCTTACTGCAATGATGGGCACTCATGGAAGCTGGTGGCCCAATAATGGGATGGCATTGCAGCGTGCAGGGGGAAGGGGCTCAGAGCAGGGTGCTACGGGCAGTTTGGATGTGTCAGACTGCAGTGCCTCAGTGGAGGCCATGCTGCTCTCACTGGAGCTGGGGGTCAGCTGCAGCAACACTTAGTCCCCCTGGAAGCACCTCACCCGTTCTCACAAGTGCATCTGGGGACAGCATTTCCTTGCTTCCTGAAAGCCCTTAGCCTATAGCCAGCAGCCACCTGCAGCTGTACGGAGGGAAGGAAAGGCAGAGGTAGGAAAGCTTCCCCCTTCAATTTACTATCCTAGATGGTTTCTGTACTGATGGTTGCTGTGCTATGTTCTTACCTGTATCCAGAAGGAAAAAGAAAACCAGTGCTGTTTGCTCAATGCTGATACAAAGCAGCTTGGGACGGTTTTTGATTTACACCTTTACATAGCTTGACTGGAAGGCAGCGAAGCAGTGCTGCAGATTTTCATTGAGTGTTTTCAGATAGACGTGGGGCTGGCCACCCCTGGACCTGCTCTGGGCATGCAGCGCTATGTCTGCCTGCTTTCAGCTTCACCTGGGTCAGGTTTAAATGGGTCCGGTGACTGCCGCACCCTACAGCCAACCAACACGGCACCTCCCTCCCCCAGACCATAGAGTTGCGGGTGGATTACCCAATGATCTAGACTGCCACCTGCAACTTTATGGTGTTACCTGGGGTAATCCCCAACAGAGAGCAGAGCTGCAGAGGCCATTCACTGAGCAGACGGACAACAGCTCTACCTTGGACCAATCCCCAGGACTTGGGAAGTCCATTCCACGGGCTGTGCTCCTGGATGTTCTGGAGCACTGAAACCAGGTCTGGAGCTGATCAGGGACAGTCTGCTCTGCCTGCACATCTGGTGGCCCACAATTAGATGGATGGGCCACCTGGTGGTGACATGGGGCAACAGTGGGGCTCTGTCCACCTAGCACCGGGCTAGGTTCAAGGTGCTGGTTTTGACCTTCAAAGCCTTTCATGTCCTGGGACCTGCCTATCTGTGGGATCGCCTCACTCCCCATGTGCCCGTGTGATCCCTGAGATAGTCCATGGGGGGCCTTTTTGGAGGTTCTCTGGGCGAGACGGGTGGCCACTGATGTGAGAGCTTTTTCGGTGACTGCCCCATGCTGTGAAATTTGCTCCCAGAGGAGGCTTGGTTGACCCCCACCCTCCTGTCATTTTGACGTTTGTGTAAGACCTGGCTGTTCCGTCAGGCTTTTGGGGAGGGGGAGGATTTGGGAAGGAGGTGAGTTTTATGATTTTTTTTTTTTTTAATTATTGTTCAATTTTATTTTATTTTGTGTGTTGTTCACCACCCCGAGCTGCCTTTGGGCAGGAGGGGTGGGAAACAAGTTTTAAATAAATAAATAAAATAAATAAATAAAACCACCCACTGTGTTTAATGGGGAAATTGTAATATGGTCATTTGGTTTGCTTTTTTCATGTCCCAGGAAGTTAGCATTGTGGCCTATTCCTTTCTCAGCTAAATATTAAGATTCTTGTTTAAGCTATGAGACAAACATGAACCTTCAGCTATATAGAGAGAGTTGGCTGACTATAATAGTAGGCCAGCCAACTTCCAAGAAATTCCTCATAAAATGAGTTACCGGCATTGGCATGTTAAAAGCAGGTACCCATGCCAGATCAATTGTACACAGGGTGACAAAGAAGGTGTGGGTGGATGCCATTCTTACATGTAACCTTAAATTAATTAACTAATTAATTAATTAATTAACAAACATTTATATAGCACCAGCAGTGTACATGGCACTTTACAAAGTAATAAAATAGACATGGCCCCTGCCCCTAGGGATTACAATCTGAGAGACAGGAGCTGGGGGAGAGACTTAGGAAGGGGAACAGAGGGAGAGACAAGGGGTCTAACATTCATGAAGATGCGAGGTCTCAAGTGCACGTACTTGGCTTGGTTACGATGAGAATGACAGCAGGCAGGTCCATGTTGCAAGGATAAGGGTAAACCGATCGTAGGTATAGGAATAGTGGCTCAGCAGGATAAAGAGTCAGACAGAGCAGAGCGAAAGAGGTGAGTTTTAAGGAGAGATTTGAAGGTATGAAGGGAGGGGGCAAGGCGGATGTGGACAGGGAGGGAGTTCCAGGCATGGGGGGCAGCAAGTGAGAAGGGACGAAGGCGCTTAGGGGAGCAGGGAAGGCGTGGAAGGGTGAGAGAAGGGACAGAGGAGGAGCGAAGTGCACGGGCTGGAGTATGGAGGGCGATAAGTGCAGAGAGGTAGGGGGGAGCAAGGTTGTGAAGAGCTTTATAGGTGAAGACTAGGAGCTTGTGCAGGATTCGTTCAGGAAGGGGAAGCCAGTGAAGCGAAGAGAGGAGGGGCTGCACATGGTCGAAGCGACTGGCGAGGTAGATGACCCTGGCAGCAGAGTTTTGGACAGAGATGAGGGGAGAAAGGTGAGACCGGGGAAGGCCAGTGAGAAGGAGGTTACAGTAATCGAGGCGAGAGATGACCAGAGCATGAACAAGAGTTTTGGCAGACGAGACAGAGAGAAAAGGGCGAATCTTAGCAATGTTATGGAGGGAGAAGCGACAGGATTTAGCAACAGAGTCAATGTAGGGTTTAAAAGAAAGGGCTGAGTCAAAGATGAAGCCTAGGCTACGGGCTTGGGGGACAGGCAGGATGGTGACTCCATCAATAGTTATTGACAGTGAGGAAGGAGAGGAAGGATGAGGGGGGAAGATAAGGAGTTCAGTTTTAGCCATGTTGAGTTTGAGTTGACGTTGAGACATCCAGGTAGAGATGTCAGAGAGACAGTTGATGAGACGAGCTTGAACAGAGGGAGAGAGAGAGGGAGTAGAGAGATAGAGTTGAGTGTCATCAGCATAGAGGTGGTATTGGAAGCCATGGGAGGCAATGAGTTTGCCTAAGGATGAGGTATAGATCGAGAAGAGGAGAGGGCCAAGAACAGAGCCTTGAGGAACACCAACTGAGAGGGGGAAGGAGGAGGAGGTGGAGTTGGAGAGAGACACATTAAAGGAGCGGTCAGAGAGGTAGGAGGAGAACCAGTTATGGACAGAGCCACAAAAGCCAAGGGAGTGAAGGGAATCCAGCAAGAGTGAGTGGTCAACAGTATCGAAGGCAGCAGAGAGATCAAGGAGGACAAGAATGGAATAGAGACGTTTAGATTTAGCCACCAGAAGATCGTTGGTGATCTTAGCGAGAGCAGTTTCAGTAGAATGAAGGGGGCGGAAGCCAGATTGGAGGGGGTCAAGGGAGGAGTTGGAGGATAGGAAGTCAAGGCAGCGGGAGTAGACAACACGTTCAAGCAGCTTGGAAGCAAAAGGAAGGAGTGAGACAGGACGATAGCTAGAAGGGTCAGAGGGGTCAAGAGTGGACTTTTTGAGAATAGGAGAGACTGTGGCATGTTTGAAGGCAGAAGGGAAAGAGCCAGTAGAGAGGGAGAGGTTGATGATGTGCAGAAAGGAAGGGGCGACAGTGGGAGTAATGGAGGTGAGGAGGCGGGAAGGAATGGGATCAAGGGGGCAAGTGGAAGGGTTGGAGGAGGTGAGTAGAGAGGAGATTTCCTTAAGGGAGGCAGGGGAGAAGGAGGACATGAGAGAAGGAGGAGGAGGAGGCGGCAGGCATAGTAGGGACATAACTGGGACTTTGGATGATCTTAAAGATCAGATATCACCACTAAAGGTGTGCAACAGGGGCCCATGTCATTTTCATTTTCATTTTTTTAATTTTTGTTGTTTAAATGTGTCATTTTTGTTTTCATAAATATCAAATAGTTGTTTTCGTTTTTGCTTTCATTTTCGTTTCCCATTGGTTTCAATGGAAAACACATTTTCGGTTGTATCTTTTCTATTTTCCACTATATGTGGCTCAAACTCAGTCTTCTTATACCTTCGATGGAAGGTATTATGTGTACCAAATTCCAAAAGGATTGGATAAAGGACTCCAAATTTAGAAGCATTTGAATTAATTTATTTTTGCAAAAATCTTCATATACATTCTTAGGTGTAACTTCTTTGCCTCACTTTTAATATAGATGAAACGTTGCAAGTTTATACCTCTTCACATATTTACTTTCTCTTCCAACATCCAGAAGGATTGGATAAAGGGTCCTCATGGTATAAGCAATTCACTTATAAATGTATGTCTGACTGTAACATCTTTGTAGTCCAACCAGTGTACATGAAATTTGGCAGGAATCTATATCACACTTTCATGATTATCTCTGTCAAATATCAGAAATATGTTCTAAAGGGTCCCAATTTTATATGCCTGCACAGCATATGCAGAGAAGTAGCCAATGCCAGGGAGTCTCTTACATGTCACTGTGGTATAAGATCAGTTTGTGATGCCAGTTGACTAGCAGAAATTTCAACCAAATATCCTCATTCTGTGCTGTGACCATCCCAACATCTCTCCCCCAGAAGCATATGTTTAGGAGAGAGCCAATAGAGATTCTCTTATGTCCTCTGTCGCAGTGCTGCAGGATGTCATTGTGATGATAATTGGCCAGCCCGGATGTGTAAACACTGGGCATCTTTAGGCATAACAAAGATTGGGCATCAAAACCCCTAAATACGTGTTTGACCATTGTGTGTAAGCACCTTAACAATGCCAACACCAATTTGGCCACCCGTTGAACACGTGATGTGAACACCATTGCATCACAAGGACAATTTGTGTGTTCCGGCTGAACATGTGGCCAACACTGTGTCTAATGATATCACGTGTTATGTTAGCAGGTACAACACGTGGAATGCAGTGTCACAGCTTGTGTGCTGAGATTGGGTGGTGAGCAAAACACAGATTTGCCCCAAAATGGGCTGTGTGTCTAAGGAGCGCCACATGGTGAACATGGGACCAAACCGGTGTTCATATCAGGGTCAAAACACACATTCAGACACACGTTGACATTTTGTCTAAAGACACACTACGTCTCCTGACTTCTGGGATGCTATCCCCAAAGTCCCAGTTATGTCCCTACTATGCCTGCCTGAAGGCCGCCCCGAATGCCCACCTCAAAGCCTTCACCAATTGGTCCTGTAAATCTGGAAGCATGCAGTAATTGTCCAGTGAACGTGTTTGTCAGTCTTTTGGGTTGCTTCACTTTCTCCCTCCTACAGCCTCTCTCTCCCTGCCATGCCAGGTGCCTGCCTCTGACTGGCACTGCATGTGCTGCTATTTATCTGAATAATTGTCTTCAAAGGGACAACATCAATGCTTATAAAATTGGTTCCCTTTAGCAAATAGTCCTGTAGTTTGGCAGAGATGACAGGGAAGGAGTGTGATACATTTCTTCCCAATATCTTGTAAACAGGATGGAATATACAAATGTTACAGCTGGAAATATATTGTCAAGTTAATGTCTTATACCATCAGGACCATTCATCCAATCTTTCTGAGATTTGGCAGATGTGTTAGGATTGTGGAGGAATATGATATGCACAGGTTTCATGCAAATTGGATGGAAGGTAGTTGTAGTCATGAATGTGTATGAAGCTTTTCTTAAAATTACAACATTAAATTGTTTCTAAAATTGGTTTCCTTTATTTAATCATTTAGAATATTGGTACACATAATGCCCTCCACTGGGGGTACAAGCATCCCACATTTCAGCACAATGGAATAAGAACAAAAATGTTATATCCAGAAATACATTTGTCAGTGTTTTCCCTTTATTTAAAAAACAAAATGTTGTTTTCATTTCTGTTTTTGTTATTATTTTTTGTCATTTTTGTTATTGTAATAACAATAATGAAAATGACAATTTTCATTATTGTTATTGTAATAATGAAAATGCACACCGCATAATTCATGCACACCCTTAAATTTACTACATGGCATGGGTAAGGCTACATTTGAGGAAAACTGTCAGAGTTCAGTAATGAACAGATTTGGACATACTATGCACCAAAATGAAGGTAAGAAGCTGTGCTACCAAACATATCATAGCAGTGGAATGTCTATCTTTGAGGAGTAAATTGCTATAATGGCTCAAACGACAAAAAATCCCTGAAATTATGGCAAAAACATGACTTCGGATTGCAGTAGTATTTTAACCATTGCACATAGCCATTTCAATCTTTTTACATATTTGATAGCACATGTCATCCTTTAATTACATGCATGGAATGTCAAAATTGTTAGGGCATTTTGGTATATTTTTATTGGTATATGGCTTTTTACCAAGATGCCCTCACATCACCTCATCTGGCCCCAAATTTTACATTTTTGTAACATGTATTACTTAATTATGTATAATGATAATTTGCCAAAATTATATGTTATTTTATTAATATAATGCATTCATTTATTCCATTCTTTTTCATCGCAGATAAGAAATAATACAGCAGACATGGAACCTGTAACCATCATCAAGAGAAAAGGAAATCCTGTCAATGTGGACTATACATGCTGCTTATTCTGCCAAAGTGCAGTACCAGTTCTGCACATCTCACCAATGGAGGGGAACATTCATGCTGTACATGTCGCCAATCAGAGGCTGAAATTGCATGAAAAGAATAATGTCAAAATCCTAGATCAGCCTGAAATGATGACAGAGGGAGATATGCAATCAGTAATGGTGAACTGGCACAAGGCATGGTATAACACGTTTTCATTGGAGAGCAAATTATCATGACTAGGGGTGGGACTTGGCATAATTTCAGTTTCGGTTTTATATCGGTTTCTGTTCTCATCGTATTGGTTCTTCTTTCGGTTCTCAGCTCTCTCGCTATCAGATTTTTAACATTGTCGTTTTCCGCATTTACTTTAATGGGGAAAACCACAATGTTAAAAATCTTATTAAAAAAACCAATGCAAAAGATCAATACCACCGATACCAAGAAAGAACCAAAATAACGGATTAATCAGATACAGCCATTATTGGGTACTTTTGGTTCTTTCTGAAACTGAAAATCCAATCCCTAATCAAGACTAAGAAAGAAACTCCACTCCAGTGCTGGTGCCATTGACAGCAGTGATCTAAAGAAAGGAATTTATTGTTCCTTTAATTATTTTTCCTCTGGAAAATTCAACCAAATGTATGCAGATCACGAAACTGAATGGATAAACAAAATCTGCTATATACACAATGGAATCATTGGCATCACATGGAATGATTAAGCCAGGAATAAGTTCTGCATGAAATGGTCTGAGTGATCATGCATCTCAGAGGATGTGAAATGCTTATCCAACCTAGAGGATGATGTGGATGAAGCTGCATTCATATGCTCTAATGATGTCCCTTCATGACCAAGACATGATGCAGATGATTTAAAAAAAAACTCACTGAACAGCAGAGGAGATTCAATGTGTTCAAAATAGTAACTGCAGAAGTCACAGAACCTGATAATAGCAACATACCTCTGGTCTCCTTGACAATAAAAGATATGGCAGCAGATGATGAGACCCAATGATTTGCTGATGGCTAATGAGTGACAAATGCAAATTGCAGTCTGTAACATGAAGGAACGATTCATCAGCGCAACTATCCCATATCATGATCCACTGAAAAAGTATAACTCAAAAACCTTTGTTTGGTTGTACAAATCAAATGTTACCACACAGCAGAATGTAAAGAAAATGATCAAAACTGATGGTAAGTTCGTGCAGAGATATTTAATGCTGCAGTTTCTGGCCAAATGATACAGATGTTTGATTCCTAATGCATAAGATCTCCCCTGTGCCACTATCCCTCATGAAGACTGGAGGACAGATGAACACCATGCCAAAGGCAGACCTTATCCACATTTTTGCTACTGCAGTGGACACTCCACATACGTTCCACATTCTGATCTGAAAGCATGAGTGTGTATCGATGGTCATGCACTAATTCAAGCCATAGGGAAACTTCATGAATGTCAGACATTTGGTGAGTATGCTGATGTATTTTTCTGGTCTGTAGTACGACACGTTGGTAGGCATACAACCAGAGTGGACATCATCTCTGAGAGGCACATTGGAGTTTATTCTACCAAGGCTGCCACCCAATCCAAGTGAATGAGACAGAAGAGGTCAAATGAAAGTTCATTGATGGGCCAGATGTGCAGCTACCACAGTGTGGAGTCAATTCATTGCCATGGATGAAAACAAAGTTGAACTAACCTGCTTTCTGTCTGATGTCCTCATGACAAGAGGGTTAGAGTTGCAACAGCAATATTAGTTGGTGACTGCTGGTGGCTTCCCTGAACTCAATGAGGGATGATCAGCTAGGAGAGACTGCCCCAGTCTTCATGGAAATCATGAGGAGGTTGACACAAGATTGATACTTCATGCTTGTGAGGCAGTTGAAAGAGGTTACGAACGAGTTGTAGTCATCTCCATAGATTTATTTATTTATTTATTTAAAACTTATATCCCGACCCTCCTGCCCACAGGGCAGCCTGGGGCGGTGAACAACACTCAATAAAACAATATAAAAATTTTAAAACAATTTAAAAATACAATATGTGGGGAACCCGCCACCCCCACCCCTACCCCTCACCAAAAGCCTGACGGAACAGCCAGGTCTTACATACACACCAAAACAGCAGGAGAGTGGGAGTCAACCGAGCCTCCTTCAGGAGCAAATTCCACAGCACAGGAGCCGCCACCGGTAAAGATCTAACATCGGTGGCCACCCGCCTCACCCAGGGAACCTCCAAAAAGGCTCCCACGGATTATCTCAAGAGTCGCACAGGCACATGGGGAGTGAGGCGGTCCTGTAGATAAGCAGGGCCCAGGCCGTGAAGGGCTTTAAAGGTAAAGATACAGATGTTATGCTTCTGCTGTTTCCCTTCCTGTGCACAAAAGCAACTGAAACATGGATGGTCTCTGGAACAGCTAGGAAACGAAAATGCTGCCCATTACATGCCATTGCCACAAAGCTTTCGCACCCTGTATAAAGAAGAACTTGCTATGCTTCCATGCATTAACAGGCTGTAACACAGCATCATCCTTCAATGGCCATAGAAATAAATCGTGCTGGAAAATGTTTTTGAAACAACCCCACCTTGTCAGTGGTATTGGATAAGATGGCTGTTACTCTGATACCGAGATATTTGTGTGCCACATGTATGGTACCCCAGATACAAAAAATGTTGATAATGCCAGCCTTCAATTCTTTACCAAGGACACGAGGTACCTACAGATGCTACCCCCAATGAAGGATGCTCTTAAGCTCCATGTTGCACGTGGTAATCACCAAGCAAAGATCTGGCTGCAGGAAGAGCAAATGCTTATAGGCGCTGTTCCTCCTGAATATACCTCTGCCTGGAAGAAGGAGTCTGATGTCTTATCAGTTGTCTGGACAAGGTTACCTCCTGTTCAGTGTCTACTGCCTGTCTGGAACTAGTAACATGTGGGTGCAAAACAAAATGCAACACAGCACGATTCACCTTCGTTGACGCACCCCAAAAGAAGACGAGGATGCCTCTTGTGGGTTTAAATGGCCGCACTCTTTATTAATCATTAACCAAAAGGGGAAAGGGGTACCCCTTCTGCTTCCCCCTTTGAATTGGGGTCCTATCTTTCCTAACTGGTTTCCCAACCACAGGAGGTTCCCTCCCCCCACCAGGCACTGCCCTGTTCACCTGGCACCCTTCTTCCCCACATTCTCAGGTTAAGCCCAAGGGGAATACTCCTGTGCCCTACCTTGCAAACTTCTTAACTTACATCCTACCCTGATCACCGGGTTACCCCGGGCCGGAGCAGGTAGTTCGCTATTTCGCCCTATTTGGGGGTAGGGGGTTTAACCAACAAGGGTGAGGACATCGTAACTTACTGTTTGGCACATGGTCCATCCAGCGGGTTCGGCCGTTCGCCTCTCACCCTTGGGCTGTCCATACAGTGGGCCTCACTGTGTGGCTATGCATGGCCTTGCCCATCTCGTAAGGAGATGTTCCTAATCATGCTATGCTATCTACTTAAACTTCTAACAATTGGCCTTAACTCAGCCCACCACCACCAGAACTGCCAGCTTTGCTTGGCTGGTTCACCGCCAAACCATTCAAACTTTCCAGAATCTCCATTAGCCGGCATTTTAGGACCCCAAGGTACAGGTTACAATCCGTATCCAATAGGTGAACACCATCACTCCTGACTCATCCCTGTCATGGTTGATGCCTTTGTGACCTTCCCCCCCTTTCTTTGCAGCCAATTCCTGATATTGCTATTTGCCCACTTCCTAGCCCAGTCCACCCGCCCCAGGCACTGCACACTGCCCCACACCCTCCTCCTCAGCATGTCCAATCATACCAGTGTGCACCCATGTAATCTCTCCTGGACTACTTGCAAGTCAGTAACTAGTTCACCCTCTTTGTTAGCCACAGCCCCATTACCTTAGGCAGGTTGTTCTCCCCTAAGTGTATTACAAGCACCACTGGTGAAGGGAATTTTTCTTTTGCCACAGTCAGCATTGGGAGCAGTTGCTACCACACCATTCCATGCCTACCTATCCAAATTACCTCTGCCCAGTCACTTAGGCCCAGCTGGGTACCCCACCCACTGCGTGTGGCCATTTTTCCTGCCCAGTGCATGATGCTGTGGCCGAGGATCCAGACCACTTTCCATCCCCGCAGAGCTGACATGTCTGCAAAAGAAATAGGAGTTAAGCAATTGTGACTTTGGAAACTCCACTTGCCTGCACACTCTTGCCTCGGTGTTTCTGATATATGCACAGTACGCACCTGATCGCCATCTCCCTATCCACTGTATCTGCTTACCAGGTAGTCCCATACTTGCCGCTACTGATGCTGCCCCAATTCAAAAAGAGTATGTACTATAGCAACCCGGGTCAAGATCAGTTTCCCTCACACACATGCTGAAGACTGCCCCAAATTGATAGTGCATCAGTGGGCTTCTGTTCCTGTGGACAAACAGTGGATCCTCCCCCACTGGGCGGGATGCTAAATACTCTCTCATCACTCCCACTGGGCAAATTCAGCTATCCTCAGAGGGGCAGAGTCTAACCATACGCCCCCTTCCCCTCTGATCAGTCTTAGACCTTCGTAGATGCAACATGAGAATTCCTACCCACCAAGCCACATCCTGGATTTGGACGGCCCTACCCGACCTATCCACCCTGGAGTCAGGGACCAGCTCGCTGAACTTAAGGCTCCGAATAGTGCTACATGAAAAGCTGCCCTGAAGAGTACTACCTCGCCATTGGAATGACAGATGGAATACAATGCCCGTATTATACTGGTCAACAGCTGGGTGGTAATAGTGTCCCTGGCATCCTGTATGAGGGGGGTGCTTCTGTCTGAACTCTCCTTCAGACGGCTCATAAAAAAGCCATTTTCGAGAGAGGGATGGCCGGCCAAACGGCTCGTGAAAGCGATGGCCGATATTTTACCCACAATTGTCCCTGGTGCCAAACATCCTCGTCTGAGCTGCATTGCAAACTGAAGTATATACCTCTCAGGGATGGGGAATCCTAGTTCCCAACCTTTCTGTGACCTGAATTCCTGGAACTTGCAGAAAGCCTTTCCATATGACCGCCTGGTTCTAGGTGCGAGGGACCTCTGCACTGCCTGATATAATTCTAGAATCCAGGGCTCCACATGTCCCTTGGGAATGGGTCAGGGTCTTCTCTGGCCTCTGGGACCATCTGGCAAAAACTGTCTGTCTGAAATCAAGAAAGGGTTTTGGCTATGCCATTGTTAATCCCGGGCATGTGTCTGACTATGAACAAAATGTTTGCTCACAGGCATTTGAGTACAAAGGCCCAGACCAGACTCATGACCCTTTCCGATTTTGACAACAGCTTGTTGATAAAATGCACCACTGCCATGTTATCGCACCAGAACAAGACCCTTCTGTTAGTGAACTCTGCCTCCCACAGCTCCACTGCCACCACTATGGGGAAGAACTCCAAGAATTTCAAGTCACAGGTTAGTCCCTGCACTTCTTGCCATGGGCTGTGCACCATTTACCTCTAAAGTAAACTCCCAAACCATGGCTTCCCGAAGCATCGGAGTGTATCTGCAGCTCGGCCTCCTATAGGAGTCATTGCCGCCAGAATCTCACTCCATTATAGCCCTGGAGGAAAGCCTCCAAGGTCACCAAATCCTCCCGCATCACCTTTGTCACCCTGATGTGGTGATGGGGGGGGACAGTTGCTTCCAATGTGGGCATATAAGCTGGACATGAATGCCCTCCCCGGCATGATGACTCAGCAGGCAAAATTTATACTACCCATGAGGGACAGAAGCTGTTTGACTGTTACTTTAGGGGCTACCGAGATGGCGGCAATTGATTCTCTGAGCGCCTGGAGCTTGTCCTCAGGCAATCTTGACAGAGTGTGTACCGTGTCCAGCTCTATGCCCAAATAAGTCAACCTGGTTGTTGGGCCCTCGGTCTTTTCAGGCGCCAATGGCACTCCCAGATCCATGGTGACCACCTGGAATGCGCCCATTTCCAGCGCGCATTCCATGCTCCCTGCCCTTCCTGCAAAGAGGAAATCATCCAAATAATGTGTAATCCAGCTCCACCCCACGCATTGGAGTATGATCCATTAAAGCACCATGCTAAACTTCTCAAAGGCCATGCATGACATGGAACATCCCATGGGCATCGCCTTGTCAAAATAGAACTACCCAGGAACTGCATGCCCAGCAGCTCGAAGTCCTCAGGGTGCACTGACAGGAGTCGGCGCACAGACTTAATGTTGCACTTCACGAGGAGGGCACCCTTCCCACAGGAGCACACCATTTAGACTGCTGAGTTGAATGATGCGTACCTCACTGAGCAGAGCTCCGGAGGGATTGCATCATTCACCGACTCCCCTTTTGGGTGGGACAAGTGGTGAATCATGTGGAAATCTCCCGGGATCTTCTTTAGCACTATGTCCAGGGGAGATATCCTTAGTGTGGGCATAGGCAACTCATCAAAGGGACCTTTTATCCTCCCTTTCTTTACTTCCTTATTAATTTTCTGCTGGACTAGTTGTTCATTCCCTGTCACTGATTTCAAGTTCCTAGTGCCCAGGTTATAGCGGGGGCCCTCTGTCAGAATCTTAAAACCCATCCTGAATCCTTCAACTACATAGTTGGCAGTCACTTGACCAGTGTACCTGCGGGTTGCTGCCAGCAAGGCATCATGCCGTACTGGTGTTAACAGCCTTTCCCAGTGTTTGGGTGGTGCCCCCTTGGTTGGCAGGGCTTTTCCTAGTGCCTGCCCACCCCCTGTTTCTAGCTCCATAATGTCTAAACCTGTTTCACCCAGAGGTGGCGTGGTCACCTGCGCACTGCGTGCACATGTTTGAACTTGGATTGGGCCTGAAAACATCTGCCTCCATCGTTATAGTCTCAACACGTTGGGCCTACTGGTGGCTGTCTTGCTCTCCTGCTCTGTCCCCCATCACCCTGCTGGATGCTCCCAGTGCGGGAGAGCACATGCTCACTGTCATATCGTGGGGCATATCTGGAGCAGCTAATACACTCCAGTCAGATGTCATGGGCGTGCATATCTCACCATAGCCGTGGGTTGTTGGCTGCCCTACGCCAGAACGATTCATCATAACACAGTCAAGCGCCGGGTCCTCCTGTATCAAAGGCTTGGCACACTATGTCCGAGTATTTGATCAATTCTAACCCACACTCTGGGAATTTAGCCAACGTCACCGCCATGTAAATTGTGTAGGCCACCGTCTGGTTAGACTGGGTGCGCTCTGCCTTCAGCCTCTTAAACCTCTCTTTTTCCTTCCTTTCATCCTTGTCATTGGGTTCAGGGATGGGGTAACTGAAAAGAAGGGTGAATATTTCTATATATTCGCCACTCCAGAGCTTCTCCTTTGTGGCCTGGAGCAAATGCTCCCCTATCAGAGCTGACATGTCAACATGGCCCCCAGACAGAGGGCAGGGCTCCTCCTTATGTTCACAGCACCGCACGGCCCTGCGCGTGCAGCACTGTTCTGCCCCCCCACACCTGGACTGCTGCTTTATACCTGTGGGCCAGGCAGTGCCCGAACCCTTCGGTTTGGCAATGCATGCACTGCCCCCCGAAAGGCCCCGCATGGGGAGTACTGGCCCCACACCCAGTCTCCATGTGTGCATGTTGCCATGGAGCTATCCAGCGCCTGGCATCTGGTGGGCCCTGATCCCCTCTGTTCGTCATCCCCTTCCCACCAGTAGTCATCAGCCTGATCACCTTCCATGGGTTCTGGCTCGCATCAGGGCCTCAGGCCACAGCTGGGACTCACCGTCCCCCACTGCTGATGCTGGGCCACTTCCAGGCCTGCATCCCCTCTCTGAGTGTCTCTATTTGCACTTGGTGGCTGAGCGGGAAGTCCTCCCTTTGTCTTCTGGTCCCTGGCTTGTCCTCCTGATAACGAGATGTCAGAATCCGGCACCGCCCACATCCCTGGTGGGGTGGACCCTCACTGCTGCATGGTGTAGTACACACCACCGCCTCGGCCAATACCCCCGCCTGCCTGGGATCCCCCTGAACAAAATAAAATTATATGAGTGATAATCAGATGCTTATTTATTCTGTAAATCTTATACCTTCATATGATTAAACATGATTGTCTGTACACAACCCATATGTCTGTTTGTCTATTCATATCTACGTGCTATTCATAGCACATGCTTTTCGTCTTGTACCTGCTTTAATGCGTATTGCTATTTCTCCAATTTATTAACATAACTTTGTAAGCATCAACCTGATATCGACATTCCATGCATGTAGTTAAAGGAAATGAGATGGGCTATCAAATATGTAAGATGCTTGAAATGGCTAAGTGCAATGGTTAAAATGCTACTGCAATCCGAAGTCATGTTTTTGCTGTAATTTCAGGTGTTTTGTCATTCAAGCCATTATAGCAATTTACCTGTCAAAGATAGACATTCTACTCCTATTTTGTTTGGTAGCACCACTCCTTACCTTCGTTTTGGTACATAGTATGTCCAAACTGGTTCATTAATTTCAGAGCTGCGTCAGTTTCCCCAAAAAGCAGCCTTACCTATGTTGTGCCATGTTATCTGACCTTGAAAATCACATTCAGGGTCACATATGAGGATGGCATCCACTCACCACTTCTTTGTCACCGTACGTACAACTGATCTGGCATGGGTGCCTGCTTTTAACATGCTGATGCTGGCACAAGTAAAAATGACATTGTAGCTGGCTTGGTGGAGTCAGAAGACTAAACACTGTTCACCACCAGTGGCCCTGATACTGCACCACTTAACTAAGTATGCACGTTGGCATTGTCTTAGGTGCAGTGTGTATTCCAATGTTTGAAATATTCGTTGGTTTCAGTAGGGTTTATCCTTTCAAGTGTCTGCAAAAAGGGCCATTTTAAACTTGTTATTAGTTTCATTTTAAAATTTATGATTCTGCCTTCGGAATCCATGTTTGTAGTCCACTTGTCTCCTGACACTGGCTCCCTTCTGTGAACTTTAGGTCATTTTCCTAAATCAATTTTTGTCTCTCTTCCTCAATGCTGTGCCAAGGAAAGTAATCCAAAAGAAATGTCCATACTTCTTTTCTCAGTGCTTGACAGAGTCCCGCTCTGAATATCATTTGCTTTGCCAAGTCAACATTTACAATTCTGCCTTCTGAATCCAAGTGTCTGCAAAAAGAGCCATTTTAAACTTGTTCTTCACTTCATTTTAAAATTTAAAATTTCAGTTTTTCAATTTTTGAAAATTTCAATCCAAGGTGATATAAAATTTCAGGTACAATCCTCCATCATTAGGACTGTACCTTTATTAGTGTTTGTTTGTTTTTTAAAGGGACTATAGAATCATAGGGTTGGAAGGGACTTCAAAGGCAATCTAGACCCACCCCTTCTCCAAGGCAGAATGCCCTATATCAGGGGTGGGGAACCTCAAGTCCGGGGGCCAAATGCAGCCCATGGCAAGTTTGTATGTGGCCCCTTTTCACTCCCTGGATCTGGCCCTTGGATCCAGTTCTTATCTCCAATCACTGGAAAACTGAGCTCCAGGGAAGGGAGCAGAGATGAGGGCAAGCAAACAAGGATAGAGGGCCAGTCCCATGGCCCAGATACATGATTTTGACCCTCTTTTCATTGAGTGCACCCCTTAAGCACCCTCTGCCCCCAGCCTCTGCATGACCTTGGAGCTTGTGAAGGCTTTCAAAGTGGCACCTGGGAGGGAAAAAGGTTCCCCACGCCTGCCCTATATTAATAACTTGCTGACAGATGCTTGTCCAGCAGGGTTTTGAAAATGTCCAAGGAAAGAAATTCCACAGCTTTCCTAGGCAAATTATTCCATTGTCCAACTGTTGTTGGAATATTTAACTAAAATCTAGTTTGCAGCAATTTAAGCACATTACTTCTTGCTCTATCTTTTGTGGCACTGCCCAATAGGTTTTTATTGTAAAAACCTTTTCGATATTTGAAAACTGCGATCACGTCTTCCCTTATTCTTCTTTTTGCTAGACTAAACATTCCCAATTTCTTCAGCCTCTCCTTAGAGGACTTGCCTTCTAGCCCTTTTATCATCTTCATTGCTCTCCTCTTAATTCTCTTCAATTTATTGACATCCTTCTTGAAATGTGGCACCCAAACCTAACACAGTACTCCAGCCATCCATTGAAATAACGAGACAAAATTCAGAACATCAGTGAAAACAAAGTTACTTGCAAGGACTCTCATTCATTTTGTGAGAAAATTGTAACACATAAATCCAGGCAGTTAATAGTTGGTATTTCATCTTCTCTATTTTCTTATCTTTTCTTTTTTTTAAGCTCTATATAATCTTATTTGTATCTATTGTTTTTATGGAAACCTCTCTGCCATGTTAACTTCACTCTATTAAATAATTAAAAGCACTTAAAAGCAAAATTGAATACTTACCAGTACAAGTACTGATTATGTTAATTTAAATTATAAATGCTTTTTTCTTCAGTGTGATCATGTATTTTTAAGTCCTTTAGACAATGGTGCTTCAAGCACTTTGGGGATGGAATATGCGTGCTGATAACTTTCATATGTTAATAGGTTTCAAATTTCATGTAAATCTTTTTCTCTCTCTCTCTTAAAAAAAGAAAACTAGAAGCATTTATCTTTTATTCATTACATAATCCTCTTTACATACAATGACTATATAAAATATCAGTAATAATCTGTTTC
The DNA here is from genome assembly GCA_003113815.1 of Sphenodon punctatus. Lineage (NCBI taxonomy): Eukaryota > Metazoa > Chordata > Lepidosauria > Sphenodontia > Sphenodontidae > Sphenodon > Sphenodon punctatus. The sequence goes on along the minus strand of QEPC01014677.1, from coordinate 2,676,432 downwards.
ACCCTTCTGATTGCTTAAGAATTTGATGTAGACCAAGACTTGATTTTTCTTTGTTCAGACTGCATGATCTCCCTGTTGTAGTGGCTGCAAAAAGTCTAATGCGGATTTCCTGGTGCAAAGACATCCAAGCCCTATTTCAGCAAAACTCTTTGGCATGGGCCTAACTTTAAGCATGTGAGTAGTCTGACTTAAATCACTGTAATAAGACATATGCTTAATATTAAACATGTGCTGAAGTGTTTTCCTGCATGTGTGGGTCATTAGAAGGCTGAATATACTGGAGGTGTTACACAGTCTCAAATGAATATTTGTTTTAATTTTATATCCTGCCCTTCCCCAAGGGCTCAGGAAATAAAAATACATCCAAAGATAACACCAGTCTCGCTATACTAGTGTAACCAAGTGGACTTGTCCTGGGGTATATCTTCATAGGAACTGGCCCCAAAGATTCAAGCCTACACAGGAATTAGCTACACCAGTTTTCTCCAATTTACAGTAGCAGCCCTTAACATGTATAATAGCCAGGCACTAACCTTCTGGTTATCTCTACTCAACATTCATTCCTTTCCTGGTAGCTTCTTACACATGGTTCCCCTGGTTAGGTAGCACTCCTCCTCGAGTCAGGCAGGGACCCTTACACAATCCTCTCTGTAGGATCCTTTCCCCAAGTTCTGCTGGCCAGGCATTGTCACTCCTGTAGCCAGTTCTTGCCCAGATGCAGTCCTCGCCTGTGGGCTACTTTGCCTTTGTAGCAGAGCTTCTCCTTAGCTCCTGATTCTCCAAGGTGTCTCCAGCCAACTGTGCTTCCAGTCTCCCCTTTTTGGGCTTCACCTGACCTGGCCCTAGCTGTCAGGGATTTTAGGCACTGTCCTCTACTATACCTGTGCCTGCCCTTTTATTAGCACCTGCTCTCCTGCTGGTGCTATCCCCTCTTAAAGGGCCAGGCAGACTCACACAGCCGGCCCCTGTTATTTAATTTTATTTATTTATTTATTTATTTATTTATTTATTTGTTCATTCAATTATTATCATGCCTTTCCCATAAAGGTTCAGGGTGACTCACAAAATATAAAAATTTATTTATATATATATAACCATTTAAAACTCCCAAATTCTGCCCACCAACCCTCTCCCTAACCCCCACACCCAGTCCCACCCAACTCTATCCCAGCCTGCCAAGCAAAAAAAAAGGTCTTATATCTCTTCCAAAAGGTGAGGAGGTTCAGACTTAGGTAGATCTCCAAGGGGAAGAGAGCTCCACCGTTGTAGAGCAGCACCAAAGAATGCCTCTCTGCCTGCCCATGCTGTAAGAACCTCATGAGCAGTTGGTACTCAAAAGAGGGTGCCCTGGGCCTACCTCAGAGGTCATGATGGAACATAAGGGAAGTGGAGATCTTTCAGATACCTTTTAGTTACAACTAGTAAACAAGGATTGTGATGATTTAAATATTTACTTGTGTGAACAATTAGGGTATGATCCTCCAGCAGTATACCATGTATATTAGCAGTTAACATGGGCATGAGTCCCAATGAAGCAATCACAGCAGGGGCATAGCAAGGTCGAGAAGGGCCTGGGCTCGAGCCTTAGTTATGGGCCCCTCATGTGCATGCATGCTTTGCACGTGCATGCACTCTGAAAACCCAAAGTGGGTGGGGCTTAAGGGAGGGGTGGGGCTTAAGGGAGGAGGAGGGACTGCCCATTCCTGGCATCCATCTCAGCGCCACGCGGAACATTATGACTGTCAGAGCTCGAGGGAGGGGCTTGTACATTGTAGGTGGAGCCTCCAAAAATCCAGCAACAAAGAGTTTTCAGCATTAAGATGTGATGTGCAGAACATTAGTTTACACTGGGAGCTCCTTGCTGCTGAGTATAACCCTACCACTTGGAGACGGAGAGAACCCTCCTACTAGCATCTCATCCAGTAAGTAGATGGGAATCCAGTAGGACAACTCTCTCTCTCTCCATCAGTGGTAGTTTCATAGCAGAATTAAAAAATCCTGTTCACATATTTAAAACATAATATATAAAACCTCTGGGCCACATCAGAATAGCTGCATGCTATTAACAATACTTGATCACACAAGCACGTTCATATTTAGCAAAAATAACATGTGAGGAGCCACTCGAAGAAGAACAGAAGGTTGCTACCTTGTAAAGAAGGTTCTTTGAGATGGCTCCGAAACATTCTCACAAATACCCACCCTTTCAGCCTCGCATAGAATTTTTTCCTTCTATTTCTAGAAAGGGTTGGAAGGAATTGTCATTCTGAGGAGGAGAGCACTTTTATACTAGAGGAGCTCGAGACTATCATGTTGCTATTATTTGAATAGGGTGAGCATGCACAACCCAGTTGTGAGAATGTTGGGAGCCATCTCGAAGAACCTTCTTTACAAGGCAACAACCTTCTGATCAGCACATGGGCAGAGGAGCAGTTTGTAAACAAACAGCTTTATCTCCCAGTCC
>QEPC01014677.1:2659624-2673868 GCA_003113815.1 Sphenodon punctatus | reverse complement strand
GGGGGGTGGGAGCAAGCTGGGGGGAAGGGGACAGGCTGAGGATGAGACAGGAGGAAAGGGGGATGGGGCACACTGCAGGCTGCGGGGGCAGGAGGGAAGGGGGCACGGGGGAAGGAAGGGGGGGCACATGCCACTAACCTGAGGCTGGGCCTGGGGGTCCCCATTGTGCAGCAGCGGCATTGTTCCTCCAGGGACTCATGTGCTACCTCCCTGCACCTGCAAACCCAGTCCCTGCAGAGTCCTTACTGGGACTGGGTTTGCAGGCGCACAGGGAGGCAGCGCGAGTCCCTGGAGCAATGCTGCCTCCGTGGAGAGTCTGTGGGCAGTTGGGGTTTTTTTTTTAATTGCCTGTGCCGCGTCCTAGCCCGGCCGGGGAGGGAGAGGAGGCGATGAGCTGCAGTGCTGCATCCTAGCCCGACCGGGGAGGGAGAGGAGGCAGCAATGCTTTCCCTCCCCGCGGGCCAGGACCCGGATCACCTCGCCAAGCTGCAGAGGGGGGGAAGCGGCAGGCAGCAACTGCAAGGATGGCCGGCGGCGGTGGGTGGGCCTCCTCACAGCAGGGCCCTGATACTCTGTCCGGCCGTGGGCCCCCACAGGCACGGGCCCAGGTGCAACTGAGTCCCCCCGCACCACAGTAGCTATGCCCCTGAATCACAGTTCACTCCCATGCTAACTGGTACTGCACATTGTTTTCCTACCAAAGGGTTCAACTGTCTGTACTTTAGATGTGTTTACTTCAGCAGGACTCATATTTTCTCTCCTTTAAATATTTATACTTGTATAATTTAGTCATGGGATGTTTTTGACGCAGCGACATTGACTATTTTAAAGGGACTATGTTGTGACTGTGGTGGCAGCAAAGAAAGCTTTCTTCCTGTCTGCTATAGCATCTGCAAAGTGCTGTCCAGAGGAGTTCTTCTGGGTGGTGAATAGCTTATTAAACCCTGGCTGTCTCTACCTGGAGTTAGAGGCATTGACTGCCCACTGTGATGCGGTTGCTGCCTACTAGGGATGGGAATTTTGGTTTTGGATAAAACAGAAAGTACCAGAAAATGGCCATTTTGGATTAATTCAAAATTTCAGTTCTTTTTCGGTTTCAGCACTATCGGATCTTTTGAATTGATTTTTGTACTGGATTTTTAACATTGCGGTTTGTCCCCTATCGAAAAAATGCAATGTTATAAATCCAGTACAAAAATCAATGCAAAAGATCCGATAGTACCAAAACCGAAAAAGAACCAAAATACATGAGAACTGAAACCGAAATTGACCGAAACTGAAATTTTACCCAGAGTGCCTACTATGCAGATAAAGTCACTCACATTTGGCTTGGCTCAACTTGAGCGTTGCTACTTTGGGTACAGGGCAGAGTTTGGGGTTGTGGAGGCTCGGTCTTGTCTGGTTTACTTGGATCAGATTCTATCAATCTTGTCCAGTGCAGAGGACATGCTTGGGTTTGTGACTGAACAGTTGTAAACTAGATCCATGCCCATCCTGGCTGGTGAAAGCCAGCTAGGAGACATTGGGGGTGTTGGTAGTTGAGGTTGTCAGTCCCTCCCTTTGGGAGGGCAATGTGCCTGATGGCCTTAAAAGTGGGGTCATCTATCCCCTGCTCAAGAAACCATCTCTTGATGTTGACTCCCCTGCCAGCTATCGCACTGTCTCTAACCTCCCCCGGACTACGATTGTGGCCTTGGTTGATGATCTCTGCTTGGAAATTGACACAGGAAATTTTACCCTGTTGATTTTGTTAGATCTGTTGGTGGCCTTTGATAATGTTGATCATGGGGTGTTTTTGACACAGCTGTGGGACCTGGCTGGGCTGTGAAGAACCACTCTTGAGTGGTTCCTATAATTTGTGGTTTGGAGAACCCAGAAAGTGGTGATTGGCAGTAGCGCATCTTCCCCTTAGGTGCTCCCGTATGGGGTCCCAAAGGGTTCCATCTTTTCTCCACTCTTGTTCAATGTGTATCTGAGGCCCCTGGGCAAGAACATTCAGAGATTTGGAGTGAGGTGCTACTCAGCTCTATCTCTCCTTTTTCATCTGACCCAGATTCTGCAGTCTCAGTGTTTACCAAATGCCTGGCTGCCATTGGGGACTGGATGAGGCCAAGCCAAATGAAGCTGAATCCAGACAAGAACAAGGTGATAATGGTTTGCCAGCCATGTGACCTGGGAGACGTAGGGACCCCTGCTATTAATGGGGTCCAGCCTCCTTTGGTTACTCAGGTTTACAGCCTTGGGGTGCTCTTGGATACACTGCTGTGCCCGGATTGTCATGTGGCGGCATTGGCCAGGAATGCCTTTCACCAATTACATCTGGTGAGAAGGTTGTGACTGTTTTCATCAGATTTGGATTTGGTCACTGTCATCCATGCCTTCATAAGCTTGAGGCTACACTACTGAAATGCACTTTACATGGGGCTGCCTTTGAACACTGTTCTGAAGCTGCAGCTGGTGCAGAACACAGCAGCCCGTCTTCTTCTGGGGGTGGGTCGCTAGGAGCACATTACACCAGTGCTCAAGAGTCTGCGCTGCCTGCTGATAGCATTCCAGGCTCAAATCAAGGTGCTGGTTTTAACCTATAAAGCCCCAAACAGCTTGGGCCCCAGGTATATGAAAGTCCACCTCCTCCCTTATGTCTCTTCATGGCCCCTGAGGTCGGTCAGGGATGCCCTCTTGCAGGTTCCATCTCCCCGTGATGTCTTTATTACTCTCAGCGTGCAGGGAGTTCTATAATAACCATAATTATAGAACTCCCTTCCCTTGAAGGTCCACCTAAGCCGAAACCTGCTCATCTTCTGGAAACAATGTAAAACGTTTTTATTTGACCATGCTTTGGCAGACAGGGATATTGTTTTAAAAGAATGGGGTTGGGTGGAAGGGGTTGGGTGAGGTATTAAGGTTTTTAAATTAATTTTAAATGGCATTTTTATTTCTGTTTTTATTATTTTAAACCTCCCTGAGCCTCTGCCGGAAGGGTGGCATAGAAATATGGCTAAATAAATAATAATAAATGAAAATAAATCAAAGTTGTGAGGAATCTAAAAACATAGTCAGGGACATGTCAAAGAGGTCTAGCCAGGTCAGTCCAAACTGAAAGGGGCAGAACTAGGGCTGAGGAGGAGCAAGGAACTGGGATTGGGACAGGCAGGCTGTGAACAAAGCAGGTAGGTAAGAACATAAGTAGTGCCATACTGGGTCAGACCAATGGTCCATCGAGCCCAGCAGACAGCAGTTGTCTCCGACAGTGACCAATCTCAGGCACTTGGAAGTAGTATTCAACAAGTGACAATGGGGTGATCCATTCCCTGTTCTCTCCCAGCTCCCAACAGTAAGAGGTTACATTCCCCAAACCTACCTGACTAATAGCTGCTAATGGACCTATCCTCCATAAACCTGTCCAATCTTTTTAAAACCCACCTATACTAATGACCTTGATCACATCTCCTGGCAAAAAAATCCACAATTCAATTGTGCTTTGAGTGAAAAAGTACTTCCTTTTATTTGTTTTAAATCTGCAACCTGTTAGTTTTATGGAGTGCCCCCTAGTTCTACTACTATTTGAGAGGGTAAATAACCATTCCCTATTCACTTGTGCCATACCATTCCTGATTTTATAAACTTCTATCATATCCCCTCTCAGACATCTTTTCTCCCAGTTGAAGAGCCCCAACCTACCTAGCCTCTCCTTCATAGGGGAGATATTCCATATGCTTTATCATTATTGTTTCTTTTCTCTGTACCTTTCTATTTCTACTCTATCTTTTTTGTGGTGGGGTGACTAGAACTGCGCACAATATTTAAGGTGTGGTCACACCATATATTTATATAGTAGCATTATGATATTTTCACTTTTATCCTCTTTTCACTCTGACTTTGACACATGTCTTCCATTCTTCCTTTCTGATGATAATATTCCCTCCCTCATTCTTGGATACTTCTTGGGTATACTTCAATATCCATGTGTACACCTACTCTGACCCTACTGCTTCGACTTCCTCTTGCTGACCTCTTCTGTGGACTGATTGTGTGACATATCAGGATGGCCACTCCCTTGGCCTAGTCATATAAAAAACCTCTCCTCGCTCAGGTTTCTCTTTAATGCCCTTCGTGTCTCTGACCATCACTTTTCTTCATTCCATCTCTCCCATGCCTCCTCCTGCTTCCTCAATTTCTTGCACTTTCCATGCACATCAATCCATCATCCCTCTGAACTTTGCTTCCTCCATCTCTCCCTTATTTCATCTGCCTCCTCTACCATGTGCCCAAACTCTGCTGTCTCCACCTACAACTCCTTTTCCTCCACCCTTGACTCCCTTGCTCCCCATCTTGTGGTGTCCTATTCATTGCATAACCCCCCATCCTTGGTTCACTCCTACCATCCACCACCTCCAATCCTGCTCTTCAGCTGCTTAGCACCTCTGGCAGAAGTCTTGTGAGGTTTCTGATTTCCTCCACTTTAAGTTTGCTCTTTCTGCATATACCGACGTCCTTTCCCTGGCCAAAAATCACTATTACTCCACATTAATTGAATCTCACTCCTACAACCCCCATCATCTCTTCTCAACATTTACTTCCCTTCTGAAGCCACCCTGTCCCCCTCCACCCCTTCCTCTCTCTCTCTGCACAGGATATCCTCTCCCTTTTCAACAACATGTTTGATAAACTCCACCTTACTAGTGCATCTCAGTCCTCTCCCTCCCACATTTCTTTCCCTGTTATTCACCCTCATGCCTCTCTTCTCCTTCTGTCTAGCATCCCTTCCATCGCCTCTTGCCTCCTAACAGCATCATCAATCTCTCCCTCACTACTGGGTTATTTCCATTGGCTTTTAAACGTGCCACTGTCTCCCCTGTCCTTAAGAAGGTCAACCTTGAAGGCCAACCCTTCCAACGATCACCCCATTTTGCTCCTACCCTTCACTTCCAAACTCCTAGACCGGGCTGTCTACATGTGTAGTCTTTAGTTCTTCTCTTCTAATTCCTTCCTTGACCTCCCCCCCACTCCTTCAATTGGACTTCCACCTTCTCCACTCAACTTAGACTGCCCCCGCCAAAATCACGAATGGTCTATTAGCTAAGTCTAAGGGTCTCTACGTCATTTTTGTCCTCCTCAATGTCTCTGGCTGCTGCCTTTGATACAGTTGACCATGACCTCCTCCTGGATTTCCTACATTCCCTTGGTTTCCGGGACTCTGTTCTTGACTGGTTCTCTTTGTCACTCTTGAACTACTCTTTCAACATTTCTCTTGCCGTACCTCCTCTACATTGCTTCCCCTCCCTGTGGGAGCTCCCCAAGGCTCTGTCCTGGACCCTCTTCCTTTCTCCTTCTACACCTGTATGCTGATGGCACACAACTCTGTCTCTCCACTCCTACGTTCTCCCCCTGCACCCAGTCTCGTATCACTGATTGTCTCTCTGACATCTCTGCTTGGATGTCTCACTACCAATTCAAGCTCATCCACCCCCCCCATTCCCTCCTACTTCCCCATTGTAGGTGTCACTATCCAGTCTGTTCCTCAGGCACATAGGGTATTTTCAGACGTTACGATCCCATGATCAACCACAGTGAATGCCCACATGGTGAGCAAGGGACCATAATGTCTGTTGGCCCGACAAGAGATTCCTGCCAGATGTTCACTCCCGTGAATCATGGGCGGGAATCTCTTTGACCACGCAAACAGTGGTCCTGCCCGGACCATCGTCATTTGCGTGGTCAAAGAGATTCCTGCCCATGATTCACGGGGGTGAACACCCGGCGGGAAGCTCACGTTCGGGCCAACAGACATGACGTTCCCACACTCTACCATGGGGAATTCCCTGTGGTTGAGCATGGGATCATAACGTCTGTCCCCTGACCATGGCCCGGAATAAGAGGCCATGCCAGTCGCTGATTCCGGGCCATGGTCAATGCCCCGGGGGGTGGGCGGGTGCTGCGGCCGCATTGGCTGTGGTGCCTGCCCGTCTCGCAGAGGGTGGGTGGCCTAGGGAGGGTGGGGGGTGGGGCTGTGCGGCCACATGTTGATCCACACAGCCCCACCCCCTCCCCCAATTCCCCTGCCGAGATAAGCCAGCACATCTGTTGACCATGTCATTTTGATCCTGGCACGGGATCAATAGGTGATTCTGTGACGGGGCCAATACTGACCCCGTCATGTCTGAAAATACCCATAGACTGGGATTTATTTTGACTCCACCCTCTCCTTTATACCTTAGATCCAGACTGTTGATAAATCCTGTCACTTTGCTCTGTATAACATTGCTAAAATCCAGCCCTACTTTACTGTCTCCACTGCAAAACCATAATTCATGCTCTAGCCATCTCTCCTCTTGACTACTTCAGCTTCCGCCTTACTGGCAACCCCTGCTGTGATCTCATCCCCCTCATCTTCGTTCAACACTCTGCTGCCAAAGAAATCAGCCTTGCTGTCACTTTGACCACACTCAGCCCCTCCTCTCTGCCCTACACTGCCTCCCGCTATGTGAACACATTCAGCACAAGCTCCTGGTCTTTACCATCAAGGCTCTTCACTGCCTTGCTCCTCCATAACTCACCACTCTTATATTCCATCACACTTCTCCCTGACCTGTGAGCTTCACTCCTCTTCTGCCCCCACCCTCACCTGCTTGCAACCCCTTGCTCCTTTAAACATCTTCATCCCTTCCCTCTTGCTGCCCCCCATGCCTGGAACTCCCTCCCTGGATAAATATTTCTGCTCTCTCCCTTCCAACTTTTAAATCCCTCCTGAAAAACCTCTCTCTTCCATCAGCCCTACCCTAGCTACTCATGAGTGAAATTGTATACTATTCCCCCCTCATACAGAATCTCTTCCCTGTTACTAAGTTAAACACATGCACCTGCAACTTTTCAATCTCAGGAATATATCCTTGTCTCTCATGATGTTCACCTCTCCCTTGCCTTCCCCTCCCTTGTCTCTCTTAGATTGTAGGCCCCCTGGAGCAGAGACTTCTCTATAACTATTGTTTGTACAGTGGCAGTTTCTCTGCAGTTGCTAAATAAAATAATAATAATAATAATAATAATAATAATAATAATAAGAAGAAGAAGAAGAAGAAGAAGTCAATATTCTCTATCCCTTTATGAATAATTCCTAACATTCTGTTTGCTTTTTTGACAACAGTCAGCAGGTACACTGCTGGTGCTATCTTCCTCAAATTCGTCATAGTCTACTCCTGTTTTAACTAGCTTGAATAACTTTGTGGCATCTGAAAATTTCTCACCTCACTCTTTTCTTTCTTTTCCAGATCATTAATGAATACATTGAACAACACTTGTCCCAATGCAGATACCTGGAGCTCTCCCCTATTAAATTCTCCCCATTGTGAAAATTGACCATTTAGTCCTACTCTTTGTTTCTGACCATGAAACAAAAGTAGATAGGCAAGGTTCAGGAGCAAGGTGACCGGGAGGCTGGAAGAAGGAAGTGGTAATCAGGCATAAAGCAGCTAACAAGGTTGGTGAACAGTACCTGAGTTCCTGTGCCTGTCAGGTGGGTTTTAAACAAATAACAGCCAATTGGAAGTCAGTGGGTGCTAGAGTCAATCAGGGTAATAGAACCAAGAGCTTAATTGGCAAGGAAGAAAGTAGTGTGGAATGGAGAATCAATTTGTTTCTCAGGAAAATCTCACGAGAATCTATAATTGTTACTGAGATCTCAGGATGATCTCGGCAGCGGTTCAAGATATCAGTTCTAATATCATCCAAATATACCATATCCTGATTTACTGTGTGCCACTTACCATGTACTGTGTTCATCCCAGTAATGTACATGGCTGCCCTTTTCCAAAATGGTGGCTATGCTACTGGCACCATCTTGGAAGACGGTTGTGCTTGTGCAGTACAGCTGCTGCAGTCATTTTGTGTATACTCATTAACAGGACAAACGCGGTACACATTAAGTGGTACATGGTAAATCGGTCCATGGTATACAGCAAATTATGGTAAATGGTAAATCTCAGAAAATCGCGAAACTTTCTTGACTGAGAAAGTGTCAAGAACTGGAAGTTTTCTTGATTATCGATTATCACTAAAAAGGAGTCAAGAACTGTGATTCTTCTCATGAGAATCGAGAGGAAACCAAAATCAAGTTTCAGCGCTAGAAACAGTCCAAAGCCAGAGCAGTGGTGGCACACTAGAGTTGACCACCATTCCAAGGTTACCAGGTGCAGCATTTCAGTCACAGGCCATGAATGCTCAAGAAGAAAAGTGTGCACTTCATTTGGTGTAATAGAGGGATTTGAGATGAAGATTGGGCTCTACCATAGATCACCAGCTAATTCATAATTAATAACTAAATTATTAATATTAAGAACTTTTATAGCATCAGCAATAAACCTGGCACTTTACAACTCTTGAAAGTAGACAGAGTCCCTGCCCCAGGGGGTTAAAATCTAAGAGAGACGGGGAGGGGAGATGATGGGTGGGGGCAACAGAGGGAGAGACAAGGAGGATACATTCAAAAAGGTGTGAGGTTGCAGGTACATGAGTTTAGCTTAGTTACATACAGGAAGATGGTCTTGGGAAAATTAGCAAGCGGATGAGTGGCTAGGGAAGGCCTGACATAAGAGATAGAGGGATTTTAAGGTTGGGAAAGTGGGAGAGGAGCAACTGTGTTTGGGGAGGGAGTCAAAGCATGAGGGGCAGCAAGAGAGAATGGGTGGCTATGTTTTGCGGAGTAGGGGAGTTGTGAGCAGGCGAGAGTGGTGGAAGAGGAGGAGGGAAGCTTTCGGATGGGAGCATAGTGAGAAATGAGTTGGGGGGGAAGGCTATGAAGAGACTTGTAGGTAAAAACAAGAAGCTTTTGCTGAATGTGTTCAAGTAGAGGTAGCCAGTGGTGACAGGAGAGCAGAGGACAGAAGGGACTGTACCTGATCAAGGTGGTGGGCAAGGTGGATGATCTTGGCAGCGGTTCTGAATAGATAAGAGGGGGGCAAGGTGACAGCAGGGAAGGCCAGTGAGAAGTTGCAATAGTCAAAGTGAGAGATAACCAGAGTAAGGACTAGGATTTTAACTGTGGAGACAGTGAGGAAAGGGCAGATCTTAATGCATTTTTAGACAAGACAAATAATGCAGATTAATACCAATAAATCCAGAAATAATATGCATTTAATCTGCACATTTAAACACTGTTCTCATGCCTCATGTGGAAATTTCCCACCCTAAAACCAGTTTTGTAAAACCTGATTATCGAGGTTTGACAAAACTGGTTTTCCAAATTTTCAGATTAAAGTTTCTTTTTGCTCGTCAAATCATCTAATGTGGATTTACAGGACATGTCTTCAATGTAGATTTAAAAAACCTAGGTATGCACACAACCCCATTGTTAATCCACAAGTTTCTGGTCATCTAAACAGTAAATATTGCAGATTATAAGAACACTTTAAATGCAGATTTACAATACTAATCTATGAATTTGATGCTAATCTAAAAACAGCATTAGTGATGTTGCACAGGGAGAGATGACAGGATTTAGCAACAGATTTGATTTGTGGTTTAAAGGACAGGGAGGAGCCAAAGATGAGTCCCAGGCTATGTGCCTGAGGGACAGGCTGAATGGTGACCATGTCAATGGAAACTGAGAAGGAAGAAGGAGAAGAAGGCTTTTGGGGGAAGACTATCAATTCTTGCTAAAAACAAGTTGAAAACTGTGATTCTTGGCAACAATCAAGAGAAAATCTAATCTGAGTTTCAATCCTAGAAGAACTAAAATCGAGTTTCATTCCTTTGAATATTCAAAGTAAATATTGAATATTTTCTCACAAATTTTTCACTTGTGAAGAAAACCTGGAGGCTGGATTAAAAAAATAAATCTTCATTTTTGAATTTCACAAATTAAACAGTGGTTTGAGTTATCAAATGTTTGTTATTAGCTAGTTTGATACTTCTTTCACTTTTAAACTTTGGATGTAAACAGACAGATTAGAGCCCCAGCTCTGCTCCGCCTTAGCCTTGCCTTAGTCCATGCAAAGGTCAGCTTCCAGATGTGCAGATGGAGCACAAGCAGAGGAGGTGCTGCCTGCTCTGTTCCAGCCCCACTTGCAGTCCTCTGGAACACCCCGGAGCACCACCAGTAGAGCCTGTGTTGAGTGATCCACCTGCAATTCTATGGTGTGGAGGAGGGGGCGCCACATGGGAAGACCGCAGCAGCTGCTGGGTCCATTTAAAATGGATGCGGGGGTGCACTCCTGGAGCAACTCTGGGAGTGACCAGTCCCACGTTTGTCAGCATCAGAAGACACCCTTTGTTATTCACGTTGGTATTCAATACACTTTGCATTTTTGGCTGTACTCTTCTGTATTTACTATTTATGCTAGGGATGTGCGAACAGAACTGAGTTCGGAAATTCGGTTTGGTTCAGTTTAAAAATCGAGTTCAGTTCGAAAGTTTGGTTTGGTCGACTGAACTACTTGAGTTTGTCCGAACTTCGAACTTCTGAACTGCGTTCACGCATTCCTAATTTATGTATTCAGTAGGAGATTTTGGATTTATTCAAGTCCTGATGAGACCATCTGTGTCATGTAATGTAGGTGCAATGAGGTTGAGCAAGAGGGAAACACAAGGAGAAAAAACACGAAGAAAATGAGTAACAAAGTAATGAAAAATAATGTCACAAAGTAACAAAGTCACAATTAACAAAGAAAACAAAGTACTGAAGTGATGAATGGCAAACTTCAAAACTGAAATCAGGTATATGCTTCACTACTGAAAGCTCTAAACCTTTCTCTCTTAGAATATTGCATTTGATTCACTTCCAGGAAGGTCACTGTGGTAGAGACAACCTTGGGGAGTACAAGGTCCTGTGCAAAGACCCTTGTGATGTGCCTCTTAAAATGGAGCCCATTAAGTGTTTGGGTACTCGGAAACCTGGGGGGGTGGGGACCTTTCCTAGTGTGGAGTCCTATGTCATTGTATTGGTCAAACATGCCTAAAGACTCTCCTGCATTAAGGTTCATTCAGATTAGAAGTTCATCTACTTAGCAGGGTAGTTATGCCAGCTTTATAGTTAATATGCATTTCTGCATTGGCACAAAGAGTCTGTAGTGGGAAATAGCATGACAACACCACAATCATATCTGTCACAGCTCTTTACAAATTGTAATTAAAAGGGCTGCTTCAGCCTCTAAATTTCACATCAGTGGATAAGGTTTTAATCATGCTATAATATTCTGCAATATTGTTGCTTGGCTTTAAAAAATATGGGGAAATAATAAAATTAAAGTTGCACTTTTTAAAAAATGTCTTTGTATTCTGCATTAAGTTAAGTGAATTCTAAAGCAGTCACTGTATAAATGTAGGTACTCATGCTGTATAAAATGTTAGTTACTTTGTAAAAGATGCACATCATGAAAAATCTTGAATCCCAACTGGGTTCCATTTTCTTGTTTTCTTAGGAAGAGACAGAAGTATTTGTTTTTTCCTAGTTACATTTAGTTGTTAATCTATCTCTAAGATACTATAACTGATAATTGGAAGGAAAACAAATGCCATCTCCTAACCAAAAGTAAACTCACTTAGAGTAATTGAATTGAATTTCCATCCAATCTCACTAACGTGAATCCTCAGCATAATTTATGAGGGTTTCATTTTGAAATATTTATTGCAATTTTTAAAGGTAGATTGGTAGAGATCAGTTCAACTCTCCACATAACTTCTCTAATGCCCAGGCTTTAATTGAGTTTATCCATCAATGTCGCATACTGTTTCGAGAATGGATGTGGGGCTAGAACTGTTAGCAACGACTGTGGCAAGGCCCGTGATTTAATTAATAATACTATCTCAGTAGAGAAGTTAAAGGCTATATTAATTCTGCTTTAATAAATTGGATTCGGATTCTTTATTTCAGCCGAGAGTTGCAAGTGATGTTCATGTCTATTTCATAGAGGTGGCAAGACATAATGTAGTGTTATTTTGTAGCAGGGTAGTAAGCTTGACCTACTTTTGAAAATGATAATTATCTCATCTTATTAAAATATATTTCTATGTTGATCATGGTGCTCTACAACTATATAATTTACGCAATTTTAAATGTCCCCTTGCTTCTGTCTTAATATGACCAGCTAGTAGGGTAGTTATTATTTCCACTAAAAATCAAAGAGTAGTTCTCTACTATGAAATCTGTTAGCTGTTCTTTTGTTCTCTTTATCTTGGAACTGAGCAAGCTGAGCTAAGTAAACACCTCACCTACAGAAAATACTGCAAAACGGTAAACATATGTTAATCCTCTGAAATGATTAGACTGAATTAAACACCAAACTTTGTAATTGCTAATATTATTCACTTATTCAGACAGCTACCCTAATAAACAACAACAAAAAAATCTTCATTTATTGCAGCTTGGATACTTCTATTATTTTGGATAATTTGATTTGGATATTTGGTTACTTGACCCAAGTAACATAACCAAAATAACCAAGACATATATCCACAATTAATCAACAAAGTGGAAATTAAGTTATTTGTATCCATTTATTTCAGTTTTAATCCTCATCCAGTGTACCTAAATTCAATCAACCTTATTGTTATTTTCAGTTTATATACGCCCAACTGAACACTTTTACAATTAATAAATGTAAATGTAATGATCAAGATTATCGGAAGTTAAATTGTAACCACGTCACTTAAGTCCTTGTAGGACGAGGCCCATGAAGCTGGGGTAGGTGTCTGTAGGGGTGCAACCCCAAGGGAGCCGGCCAGGCTCCAAAAGTATCTGGTCAAGAAATGGGCAGTTGGCCAATTAAGGACAGTTGAGTGGCTCCAACTGGGTGTGGCTTTGTAAACCAGGTGGAGCCAGGCCCTCAGCTATAAAAGAGAGTGGGAACACTCAAAGAGGGAGACCAGAGAAGAAGCAAGTCAGTGGGCTCTCCCTTGGCAAGGAGGTCAGTCCAGGGGTCCATATGATATAAGAAATGAGTACATGACAATAAAGTGCACTGTGAAGAAAAGAAGTGCTGCATGATCTGGATGGGGGTAGAAATCCTTCAGGGACTCACCTTAAGAGAGTGCTGCCCTGTTACATAAATAATAACTTATTTAAAAATGAATACATTATTACTAAATATTCAAAAAGTTAATGATAACTAATAACCAAATGTTTTCTAAAACATAAGTTAAAGACAGAATTGGAAGCTTACGGTTTAGCCTGTAACCAGGAAAACATGAGAACATACTACATGCTAGTGTTCCCATGCAATATAATCAGAATAGAACTGTTGCATGTGACAAGAATAAAGCCCCTCTGCAAGCTGCAATTAAGCAGAGGGGCACTTGTGCAGGCCGGCCCTGGAACCCAGGTGTTCGGGGGGGTGGGGAGGGTGGTACTCTCCCTGCCCCAGCTGCATTCTCAGCCAATGGGCCCCCTTATCTGTAGAGAGGGCAGGCCAGCACCAGGTATATAGGCAGGGACACTGCCTGGCTGTCCGTCTTGCTGCATGGTTCTGTGCACAGATCCAGACGACTTGTGAAGAGTTCACGTGCTTCCTCAGGTAAGGGATAGTTCGCAGGGAGGCTGCCTTTTCTGCTCCATCTCCCCTCCCCTCCCCCCCCACTGAGGGCACTGTGAGCACCGCAAGTGGGGTGGGGAACCCCACCTTGGAGCTGTCGAGCAGCGGCTGGGAGCCGTCACACCTCCTCCGCCGGGGACCAGGGTTAGTGAGATTTGTGGGCAGGGTGGGAGAAACAAGAGCCCCTGCCCTCCTCCCTTTGTCTTCCTTGATGCTGGCGGTTCGGGGTGTCAGGTGGGGGAGGAGTGGCCAGTTCAGAAGCCTCCTCGGCTTCTCCTTCCCCTGCCAGCGAGTTGAAAGGGCTTGGGTGTGTGTGTGTGTTGCAGCGGCAATCTTCGTCCCCCCCCTCCCCATGTGCACTGTGGTTCCTGAGTCTGCAGTGGTGGCAATGTCCCCCCTCCTCCTCCCAGTCCCTCCTGGCTGGGAGCCTCAGCTACATTGTAAAAAAAAACAACCCCCCCTCTCTTCCCCAGTGAGCAGTTTGCGGGGGAGGGGGGAGGGGCTGGAGCAGTTTTTCCACCCCCTCCTGCCACTGGCGATGTGGGGCTTGTTGTCATGGAGGGTGGCGGTAGCAATGGTTCCCCCCTGCCCCTGCCATGGGTGCATGATGCCGGTGTGCTTCTGCCCCCCCCACCCCATAGCTATCCCTCATCTGGGTGGTGCGGGGTTGGGGATGCTATTTGGAGGGAGGAGGGGGGAGTGTGGTTGTGCACTGGGGGGG
>QEPC01014677.1:2646293-2659524 GCA_003113815.1 Sphenodon punctatus | reverse complement strand
CAAGTAGACAGGGCCCAAACCATGTAAGGCTTTATAGGTCAAAACCAACACTTTGAATCGAGTCCGGAAGACTATTGGCCGCCAGTGTAGAGACTGGAGCACTGGTGTAATGTGCTCCCGGTGGCCCAGTCCCACTAAGAGCCAGGTCTCCGCATTCTGCATCAGCTGCAGCATCTGAGCCGTCACCATAGATAGCCCCATGTAGAGCGTGTTACAGTAGTCTAGTTGAGAGGTTATAAAAGCATGGATGATCATGGTCAGGTCAGGAACCGAAACAAATAACCGAAGCTGCCACACCAGATGTAACTCGTTGAAGGCACTCCTTGCCACAGCCTCCACCTGGAGATTCAGGAGGAACTGCACGTCGAGGAGCACCCCCAGGTTCCGTAACTTGGAAGTCAGTGGAGGACAAATCTCATCAACCATGGGAGCTGTTACATCCACTGACGTACCCACTACCATCACCTCCATCTTGTCAGGATTCATTCGCAGTTGGTTAGCCCTCATCCAATCCCCCACAGCTGCCAAACACCGGGTAAGCACCGAGACAGCCAGGCCTGGATCTGTTGAAAATGAGAGATACAGTTGGGTGTCATCTGCATACTGATGACACCTCACCGCGAACCCTCTAATCACCTCGCCAAGTGGCTGCATATACACGTTGAAAAGGAGAAGGGATAAAACAGAACCCTGCGGAACCCCACACGAGAGGTTTCGGGAAGATGAAAAACAATCACCAAGCAACATCCACTGAGTTCTTCCGGTCAGGAATGAGCGGAACCATTTGAGAACAGTCCCGTCCACCCCTGCACTGTCCCGCAGGTGCTTCACCAGCATCTCATAGTCAATGGTATCAAATTATGCCAAAAGATCTAACAGGATCTGTATGGTCGATCGACCCAGATCCTTCTCGCGGCAGAGATCATCTACCAAAACCACAAGTGCAGTCTCAGTGCCATAACCCGGATGGAAGCCACACTGAAAGGGATCAAGATAACCAACGTGGTCAAGATGCTCCTGGAGCTGTCGGGCCACTACTCATTCAGTAACCTTCCCTAAAAAGGGAAGGTTAGAGACAGACCAATAGCTGGCAGGGGAGTCAATGGCAAGTGATGGTTTCTAGAGAAGAGGCCAGACCACTGCCTCCTTGAGGCAGCTTGGCGCTTTGCCCTTCCAAAGGGAGGCATTGACAACCCCGGCCAGCAATGGCCACATTGTCTCCTGGCAGCTCTTAACTAGCCAGGATGGGTATGGATCTAATTCACAAGAGGTGGCCCAAACCGCCACCAGAACCTCCACCACAACAGCGGGTGTCACCAACTGAAATTGATCCCACAAAATTGGACATGACGGGGCTTCTACAACCTCTACCTCCTCTACTATATTAAGTGCAGCATCAAAGTCTTGGTGAATACAAGTGATTTTATCCACAAAATAATCCGCAAACCTGTCACAGCGGTCAGATGATGACTCAAATTCAAGGTCGAGGGAGGACTGACCAGCCCCGCACAACTCAGAACAGCTCAACTGGATGGGATTTTGCGGATGCTATGAGTGTATCAAAGAACTCCTTCTTTGCTACCTGCATAGCCATGGCATAAGCTCGTAAACTAGCTCTATGTCGCAATCTGCCGGCTTCAGCACGAGAATGACGCCACCGTCACTCCAACCATCACCCAGCTTGTTTCAGCCTCTGCAGCTCCTCGGAAAACCACAGAGGTCTGTGGAGCCTCCGCCTAGGAAATGGATGCCTGGGAGCCATCAAATCGATAGCCTCCATCAGCAAGGTGTTCCATAGCTTAACGAGGTCATTGATGAGATGGTCATCAAGGTCAGAGGGTAACCAGCTATGGAATCACGCTAAGGGCAGAGCTCCTTAAGTGTAGGGACTGCATGGCACCCCCCATTTACCCAATTTGGGGGGGTAAGGCATGGAGGGGCAGCGAGGAACCCCCAACTTCAGGCTATGGACAGCTGGGATGGGGGGGCACTGCTGCCTCTCCCATCTATGGGGATTGTGACCTGGCAGGGAAGAATGGTCACCTGGGTGGGGGTGCTGTGGGGGTAGCCTGGCCCCCACTTTTGGTCCAAAGCATGGTCCTGCTGTTATAGCACAGGTTTATGCCCTCGTCTGGGTGTCTGTTTATTGTTGATTTACTGTTTTAATAAAGTTGCGGCCAATGACCATAAAATGTGTACTTGTGTCTGCCTGGTTCCTTTCGGTCGTGCGCGTACAATATACAATTATAGCAAGAAACTGGGTACATGATTAAATGTGCCCTTTGGGTATTGTAGTAGCTCAAAACGTAGTGCATCAGAAGGACATATTTTATGCAGCGATATCATATTGTGATTTGAATATAGCTGGGATAAAAATTTATGGATCATACAGTTCACATTTTAATTACATTAGCTATAAAAGGGTATTGTTATTTTAAAAAGTGATAGAAAGATATTCGTTGGAACGCACTGAAATAGAGCTAGGACACAGATTAATAGGCATTCTAATGAGAGTCAGGTCCTCGTCTGACTTACGCTAGATAAAGATCTTGCCATAAAAGTTCAGAACAAGATTTGTATATATCGCCTATATAATCTTAGAGTGAAGACTGCTACTCTGACTGCACCTCTTGTGCCAGCACAAGAGCCAGGAACCATACCTTGAACGGAAATCACTGGAAGCTTAAGACAGTGGCTAGCTCCACAGCACCACTGCCATGCCTTGACTATAGCCCAGAATCAGCCCCATTAGGCTTCTTGGTCCCCGTATGGTCACCCCTCAGCATTGAAGTCCACCTAGAGGAGAACAAAGCTGGGTGACACACCACTGATTCTTGGTTTCTGACCTGAGCTTCAGCCCCATTCCTTGCTCTGGCTGATATGATCCTGTTTGCTGGGACTGTGTGTCACAGAGGAACATAGGGTCACACACGTGTAACATGGGCCTATATGTAGACTACAAGTCTGGTAAATATGTAAAGCAAAAGGTTCCATATGTATGTAAAGTTACAATTGAGAACTGTAAAACCCAAATCAGGACTGTGACACTTGACCAAGTTCCAGGAAATGGAAAGACAGTTTGTTGATTTGCCCCAGATTGGTGGCCAGAGACATTTATATGCTAATGCAGGCAGCCATTGCCTACATGCAAGAGACACAGAAAGCTGAAAGCAACAACAAAAGAAATTCTAGAAGCCTCGAGAAGATATGAGGAATTTCCTCCTGGGGATATAAGGAGTTGTACCCCAGAGGGAAGAAACTCACTCACCATCTTGCAGCCAGGAGGGCTGAGCCGAACCATGAACTGAGAGACAGGACTTTGCTCTCTAGCAACTCTAAGACTGAAGACCCAGTTGCTTACATCAAGGACTGAGAAGAACTTATGGACCTTGGTAGGGTAAGATGCTTATTTAGGAACTCAACCAGTATAGATCAGGAATGCATTATATTTACCTTTGATTTCTAGTAACCACTATGTATCAACTATCTTGCTTATGTAATCAATAAACTTACTACTTATCTTTATGAAGAAGTGTCTGTGTCTAACATTGGAACACAAGTGAGCAACAAGAGTTCTAAAGCTCTTGTGAACCCANACTGCTGCCTCTCCCATCTATGGGGATTGTGACCTGGCAGGGAAGAATGGTCACCTGGGTGGGGGTGCTGTGGGGGTAGCCTGGCCCCCACTTTTGGTCCAAAGCATGGTCCTGCTGTTATAGCACAGGTTTATGCCCTCGTCTGGGTGTCTGTTTATTGTTGATTTACTGTTTTAATAAAGTTGCGGCCAATGACCATAAAATGTGTACTTGTGTCTGCCTGGTTCCTTTCGGTCGTGCGCGTACAATATACAATTATAGCAAGAAACTGGGTACATGATTAAATGTGCCCTTTGGGTATTGTAGTAGCTCAAAACGTAGTGCATCAGACGGACATATTTTATGCAGCGATATCATATTGTGATTTGAATATAGCTGGGATAAAAATTTATGGATCATACAGTTCACATTTTAATTACATTAGCTATAAAAGGGTATTGTTATTTTAAAAAGTGATAGAAAGATATTCGTTGGAACGCACTGAAATAGAGCTAGGACACAGATTAATAGGCATTCTAATGAGAGTCAGGTCCTCGTCTGACTTACGCTAGATAAAGATCTTGCCATAAAAGTTCAGAACAAGATTTGCATATATCGCCTATATAATCTTAGAGTGAAGACTGCTACTCTGACTGCACCTCTTGTGCCAGCACAAGAGCCAGGAACCATACCTTGAACGGAAATCACTGGAAGCTTAAGACAGTGGCTAGCTCCACAGCACCACTGCCATGCCTTGACTATAGCCCAGAATCAGCCCCATTAGGCTTCTTGGTCCCCGTATGGTCACCCCTCAGCATTGAAGTCCACCTAGAGGAGAACAAAGCTGGGTGACACACCACTGATTCTTGGTTTCTGACCTGAGCTTCAGCCCCATTCCTTGCTCTGGCTGATATGATCCTGTTTGCTGGGACTGTGTGTCACAGAGGAACATAGGGTCACACACGTGTAACATGGGCCTATATGTAGACTACAAGTCTGGTAAATATGTAAAGCAAAAGGTTCCATATGTATGTAAAGTTACAATTGAGAACTGTAAAACCCAAATCAGGACTGTGACACTTGACCAAGTTCCAGGAAATGGAAAGACAGTTTGTTGATTTGCCCCAGATTGGTGGCCAGAGACATTTATATGCTAATGCAGGCAGCCATTGCCTACATGCAAGAGACACAGAAAGCTGAAAGCAACAACAAAATAAATTCTAGAAGCCTCGAGAAGATATGAGGAATTTCCTCCTGGGGATATAAGGAGTTGTACCCCAGAGGGAAGAAACTCACTCACCATCTTGCAGCCAGGAGGGCTGAGCCGAACCATGAACTGAGAGACAGGACTTTGCTCTCTAGCAACTCTAAGACTGAAGACCCAGTTGCTTACATCAAGGACTGAGAAGAACTTATGGACCTTGGTAGGGTAAGATGCTTATTTAGGAACTCAACCAGTATAGATCAGGAATGCATTATATTTACCTTTGATTTCTAGTAACCACTATGTATCAACTATCTTGCTTATGTAATCAATAAACTTACTACTTATCTTTATGAAGAAGTGTCTGTGTCTAACATTGGAACACAAGTGAGCAACAAGAGTTCTAAAGCTCTTGTGAACCCAGAAATTAAAGAGTCTGTAAATGGGAAGGATTGGTCCCTTGAGTGACAAAGGAGTTGTCCCTGCGGCAGGCTTGAATCAGCCAGAGAGAGAAAACTAATTCACTTGGGCTGTGGGTGAGGGAAACTGAGTTACTCAAACCCGGTAAAGTGGGAGTGCGGACCTCCAACCCCTAACACCATGATCCAGAGTCCATTCCCACCAGGCACTTGAGCCTTTCTCCACTCCTGCACCCAACCTTGAGGCCATTGCCTACCCATGTTGTAGACTCTCTCCCCTTACAAGAAGACTCTTTCACTTTAATGGAGCTATCTCTGGAGCATTTTATAGACTATTCTCTCTGCATCCAGTTGTTCCTTCGTACAACTTAATTCTCAAGTAGATTGGTAATAAATTTATATTAGAATATATTAAACAGGCTCTTCTTAAAACATGTAGTCATGAAACTGTATACACAAGAAGCTATAGAAAGAAACAGAATAGTTGTATTTGTGGTACTGAACTGAATCAAGCAGACTTAATATTTAATTAGTGCCAAATAGCATTAGAACAATATCTTATGAAATAAAGATTTTTTGTTTTTAAGTACAAGGAAAAACTAAATACTAGGGACTGGAATTATAATCCTCAAATTGGTACATGCTGGTGCTCTTAGCATCTACATGAGCCCCACTCATCTCAGTGGACTTGAGTTTTCACTGAAAAGTGCACTAAAGCTTAACGGGTTTCAGAAATGGAGAAAAGTACATAGTAAAAGCTAGCATGAGATCTAGAAATTATGATGCAATCCTCAAATTTCACATAAGTTCATAAAAGTTCCTTTAAAATCAATGATTCAGGTTTACAGCCTAAGGGCACAATCCAGCTCATTTCTTTAGTTCAAAAATGCATTTTACATCAACAATTAAAAAATGATCAGTTTTCCAATCTACTCTGATTAGGCCTATGTTGGAATCTCTCTATAATAGGAATAGCTTGCTCACTCCCAGAACTCCACTCTGGTGCTTCCAATGGGCAGGTGAGTAAGCAATTTGAAGTTTTAGACACAGATGGCCCCTCTTTCATGTGTACAATGTCTATAAGCAGGGAGCTGTGTTCACTACATGGAGGAAGTGCAGTGACTGACTGTGGGTCCCTGCCTATAATAGTGCTCTCCGAATTTCTCCAACAGTTGCATTTGCATTGGTAAGGACAGTTTTTCATGTGACCAGTGCTTCTATTTATAGTCAATGTTTTCATGTACTCAGCAGTCATCCAGCAGTTTCCATTGTCACACTTCAAGCTTTAAAAATGAGCTCTTTGGAAAATTTGATCATGTCATTTGGAGGATCTAAATGGCAGATACAGACAAATGGCAGACAATGTAAAGTTCTGCATTTAGGTAAGAAAAATCAAATGCACAAGTAAAGGATGGGTGATACCTGACTTGGCAGCAGTACATGTGAAAAGGATCTAGGGGTTGTAATTGATCACAAGTTGAACATGAGTCAGCAGTGTGATGCAGCTGCTAAAAAGGCTAGTGCAGTTTTAGGCTGCATTAACAGAAGCATAGTGTCCAGGTCACAAGATGTAATATTAGTTCCACTCTATTCTGCACTAGTCAGGCCTCATCTGAAGTACTGTGACCTGACCAGTTCTGGGCACTGCATTTTTAGAAGAACATTGACAAATTGGAACGGGTTCCAAGGAGAGCAACAAAGATAGTCAGGGGTCTGGAAACCAAATCCTAGGACGAAGGGTTGAAAGAGCTGGGCATGTTTAGCTTGGAGAAGAGAAGACTAAGGGGAAACATGATAGCTGTCTTTAAATATCTGAATGGCTGCCACATAGAAAATGGAGCAGATTTGTTCTCTGTTACTCCTGAGGGCAAGACTAGAACCAAAAAACTCAATTTACAAGGAAGCAGATTTCAGCTAAACATTAGGAGGAACCTCCAAATGGTAAGAGCTGTTCGGCAGTGAAACAGACTGCCTAGGGCAGTGGTGGGCTCTGTTTTGCTGGAGGTTTTCAAACAGCCATCTGTCAGGGATGCTGTAGCTGTGGATTTCCTGCACTGCGCAGGGGGTTGGACTAGATGACCTCTGAGGTACCTTCCAACTGTATGATTCTATGAATCTCTTTAAAATCTGGTCACAATTGAGGGTGTTAGGTTGTGCTGAAAACCTAGTCCTACAAGCACAAAAAGTCAAATGATGGCTTCTTCCTGTACCAATATGACCAACCTGCTGATTAGACTGTATATCCAGTCTCTGGTGGCAGTTTTCTGGGGGCAGCACTGTGGGGTCCATGTGACTCTTTCACCTTTGACCCTCAGTGCTGACCCCAGAAGCCTTGCCTTTCAAGGTCCATTCACTATCAATTAATCAATCAATCAATCAATAATTTTTTATTTGTCATGACCATAGGTCGAAACAATAAAACTCAAAATAAGTTATAAAAAGAAAACATACTACATACACAAAACAATAAAGAACAATATGACAAATACACAAATCAATAAAACAACGTACAAAATAAGATACAGGATACAAAAATCTCTGATCAAACACTGAACAAAGGAACATTGCTTCAGGAATGCCAGATTGTTAAGCTACAGAGGGTTATTGCTGTGGGATCGCCTCTGCATTGACAGGGCATGAGCCAAATTTGCAGCTTTAAATATAAAACATTCTGAAGGATTTGCTAACAATAAAGCTATTTTATGTTGGTTATCCCAGTGCTAATGAGTTGGTCAGTGTAGAGCGTTTTTTGTCAGAAAATAAACAATTGAACAAGTAATGCGATAGTTCTTCCACCAGACACAGCCCACAAGGTCGTAATTTTAATTCATAGGGAATCTGGTTATATCTTCCTTCCAGCACAACCAAGGACATCATTTGAAACCTCAACAGGGTCACAGCTCTATGTATTACGAAATTGCTCACTAGTGTTAAATAGTGTTCTAACTGATGCTGGATCTTAAATCTATGATACCAGGGAGCTATCTTAGCCTGGGAAAGAGCTATCAAATCATTTTGGATATAAATATCCTCTAATCTAGTTTTAAACAGAGTTTTAGCTAGGGATGTATCTTAGATCTGTGCAAACAGAACCAAGTTCGGAAATTCAGTTCAGTTCGGTTTGAAAATCGAATTCGGTTCGAAAGGTCAGTTTGGTCGACCAAACTATTTGAGTTTGGTCAAATTCCGAACTTCCGAACTGAGTTCGTACATTCAAAACCATTTTTTTCTTTTTTGGCCTTCCAAACTGGTTCGGATTCGACCGAACAGTTCGGTTGAATTCGAGTTCAGTTCAAAAGTTTGGTTCAGTCGACCAAACTATTCGAGTTCGGTCTGAACTCCGAACTTCCGAGCCGCATTCACACATCCCTAGTTTTAGTCCTATCTTTAGAAAGGTCCTGGAAAAATTCTATAGAGAAACCAGTCATATTAAATACCTTAATCAGACCCTTCATCGACAAGAATCCAAAATCGGGGTTTGATTGTTGTAGCCAGCAGAGCTTGGACAGCCTACCATCTGGCATAGCCAGTAAGTGCCAATACAAAAACATGTACAGGCGGATCTTCAATTCTACTGGGAGAACACCAGTCTCACCCTTAATCATGCAAGAAGAGGTGCTGTTGGGTATGTGTAAGATAGATCTAAGATACATGTTTTGAAAAGACTCCAATTCAGTTGTTGTTGCATAGCATCTCCAAAATCTCTGCATTGTACAAGGCCTGAGGGCACAATTTATGATCTAATAATTTAAGTGCTGGTAATATCAGCCTCCTCCCAGTCTTACGCCAAAACTTAATTGACCCATTGATAGATTGAGACATCTTCATTTTAATTAATTTAAGTGGTTTTGTCAACTTCCTGTAGAGGAAAAAAGGAGCACCAAGTACCTATACCTATTAACCTGTTCTATACTGGTTGAGTCCAGAGTCCAATGTAATATGGCTTGCCTCTTGGCAAAACCACAGCTTTAGGTTTCCCATAATTGATTGTTAAGTGGTTCCTCCTGAAATACATGCCCAAGGCCTGCAATAATCTACTCATGCCGATCTCTGTGTTGAACAACAGCACCATAATGTTGGCGTAAAGTAGAATGGATAGCTGTTTCCCCAAGATAGAAAGTGGATAGAAAAAATCACCCTGTAACTCATACACTATATTTTAAATGAAAAAATTAAACAAAAAAGAATGAATACACATCCTTGCTTCACACCATTAGTAAAGCAAATAGGCTGAGAGAGATGGTCTGATGATGTCAACCTTATTTTTAAAAAAGTATTACAGTAACGTGTCTGAACAAAAAATAGAAGCCTCCTATCGAGATTCATTGCTGCCAGTTTAGACCAAAGCAGCATCCTATTGACCAAATCAAAAGCAGATTTTAGATCCACAAAGTGGTAAAAAGCTTGCCTTTTCAAATATTGACCTATTTGTTGATCAAATGAGCCAAAGTAAAAAATGGTCCACAGTAGTGACCAGAGCGGAAACTTGCCTTTTCCTCGGTGAAGAAAGGATTTTCTTCCGCCCATTTATCGAACTTCTCCAAGAGGTTTTTGGCATAAAGTTTAGCCACAATACAATTAAACTGATTGGACAATAGTTGCTGGGGCTAGTCTTATCTCCCTTCTTGTGGATAGGGACTATAATACTTAAATTCCAGCCAGTCGGAATTATGCCACAGTTATTATTGCAATCAAAAAGTCTACAAGGTATAGGTAACCAACAAACTATATGTTCAAGAAAAACCTCCCCAGGTATACCATCTTCGCCAGGGGCTTTTTTCTCAGGAATCTGTAAAATAAGTGCTCTCATACCATGACCGGCTGCCAGAGTGGTAAATAGCCCAAATCTATATCAGCTACAGCTATGCACCCAAATAGGAATTTTATTAAATATGTTTGAAAAATAGCTCTGCCAGGTGGATCTTGGGATAGTTGATTCCAGGTGCACCTCTGTAGATTCTTTATTCACTATATTCCAAAATTGGGTGTTATCTTTCCATTTGAGTGCCACCTCTTAGCAAGTCCAAAAGGATTGCTGATGAGCTATTTTCTTAGTTCTTAATTTAGTTCTGTACTGACTCTTAAGATCAGTATAGAATTTTAAAATCTGCAAGGATTTATTGATCCGAACACGGCTAGTGGCCTTGTTGACTGCTTATTTGAGTATATGACACTCAAAATCAAACCAGGGTGCATAGAAGTTGGAGGAATTTGATCCTGAATGGGTTTAAAATAAGATTCCCTCTCTAACTTTGGACACTATTGAATTGAATAGTTCGGGCAAAATTTAATTCATTGGGTCAATAATCAAAAAGGTCTCCCTACAAAGAGGCATATCATCAGAAGCAAAAAAAAATGTTTACTCGTTTCCGCAACTTTATTCCCCCATTTCAGGGTTCTGGGGCCATGTAAATCAAATTGCATAAGACATAAGTCATCCTCATAGGACCACACTGATTCTAGCTGGTACATATAAGTAACTCTAATCAGTTGATGATCGCTACAGCAATGAGTGAGAATTGTGAAATTCACAAAACTAACAGTTAACTGGGTAGGGACACATATAATTGATGATACTTGTTCCACACTGGAAATAAATGTTAAATCACCATTACTCTCAGGATCAGATCTCCAGTTTAAGATCTTCCAGTTGATCCTGTACAAGAATTTCAAAAATTGCAACCCAGGAACATTGAGGAGGTCTATCCACTAGACGGAAGCAGAAATGATGACCCCTTCCCCACCCCAACATTAAGGGTGTTTTCCCATGAGGTGATATGTGCAGAGTTTGCCTCCAGGAAAAACTCTGGGAGGTAAATGCTGCGCAGCTTCAAGTTTCATGGGACAGCAAAGCTGCGCAGCTTTTACTCCAATCATGTAGATGTTGCATTTTCAAGCGCTGCATCCTCTGCATGATCGGAGGCAAAGCTGTGGTGGCTTTGCTTTCCCACAAGACTTGAAACTGTGCAGAATTTGCCTCCTGAAGTTTTTCCTGGAGACAAACACTGTGCATATTGCCTTGTGGGAAAGTGCCCAGAGTCCCAGCTTGAGGCTTGGGTTAGAGTGTAGCACTTTGCAAAGGGACTTTCTTTGATATCAGTATGACATGAGTCAAACATGGTACACCCAATCAGTGATCAGTTACAGGTCTTTAATGCAAAGCAGACTTAGGGTGATTTCAGACGTTATGGGCGAGCGGTTCACCACAGTGGATCCCCGGTGGGGGTGAATAAAACAACCACGCCACGGGGCCAAGAAAAGCCCCAAACAGACGTGATGGGACCTGGACCACGACCGGGAATCGGGCCGACACATCACGGATCGGGGCAGCGCAACAGACGTGACGCCCATCCCTGGCCGTGGTCAGAACTCCCAGAAGACACCGGGCAGGGGAAGGACACAGACATGGCCGCCTGAGGACAAACGAAGCAAAAAGGCACACAAGGGAATGCCCAGACAAGGGAAATGGGAAGGGGGGGGAAGAGGGAGAAGCGGCCGACAGGTACCGCACTCAGCAGGCGCACACGCACAGTGGTCCCACAGCGAAACACACAGCAGGACCACATGCCTGGGCACACACACACACACACACACAGAGGCACACGCAGGAGCACCCACCCAAGGGAAAGGTTGGGAAGGGGGGGGTAGGGGCGCCCGGACAAAGAACAAGGAACAACGGGAGCAGGGGGGGACACGGAAGATGGGGGGCACCGCAAAGGGACAGGGAAGGACACAGGCTGCAGCAACCCCCCACCCCCACAGCACCACAGTCCACATAGGTGCCCCCACAGCAACACAGGCAGTCTCAGAAAGGGGGGGCCAGGACCCCAGGACCAAGGCACGATCGGGGCCCGCAAGGCACAGCCAGCCCAGCGGAGATGGGCCAGGAGGGGAACGCGGGTCCCACAGTCACAGAAGGCCACAGGGAGGGCAGCCAAGAGAGGCGGAGAGGTGCTCCAGGTCCAACGACACGAACCACCCCCCGGGAAGCATCATGGCCCAGTCCGGGGGGGCCCAACCGCCAGGTCACACAAGCACCCAAGATGGGGGGGCCTGCAGTAGGTGGCAGCACCTGCGGATGCGGACAGGCAGCTGGACACGGGCGGGTCGGAGATGTCACCCAGGCACTCGGAAGGGCAACCGGGGGGGCCAGGAGTGGGCCTCGGGCCACAGCCAGGGGCAGCATCACCCCACGAAGCAGGCAGGTGCACACCACGGCAGAGACATCAGGGCGGGAGCAGCCAGCGGGGACCGGACCCCCCGGACCGGGGCAGGGGCCCACATGGGAGCATGACACCGGGGGGACTGGGAGGAGCACAGGGAGTCACAGGCTGCTGCTGGGGGGCCACAGCGGGCCCGGGACCCGAGTGCCCCACCTGGTTCACTAGGTGGGGCCAATGGAGCAAGCCCCGGCAGTACCCCTGCACAGACATGTGGTGGGTAATCAGGTAGTACGCCTCGAAGGGATCAGGCATGGTGAGAGCCAGCTGGACATCCACACAGGCCCACACCCCCAGCAGGGCTGACAGCTCCACCGCGGAAGGCTCCGGCACACAGCAGGCAGCAGAAGGGGGCCAAGGAAGATGTCCCAGCTCCAGCAGCTGATGGTACACCACCCCACGGGTGCGCTGGTACCCACGCGCCCCGTGGACACAGGAAAAGAGGTCACGGCGAAGGCAGGGGCACCCTCAGCAAGGCACTCCATGAAGGCGCTCAAACCACACACCACCAGCACTGACACTGTCTCAGCCCTAGTCCAGGGCACATGGGAGCACCACTGGTCCGGGATGCGCCCCTCAGGGAACCGGACAAGCCCCAGGGCCTCCGTATGCAGCCGGCAATATCGAACGCTCGCCTCATAGCTGAAGTAATGGAGACCAGCGCTTATGCTCTCATAGGTGCCCGCATGGCTGCCCGGGGTGCCCAGGAGCAGCTGCACGGCCGGGGTATACCACAGGTTGCACAGAGACATGGTCTCGCAGAAGGTCCAGATATGGGGGGTCCCAGGGGGGCAGGGGAGTGGGAGCCCCGTG
>QEPC01014677.1:2574111-2638687 GCA_003113815.1 Sphenodon punctatus | reverse complement strand
TGCCAGGGGAGTGGCAGCAGGCAGCAGCAGTAGCCAGAGGCAGAGCACATCACCATCCCCCAAACTCAGCAGGCCTGCTTTAGGGCAACAGGCTTCAGCGGCTCAGCATCACCTCCTGGCAGTGCCCTCCTCCACTGCCACACAGGGCACTGGAAGGCATGCAGGACTTGAGGCTATGTCTGTCTCTGCTTCTGGTGGTGCTGGAGCAGGTGCTGGTGATGCTTCCGACGTTCCTCCAGGGCCACCAATGTCCCCCACTGTTGAGGCGATCCCCAGCTGTCCATAGGTGGTGGATCCCACCCCGGCTGCTAGAGGCAGGGCCCGATCCCCTGGCAATGTCAGTAGGGAGAGGAGCAGAAGCAGCAGCACTAGCAGCTACAGAGGTGGGGACAGGGAGAGTGCCAGAAGCATGGCGCCACGGGCAGTCTAGCCTCAGGGTCCCAGTACTCCCCTTTACGGGACATCACCATGATCGCGGACAGTGAGTCACAGGCAGACACTAGTGCCACAGAGGAGATTTCCGGAGATGAGGCAATGACTGAGCCTCCTCCCAGAGTTGTGTCACCAGAGCCACCAAGCTCTCCCCATCCCAGCAGCGCTGGCAGCAGTGCATCAGCCGGGGCAGGCAAGAAGGTAGGAGGGGGAAAATTCTCAGTCTGGGATCATTTTAAGCAGGTGCAGGCAGATGATCCCAGGGCTGTGGCCAATATCTACAAGCTGCCACTCTTCTAGCCCCAGGACCCATCGTCCGGGACCACAATCCTCACACAGAAAGCCAATTTTCCAAAGCAACAAGGAACAGCCACTCCAGCCCCAGGACCCACTTCCAGGGTTCTGGGGCAAAGTTACAGGCAGGGAGGGCTGTGGCCAATATCTAGAAGCTGCCACTCCAGTCCCAGGACCTTCCCTCATGAGTCTGGGGCCATCATTCCTTGCATGGAGGCGATGTCTTTCCACCACATCAAGAAACAGCCACTCCAGCCCCAGGACCCGCCATCAGGGTTCTGGGGCCAAGTTACAGGCAGGGAGGGCTGTGGCCAATATCCAGAAGCTGCCACTCTAGCCCCAGGACCCACCATCATGGGTCTGGGGCCATCATTCCTCGCACAGAGAGCCCTTTTCCGAACACCCAAACTGAAACGAACAGGACCAAACCGAACGGCCGAACCGAACTGAGCTGAACCGAACACCCGAACCCGAACCGCTATCTGTTCACTCATCCCTAACCACTGAGTTAGCTTTCTTTCCTGATCAATAGTCTCATCCCATATTAATTTCCTTGATTGATCTGGCAATACCCGATTTGTACCCTGCAGAGTAATAACTTTTACAATTTCCATGGAAGTAGCATTTTTTGGCCATTTTTGTTACATTGAGTAATGTTAAGTGGTCATATATTTTACGTCTTTCCCATGGTAACAATAGAACTCCAATGACTGTTTTTCCATATCCCAAAGTTATTGGAAGTGGCCCTCCATGTGTACACTGAAAAGACCATCAAGCTAAGAGTGTGCATTTCATTTTTGTTATTGCAATAACAATATGTCAATAACAATAATGAAAAAAAATAATAACTAAAATAATTACATTTTTTTTTTTAAAATTTGTTATTACTCCTATGCATTCCTATGCAGCAGCAGCAGCGGTGTGCAGAGAAAGAAAATTGTTTGGGGCTAGGACCATTGCTGTAAATTGATGGATATCCCCACACACTCTGGACTGCCTGCAATGACAAAGCCTTTGCCAAACTACTGCATAACTATGCCTGCCTGCCTGCTTCTCCATCTGTGCCCACTTCCTCCTGATTCTGCTGTTGCCTGCAGCCTGTCTGAAAACTCTCTCTCTCTTTCTGGTGTCCTGCCCCCCTGGAGTACTAATGCTGTCCCCCCTGGGGCCAACACTTTAAGCTGACAGACACCCTCATGCACTCTAGGATGTTAGAGAAGAACAATGCCAAATGCCACACTACCACCTACCACTTCTCTGCCTGTCACCAGTGCCTGCCAGTGCCCGCCTCCTACTTCTAGTGCTTCCCAGTGCCCATCTCTATCTCTATCTCTCTCTCTCTCCCTCCCCCCCTAATGTTCTGCCCCCCTGGGGCAACAACTGCAAGTCAACACCCCACACATTTTGGGGTGCCAAGGAAAGATAATGACAACTTCCAGTATAAAGATATATATAAGGAGCTGTCTAACTGAGTCAGACCAATGGTGCATCTTAGCCCAGTGTTGTCACAAGCTGACATGGCAGCAGGGTTTAAATCCAGCTTTCCAGGTTCTCCGACAGAGGCCCCACCCAGGCATTCTACCCAAGATTCTGAATCAGAGATGCTGGGGACTGAACGTAGGACCTTATACATGCAAAGCATGTGCTCTACCACCTGAGTCCCAGCCCACAATGTGGGTGATTTCAGATGTGACGGGGCGCCTGTTGGACCCGTCACGGAATCACGTTTCTGATTCCCGGCCAGTATCAGAAGGACCCATCAACAGATGAGCCGGCTGATTCTGGCGGGGAATCTGGGGAGGGAGCAGGGCTGTACAGCACAACGTGGGACCGCACAACCCCGTTCCCCCAGCAGCCCACCCTCCTGGACCCACCCCCCATGCTCCCCCAGCAGCCCACCCTCCTGAAGACGGGTGGGCGCAGCGGTCAATCCGACTGCTGTGCCTGATTCAGTCCCGGGGTCTGGGACATGGCCCAGAATCGGCGGCGGTAACAGATGTTACCTTCCACCGATTCCGGCCCATGGTTCAATTAACCATGCTTTCGGGGATGGTGCCCAGACCATCCTCGAAAGCGTGGTTATTTTGCTCACCACCAGTGGTTCATTGTTGTGAACATCTGGCAGTGAGCAACCAGACATTACAGGACCATCAGCCACCACGGGGGATTGTCCGTGGTTGGCCGTGATCTTGTAATGTCTGAAAATACCCAGAGTCAGCAGCCACTCCTCCACATGCCAACATTGCCTACCCTAAGTGCTCCCTTGTGCATCTGCCTGAGTATCTGTCTGTGTGTGTGTCTCTCATGTTTCCTGCCCCCTGGGGCATTCTCCACAAGCTGAAGCCCCTGCTATACTTTGGGGTGCCAGGACAACATGCCTACTGATTCATCTTGTTCCTGCCTACTGTGTGCCAGTCTGTCTCTGATATTCTACTTCCTGGGAGCATTCCCCTCAACTTGAAGCTTTGGGACACCAGTGGCTACCTGCAACTTCAGTGCCTGGTGGCGTCCTCTGCCTGCCAGCGTCCACCCTGTCTTGTGTCCACCTAATATATGCCAATCTCTCACTGATATTCCTGTCACCCTAGGGCACTCTCAGCAAGTTTCAGGAAGGGCATAGCTCATTGCTCCCAGCTGGAACAAGGAAGAATTCTGTTGGGCTGAAAGGACAAGGTATATAAACAGAGCTGGGAGATCAATGAGGGAAGACTTAGGATAGGAAAGAGCTCAGGGAAGGTTGGTCCTGTGCCAAGGACCCACCACCAAGGAAGAGGCTGGGAGAAAGGAGGTTTGCCTCTGGCAGACGTCCTGAATGATCAGGGATGCTTGGAACTGAAGAGCCAGGAGTTCAGGCCTGAGATTTGGACTGAAGAAGGGCCCAGATGAAGGATATCCATTTCTCTGATGCAACCAAAGTTGGCCAAAGTTGGCCACTGTTGGAGACAGGATGCTGGGCTAGAATGGACCATT
The DNA here is from genome assembly GCA_003113815.1 of Sphenodon punctatus. Taxonomy (NCBI): domain Eukaryota; kingdom Metazoa; phylum Chordata; class Lepidosauria; order Sphenodontia; family Sphenodontidae; genus Sphenodon; species Sphenodon punctatus. The sequence goes on along the minus strand of QEPC01014677.1, from coordinate 2,634,991 downwards.
AGTCTAACCCAATATGGCACTTCTTATATTCTTAAAAGCACCCAATCATGACAGAACAACTGCACGTACCTTACCCAGATGTAATGTAGGACATCATTTGTGTGAAGAAGCTTTCTCTGACCTCTGAATTTGCATGTATTATTAGCATGCGGCAGTGCTCTAATAGTTAAGATATGTTGAACCCTCCATTATAAAGCCCCAACATTCTATTTGCTATAAAATTGGCATGATTAAAGTTAGGAGAGTGAAATTTGTAGTGGAGGAGCACTGGGGTAAGTGGCTCATGATAAGCTGAATGGGTTAGATAACAGTGGAGATATCGCGGTTTGAAAACTGCACTTTGAAGCCTTTTTTTCAAGTTAGACCGTCTTGATCTTGGGTAAAGGGGTTTTGTGCTGGTTGGGAGATATAAGGCTTTAAAAAAATTCAAGTAAGCTGCCAGGAGGTGCCTTCTGGTTTACTTTTTGTAAATCCAGTCCGTAGTTTTTAAGTTATGACATAATGAAAATTCAATGTTAGCCTATGGAGACCATCCTGAATGTGGAGTGCTTGTGAACATTCTATGTGTAATGCAGAGACTGTTCATTATTTTTATTTATTTATTTTAAACATTTATACCCCCCACCTCCTGCCACAGGCAGCTCGGAGCGGCTAACAGCACAAATATAACAATAATATAATAACATATTAAAAACATCATCCCACACTATATAATAATAATAATAATAATAATAATAATAATAATAAAGGAAGACCCACCCACCTTCACACTCTCCACACACCCTACCACCCCATTACCCCTCTCCCTTGCCAAATACCTGATGGAACAGCCAGGTCTTACAGTTCCTACAAAAGGCTGGGAGGTCCGGGGCCAGATGGGTCCCCACCAGGAGGGAATTCCAGAGGCGCAGTGCAGCCACTGAGAACACCCTATCCTGTGTGGCCCCCTGGGAAACCCAGGGCACCTCCAAAATGGCCACAGGGGCCGATCCAGAACTCGGGGAGTGAGGCAATCTCACAAGTAGTCAGGGCCCAGGCCATGTAAGGCTTTATAGGTTAAAACCAACACTTTGAATCGGGCCTGGAAGACTATTGGCAGCCAGTGCAGAGATCGGAGCACTGGTGTAATGTGCTCCCGGAGGCCCAGTCCCACCAAGAGCCAGACTGCTGCATTCTGCAGTAGCTGCAGCTTCCGAGCCGTCACCATAGGTATCCCCACCATAGGTAGAGTGTTTAAAAGCAAACAGTCTTGAATACTGGGGACTACAATGCCCAGCAGTCACTGCTTGCTAGAGCCTATCAGTGCTAGGGAAAGAGAGGGAACTGCACCTCCCAGGGGGCACCTCCCAGGGGGCAGTGTGAGTGACTGGTCAGCCATTTTTTAAGCAGATCTGGTGGCGAGAAGACAGCAAGGCCTGTGCAAGGGAAAGAGCTGAAGGTCATTATGATCTGATCCTGCACAGCAAGCACCTTGGCTTGGTTCCCAGGGATGCCAAGATGGATAAACAACAGAGCTAGAAAATCCCACGGTGTTATTTGGGGTGGCTGATCTTTCCCCCTAAACCCACCCACAACCACAGAGCACATGGAATTCAGTGAGTCCTTCTGCCTCCAAAAACATGAGGTGTCTGGGCTGTGGGCTGCGACAAGTGTAGAGTCCTCTTTGGAGGACTCTAAGAGTGAGCCTCAGCCAGGGAGGGAAATCCTATGAGGGAGCAGGGAGGGAGGGAGCATACACAAAGGAGGAGATGGATGGGAAATTAAGGTGAGAGTAGAGGCAGAGCTTCTGTAAATAGCTGCACCGTGGAAGCCATGCACAGGGGGAGCACTTTACAGGAAGCAGCTTTATTGGGGATAAAAAATATGGCATCCAGTACAGGGGGTGGGGTTTCAAGAGTGGGCTGCGTTGTGCAAGCAAGGGAGCCCTGTAGTGGTGGAGTTTTGTAGAGACAGAGAGATGCAGAATAGTGGCCATAATAGTGCTGGGAGAGAGTCCTGCACAGAAGAGAACTTATTGAGGGAGCTTTGTAGAGGGGGAGAGCTGCAGGATGGGCAGCATTATGCCAGGTGGAGAGTCCTGTACATGGGCACAGCAGAGTCAAGGAGCCCTATACACGGTGTGAACTAACCAGAGGGTCCTGTACAAGGGGAGGTCCTTATAGAAAGCAGAATGGCCGGTGTTGCACAAGGAAAAGAGCTCTGACAGTGGGGAGTAGAGTGGAAGACTCCTGTACAAGCCATGAGCTAGAGGGATCAGAGAGAGCCACTTTTTGAAGTTTGCAATGCTTAAACAGAATCAAATTTGTTGCATTCTTAGTAAAACAGGGAGCTACCGGTAAAAATCCAGCTTCTCCTTGCTTGCTATTTGAAGGAAGTAACAACCTTCTAAACTGAAGAGAGAAACTCTTCCACTTTAGCCTCCCCTAAGCCCTGTTCCCATAGTAGTTATGTTGCTCAGCATTCTCCTGCACTAGCAGGACAAAATTTCTACATTGCATTGTATTTAACAAAAAACTTCGTTAAACGTTGGGGCTCAAAGATGAAGGCAAAGTATGGGTGCATGGAGCCTAAGTTGTAAGTGAGCACAATATGTGAGACTGTACAATGTCTTTACTGCTAACATGGCACGGATGTTAAGGTGGGAGCCCTAACCTGCAATTTCCATGCTTTTTAGTGCATGATTGAATTTGCAAGAGCCTTGACTCTTCTTTTAAACCGGAGGTTTTTTGATTATGAAATTATACCTGAATAGAAAGGCTCACCTTATTTAAGGGGAGGGGGAAGGTTGAGGAGGGAGGAGCATCTATTAGCAATTTTATGTGTAGTGTTCTGATGATAGCATATTTTTCATTTAATTTTTGTTGTAAAATTGTCAATTGTGAATTATGTAATTAAAATTCAGGAATGTATAGAGTTATGTAAGGGTTGCTACATTATTTTAGTAGGAAGTCAAAAAATTGTCTCTCTTACACTGGTCTGGAAGGCTGCTACTGAGCATGGTGGTGAATCTGCCAGAAAGAGCATTTGCTGGAAGAAGAGAGGTACCTCTCACTCTTTATCAGTCCACAAAAGATGCAGCACTGATAGAAAAGTGTTCCCATCTCTGAACAAAGCTGATTAGTCGATCCATATGGTTTTTTTTCTCAACTGGAGTGAAATTGCAGTTAGTAGACTGGGATAGTTCCATGACCAACTGTGCAGCTCCTGGATCAACAGGAAACTAGAGGTGAAGTAACCAGTAGAAATCAATCTCAGTTTATACTGACCTAGCAGGCTAAAAGTTTTGGCAACAGCCATGAATCATCCGGCCTGGAGAGTAGACCACTACTCTTGGGAAGGGATGTATCTTGGCAGGCTTTCAGGGAGTCATTTTGGATCCATACTAGGATTTACCAGTTATGTACAGAAAAATGTTAGAAGGTAGTTTTTTTAAATCTTTATTTTTGGCTCTTCCTTACTCCTTATTAACTTAAAATATTGACCCGTTTTTAGGGGAGTGGGGTTCTTGCATTTTCAAACACAAGTTCGGTTTTCTTAAACTGGCGGTGTAGCTCAAGTGGTCATTTAGACCACAAGGTCTTAGTTGACTCAGGGCCAAATCACAAGTGTGTTGAAACCTTATTTTCCTCAGCAGTCTTCTGAAATGTCTACATGTTAAATTCATTTGTATGCTCACCTAACTCTCGAGATCATTAGGCAGAGTTGGATTTACTTCACACATTTTCCTTTTTAGATGACCTCCCTTTGTTCATCCAGAAGTACACAAAGGAATGAACTAGTGCAAACTAGCATCCGAACAATTATAGCTCAGTGAGTATGGGAAACAAGTCAGACTGCTTTAGCTGCTTTGGCAATGTGGGAGCATGCACTATACAAATCTAGTGCTGCCCCCATCTTGTGGGAAAGGAGGAATTGCGACTCTCCCACTGACAAGCTCCCGCAATGGACAGGGTAGAATTTCACTACCCTGTCCATTGCGTAAGCTTTCTGGGAAAGCAGCCTTAGTTATCCACCTTGTTCGATGTCATCCTTTCGTCTCAACAGTGAACCAAGTTCAGAGACGTTTACAAGGCTTTTTACATTTTAACAAGAAATCTAGGAGAGAGAGAATGCATCTTTGGTGGAATAACATTGTTGGTGCACCGTTATAAATAGAAGTAGCTCCCTTGCTCCAGAATCTCTAAAGTGATTTCTCAGTCTGCTGTTTGACACCAAAGTTTTGTGTCCGTCTCTAGAGGTACCATACACACTGCAGCTGTTCCATACTGCCTCTGGGTCTGTCAAATTCAAACACACACAACATTCCCATAGCCCTTATAATTTTTTGCTGTGGAGTTCCATTTATTCCATAACAAGCCTATACAGCTGGGAGTGTTAGAGAATGGCCTATTCGCAGTTGATAGTAAAAAGTAAACACTTGATTTCTCCCAGTTGTGGTTAGTCACACAAATTTCAAATGATGCCAACCACCTTCATCTCCCACTAACAGAAAGGACCCCTGGAAAGTCAGACCACTTTATTCTAGGTGTCTGAGGACTTAAGTCACCTAATTTGAAACTGCTGGTCATGATCTCTGTGCCTCAATTGCCCCATCATTAGCAGGAAATAAACAAACTTAACTAACTGTCTTTCTACCTACCTCACAATGATATGAAGATTATTAAGTTAATGTCTCTAAAGTGGACTGAAGGTGAAATGCATTATGCTTGTGCTAAGTGCTTAGAATATTATGCAGTATTTTGTGTGCCTGGAATAGAATCTTTTCTCTTATGCAGATGAAGTAGCACCTTATTCCAGTTCAGAGGAAGCAAATAGGACTGCTTTTTCAGTAATGCTACTCACCAAGACTTGGCATGTTGGAATCAGTCCTTATTCTATCTGGAAAATGTGTGGTATTATTCCTAATCAATGATTAAATATATATATATATTTTAAAACTCCCCAGAATGTTAACTGCTACATATGGTGGATTGATAACAAATCCACCAACACATTTCTATATATGACTGTGGCCATGGTTTGCTTAACTTATGCGAAAGCATTTTCCATGTAAATGAATTGCTCCTTCTCAAGCTGTCAAGTGCATAAAGCATACAAAGCAGCTTGAAACCAGCCAATAATAGCATAATATCGTGTAGACCTGACCTTCATTAGGAACAACGCAGAAGAGCATTACAGTGTGTGAAGTGTAATTTAAATTATGACTTTTTCAATAGAATAATAAAGGTTCATCATATTTATAACAAGTACAGACCAGGTAAGGAAAAAAAAAGCTTTCTTTACAAAAATGTTCTAAAATGATCCATAGATAATTTTAAATGCATACGATTTTTGCAATAACAAATTAGATCTAGGAGGCTTTAGGAGTAAAATTCTGTCTGGTGAAGAAGATTGTTTAATTTATTTGAGAGGTAAGACCAGGAAAAAAAAAATCTGTTTTCAAGCTAATCTTTATTCTAGTTTCAGGAACAGAAAGAGAGAGGGACAGCTGTAGGGCACCTTCAGACCCCCTGGATTCTTCAACTGACCAGGGACAGCATCCCTTATGCCAAGACTGTGCCTGGTGGCCACTGTTGTCGTCTTCACTCCATAGTAACAAATTCAGTTGGAGACTTGGAGCAAAAGGGGACTTCAGCCCTTTCATGGGCGGTGCCCACAAATGAACACCCAGGGTGTTCATGCGTGCGTGCCTCCCATGTAAATTCCACCAGAGTGGGTGTCACGCACACGTAGCATACCCATCAACACGCATGGAGCAGCCAGTGAAAACAGCAGTTGCTCTGTGCATGGTGATGGGTGGAGGTGGGTGTAGATGGGTGTGTGCCCATCTACACCTTTCCCCAACCCAGAGCACACAGACCACACCAACCCTCCCTGCACCAGCACCTGGTTAAAAAGGGCCTTAGTCCTAAACTGCTCAGTGGTAGAGCACTGAATCCTATTCTTGGGCCCTTTTTAAATGGGCCACTATGTGGGGGAGGGGGTCAGTGTGTACAGCAGTCCATGTGCACTGGGTGGGGGGAGGGTGTATATGGGCACACACCCATCTACACCCACCTCCACCCATCAACACGCATGGAGCAACTATTGTGTTTGCTGGTTGCTCCGTGCGTGCTGGTGGGTGTTCCTGTGTGTGCGCAGGAGCGCACATCCCCACCCCCGCAGGATTTACATGGATGGCACTCATGCATGAACACCCAGATTTCTGGGTGTTCGTGTGTGGGTGCTACCCATGTAAAAAGGGCCATATGGTGTTTTCACACAAGACAGTCTCCACCCTCTACCCACCCACCTCCTACCCACTATACATGTTACAGGGCACGCATAGGGCAACACTGCAGCCCTTCAACACGTATAGTGGGTGGGTAGTGGATGGAGAGTGTCTTGTGTGAAATCAGCCTTAGTATGACTGCAGTGTAAACACTTAAGGGATGCATTCTGCTCCCATTGAACTTAATGGCAACACTATTATTGTAGTCAGTTCATCACTTTATGTTTTCCTTCATTTACGCATTTCCAAAATGATATTCAGAGAAAAGGGTTGTCCTAATAATTAAGACACAGTGACAGAAAAACTTTGGGCTGTACTCCCACAGACTCCTTTTGTGACCTTGATGAGTCACTGAATCTTTCTGGGCTTTAGCCCTCCCTCTGTAAAATGGAAGATAATGTTTTTCTATCTAATGGAAGTATAGAAGGGTGATACCCATTATTTATTGTTGAGGTGCTTAGCTTCTCTCTTCACTGGCTCGGCTCCCCCTTCCTGAACATATCCTGTTTAAACTCCTGGTACTCACGTTCAAAACACTCCACAACCAAGCTCCCCCTTACCTCTCGAACCTAATCTCCCTACACACTCCTGCACGCGCCCTCCGCTCTTCCTCTGTCCCTTCCCTCACTCTCCCTCGTTTCTCCTGCTCACCTAACTGCCTTCGACCCTTCTCCCTCGCTGCCCCCCATGCCTGGAACTCCCTCCCTACCCACATCCGCCTTGCCCCCTCCCTCCGCTCCTTCAAATCCCTCCTCAAGACCCACTTTTTCCTTGCCGCCTTTCCCAAAGCCTGCTAGTCGTTCCCAATATACTTACTGTCTGCCCTCCTTTGTAGACTGCTGCAACCAACCTGATTGTAACCAAGCCAAGCACACGCACCTGAGACTTCGCATCCGCTTGAATGTTTGTTTGTCTTCTCCCCTGTCTCTCCCACTGTCCCCTCTCCTTGTCTCCCCCTCCTTGTCTTTTAGATTTTAAGCCACAGGCAGGGACCGCGTCTATTTCTATGTTCTGTACAGCGCCAGGTACATGACCAACGCTATATAAATGTTTATAATAATAATAAATTAGCTATTATGGTATTACTAATATGGCTCCATGGACACTGTAGAAAAGTTCCTAACTAAAGGTAATATGTTTCTTTCTTCTCTTACCTGTATGCAAATTCCATCCCCAAATTAGATTGGTCTCATCACTAGCGTGTTGTATGACTTTTTTAATTGTTCCCCCATCTCCAGCCAAGCTTTCAGATACCACAGAATGGGCTCTGAAGAGAAGATTGGTGATGAACACCTTGTCACACATAAAAACTGCCCCTACTAAGCAAGGGTGTTCCATTTGAGAAGTGGACCACATAATGGAGCAGTCTACCCGAATACCTTGAGAGAACCTGCTACAATACAAGAAGAAGGAACGCTGCCACCTCCAGTCATTACCTATCACCCCACACTGTGAATTATATGTAGCATCAAACAACTACTATATTCTATATTCTGTGGGAAACAGACCCTTAGAGAAATCTTTCCTGAACACCCTCTTCTGGCCGTCAAATAACTCCACGAGCTCTCAGAAGGTGTCTTTAGACATAACACTGTTCAGTGTTCTGTAACACAATGTCCTACCGTTACAGCGTTTAGACATACCATCAACAGTGTTCACCCCAAACACTGACTAAACTGTCAAGACCTGGCAGTTGTTAACTTCTAGTGTTTGGGGTGAACACTGTGTTGACCGTATGTCTAAACACTGTAACAGCAGGACACTGTGGGTGATTTCAGATGTACCGGGCCACCCTTTGGCCCCAGCATGGAATCACCTTTTAATCCCCCTCTTGAATCCGGCCTGCCTGTCAACAGATGTGCTGACTGATTCCAGAGGTGGATTAGGGGAGGGGGCAGGGCTACGTGGCACGGTGCAACATGTGGCCGCACAGCCCCACCCCCTACACTCCCCCGGCCTCCTGCCCCCCCGGGTAATTGGCCACGGCCCGGAATCGGCGACAGTACTGTCTGCCAATTCCGGGCCGTGGGGCGGTAACAGACATGACATTACCACGGTCAATCACGGTGAATCCCCCCGTGATTGACCATGGTAACATCACATCTGTTGGACCGAAAAGAGATTCCTGCTGGCTGTTCACCCCCGGCAGGAATCTCTTTGACCATGCTTCCGGAGCTCCAGGTGGTCAGAGGGCTGGAAGCGTGGTCAAAGGGGATCTCTTTTTGACCCAACAGAAGTTATGCCTCCACGATCACCACAAGGGGATTCACCATGATTGACCGTGGTGGCGTAACGTCTGAAATTACCCTGTGTTACAGAACACCGAACAGTGTTACGCGTAAAGACATCCAGAACTGATTATCAGGAACAAACTCCCTACTACCTTAGGCACTACTTTTCCTCCTAACAGCTCTCTCCTAAGTGACTGCTTTCATTTACATACCTGCCATGCATTTGTTCAGACTATGGGTGAATACAAACAAGACAGTAACCCACACTAACAGATATTAGTCTGCGATTCACCTGCCTGTCTGTTAGGAGGCAGCCAGATGTTCGGCCACATCTGCCATGGGGCAGACAGTCGGCTGCTTCCTGATGCTTTGTCCAGAAAAAGTGGTTGATGCAACACAAGCTAAGGTTGGTTCAGCTGGGCTAATCCAAGCTAACATGTGCCCTCCCATTTGTTAGGTTCTGCACAGACCCTGCATGTGGTGAGGTCCACCAGAACCATGGACAAGGCAACAATATTGGCCAAGTTTGGGCCTAGGAAAAGCAACTGACTGCCTGTCAGCTGATGGCATGTCTGGGAGAAGCTGCGGCTGGGAGGGGTGGAGGGAGGGACCAAGGAAGGTCACCCTTGCTCAGGAGCAGTGGGTCCCAGAGCCAAGCCCAGCTCAGCCCCACACCATCCCTTCCTCCCTGTCTCTCCACACAGCAGCAAAACCTGCTTCTGAGACAGCAGTGGTGATGAGCCCAGGCACACAGCATATGGTACAGGCACCACCTCCACCCATGTGCTGGTTTGGGACCTGCCTCGCCACAAGTCTGCAGGGCACTCTCTGGACTCAGCTCTGCCCAGGCAGAGCCACAGATTTCCCTGAGCCTTGGATACCAGCTGGAGGGAGCTGGGCAGGGATGACAGAGCCTTGGGCTGAGGCTGGGGACATGTATAGCTGCTCGATAGGATCTCTCTGGCCCAGAGTCTAGGAGTGATCTGCTGCCACTGACTACTTTTCACACGCCTGATCCTGCTTCTGGCATCCAGAAGCCAGTGCTCCTAGTTGAATCCTGCCTGTGTGTTAAGTTCCTCAGCCCAACTCAGGGCATGGGGGCAGTGTGGCAGCTGCTGGGAGGCTGCACTTGTGTTCTGCTCTCCATGCTAGTCCAACAAGTGGCAGCCGCATTACCTCTCCATGGGCTGGGCAGGGGATCCTGCTGGAGGGATTGTATGTTTCAGCTGGTTGCTGACTTGTATATTTCACCCCATCGTTCTAACGCTTGATATGCCTGAGGAAGGGCCTGGTGTGGCCTGAAAGCTTGCAAACTCTCACCAACAAAAGCTGGTCCTATAAAAGATATAATCTGAACTATTTTAACTTCACTAATTACAGTATGAAGACAATGTGAGCAGATCATAAGGTTACTTCTTGGTCCAAATAACTATGATTACTGATCATAAATAAACAAGTTAGACCAATTGTACATCTTTTTTACTGCAGGAATTAATTTCAGAAAGCTATTGTCTATATGTCCAATACAAATGGACAATTGTCCATTGTATTGTCTAACCATACAATGAGCTCTGCTAGAAGGCTCACAAGTCACAGCTTATTCCCATGAGTAATTGAAGGTAACTGCCTCTTCCTAACTCATTTTAGCTACATTTGTGTGAACACAAACACAGGGGTAAAAGTGAGGAAAAAAGGAGAAGAGAATGGTTCCTTCTCCAAACAAGTGGGACTAAAGTATAGAAGGCTCCTCCACCAGGAGGTTTCTGTTCACTGTTATGTGGAAAATTCTCTTATTTATGTAGTCTTTTGAAGTCCAGCAGATCTTAATACTTACTCCTTTGTCTGTTCGTAGCATTCCTGCCTCACTGATTTCTTGTTATTCCAGATTCACTGCTGGAAGTTCGCTGCAAGTTCTAAGGGAGGGGAAGAATTTTTTAACTTCTGGTTTTCCCTGCTTGTGAGAATGGAGGCAGAGGGAGATAGTTACTCAGAATAACTTTGTAGTAAAAACTTGTGGTTCTATGCTCACAATGCCCTTACAAAGAAACCATTCTTTTAAGGGAAGGGCATTAAAGGATTCAAAATGGAGAGTAAGGCAAATGCTTTGCTTAGTCTTTCATTAGATTTTGTGTTTAGTCTCTCTCTTTACTGGGTTACTTAATTTGATCTAAAATTAACACGCATATTGATGTGTGGAAAATACAAGTCTTAGGCAACACCAGTCCTTCCTCCTGCTCTGCTCCAAGCAAAGGACAAGAATGTGACTGGTAAGGTCATGAAATTCCCCTATGAATAATTCATAATGGTTTGAGTTTCAGCTGTGAATGAAGCCACTCAACAGAGAACATGACTCTTGAGAGGTCAGCAGCCACTGCTGTATTCCAGCCTGGCCCATCATTCTGTAGAGGTGTGCACCAGGGACCCATGTTGTTATTTGTTTTCATTTTTCTTTTTTGTTATTTAAATCTTTTATTTTTGTTTTCATAAATAATGAAATTTTATTTTCGGTTTTGCTTTCATTTTCCATTGGTTTCAATGTAAAACACATTTTTGATGTAACATTTCTGTTTTTCATTATATTTGGATGAAATCTGAATGTATTGTATCTCCAATGGAAAGCATTATTTGTGCTAAATAACAGACAGATTAGATGATGGAATCCAATTTTATGAGCAGTTGACTTTTGTTATTTTGTGAAAATCTGTGTATACATTCCTGGCTGTAACTTATTTGTCTCCCATCTAATGTGGATTAAACTTGGCATTATTATAACCCTTCCAAAGTTTACTATCTATGACAATTTTCAAAAGGATTGAATAAAGGTTCCTGGTGGTATAAGCAATTCTCTTATGTGTCACTGTGGTATAAGATCTGTTCGTGATTCCAATTAGCCAGAAGAAATGTCAACCAAATATCCTTATTCTGTGCTGTGACCACCCCAACATCTCTCCCCTACATGTTACTGGGAAATTGGAAGCTTCTTCTTAGGAAAGAGTCAATAGAGGTTCTCTTATGCTTCAGGATGTGATTTTGATGATCATTGACCAGCCTGGATGTGTAAACCATGGGTGTTTTTACACACACATTTCTCCTGCATGTTTTCTGTTACATCCTGAACTTTCTGTGTGTCTAAATCACTCACCCAGATCTTAAACTTCCAGCTCTTTGAACTTCTGCATAGAACTTCTCCCAGAACATTTGTGTTTTAAAAGTTCTCCTGGTAAACTGCTTTGCTCCAGGCAGCTGTGGTCACTTGGTTTCCATGGAATCCTGTCACATCAACATCTGTGGCTACTTTAGGCTGCCTCAAGGCAGTGTGTGTGTGTGAAAAATGCATCCGGAACTTACTTGTGGATTTGTAAACCCAGAAGATTGAAAAATCCTGAACTTTAAGGTGTGTGTAAAAATGCTCATGTCTCCTGATTTCTTGGATGCAATCCTCTGCCTTTGTCCTTTCTGCCTGAACTCCCAGTTATGTCCCTTCTAGGCCGCTCCCTATGCCTGCCTCGAAGCCACCACCAATTGGTCCTGTAAACCTGAAAGCATGCAGTAATTGCCCAGTGAATGTGTCTATCAGTCTGTTGGGTTACTCCCCATACTCCCTCCTACATCCCCCCTCCCCTGCCATGCCAGGTGACTGCCTCTAACTGGCACTGCTTTTGCTGCTATTTATCTGAATAATGGTCTTCAAGAGGACAAATTAAATTGCTTATATAATTGGGGCCCTTTATCAAAGTGGCATGTGTTTTGTCATAGAAGACAGGGAAGTGTGGTATATATTCTTGACAAATATCTTGTAAACAGGATGGAATATAAAAATGTTACAGTCAGAAATGTATGTTCATGTTAATGGCTTATAAAATTAGGACCCTTTATCTAATCTTTCTGAAATTTGGCAGGGATGGTAATATTGGGAAGTTTAATAATATTCCCAGGTGTCAGGAAAATCAGATGGAAGACAAAGATGTTGTAGCCAGGAATGTGTCCTCAGCTTTTCTTAAAATCACAAAATTCAATTGCTTATAAAAATCTATCCAATTTTTCTGATATGTGGTACACATAGTGCCCTCCATTGGCGGTACAATATCACCACATTTCATCAGAATTAAATATGAAACAAAAAAGTTATAGCAAAAATATGTTTTCCAGCTTTTCCCCATTATTTCATAATGAAAATGAAAAATTGTTTTAGTTTTTGTTATTATTATCTTTATTTTTGTTATTACAATAACAATAATGAATTGCACACACCTACCATTCTGTACATCAGTCATATGGGACCCTAAAAAAAATACCTTAACACTGGCCCTGTACTCAGCATGGGCAATGTGGTAGTATTAAGGACCAAAATCTGTAACATAATCTGTACTTTAGTCCATATTAAAGGCATGATTCCTAGCTTCCAAACGTGATACACAGCACAAATGTCAAGTCATGGAGGCATTAGACTAATATAATCACTTCAATATTTTTGACAGAAAAGCTAGTTTGGGTCATTTAAAGAATTTTTTTCCTTTCTGTTTCTTAAATTAACTTTTCTTTCCCTACAAGACTTTTATAGTTAGATTCATGTTACTGAATCTAACCCCGAACCTGCTCTTACAATTGGAAAGATAATTAAGTTGCACCTAGACTCTGAACCATTGTTAAACACTAGTTTGAGATGACCTGCATAACTGACTCATAACTTGTCATTTGAAAGTCATGTATTTGCCTCAAATGATAGACTGCCTTGCCACACCATAGCTACACTTATTATTTACAATGGACGTGTCAGCTTAAAATTGGCAAAAGTATAATTGTGAGCATTCTCTCATTGAGCAAAAAAGAGACAGCTGCCGTTTACAGTGAGCTGATGATGTGTGTGGAAAGAAAGCTGTTTAAGATCCCCAAAGAGGAATGGCATATATGTGTAGCATCTCATAAATTTTGGATACAAACACAGTTTGTATCCAAAATGAGATACCATGAAGAAAGTTCACCTTCACATTCACATGTACCCGGGGTCCCGCAGGGTAGCATATACCTACCATCTGGGGCTTGTTCCCGTGCTGCCATTGCCGCTCCCGTTGCTGTTCCCATGGCTGAGGGGTCACGCAGGGCACCTGTGGTAAGAAGAGGCATAAGTGAGGGGTTTTTGGACAGTTTGGACACACACACCCCGGCCCTCCCCCCCCCACTGAACACCGGAAGTGCTGGGAGGCACTTAAAGGAAAACCCAGCGGCCGCGCTACACCTGTCTCTTATACACATCTAGATGTGTATAAGAGACAGCTTAAAGGAAGACCCGGTAGCTGCGCTGCCGGCCGCCAATTGGCGGCCGCGAGCCGAAGGGCTGCTGCCAAAGGGTGCGGCCCTTTGGGGTCCTTCAGGGCCTGGAGGGGGGAGTTATGGAGAGGGACGGTTGGATGGATGTAGAAGAGAGGAAAGGGGAATTGTGTGATGGTGGAGTGACGTGGATAGGGTTGGGGAAGGAGTTAGGTGATTGGGAAGAGCTAGATGAGTTAGTAATGACCAGCGATGTGGGGTTACTGGGGCTGCCTCCTCCTGGTGTGAGAGGGATGGAGGTGGAACAGTTCCTCTCAGGGGTAGGAGGGAACGAGCTGGCAGTGGGCGGGACCTACCTTGCTTTTGCAGGGGAGACTATAGAGTGGGATGTAAACTAAGGCATAGGGAATGTGATTATTGAAAATTATTTGTGGTTATACTTAACTTGTTTATTATGTTAGGAATGTTGTTGTTTTGGGCCCTTGCGTGGAATACCCAGAATTTAATAAGTTGAGTTATTCTTATAATGTTAGTGGTTCACTTGGCCCATTGTGGGACCAAAGTGGGCTTCTGTTGGGGTTGTATGGGAAGGGTAGGTATTATATTAGAAAGAAGTGGAGTTGGCTGACTCCTCCCGGTGAGAGAGGGCTGGAGTCATCCGAATATCCTGGTGGCAGCAGGGTATTTAAGAAGATGGGACCATTGCCGGATTGTAGGGATGGTCAGAAATGGTATTAGTAGGGAGGTTGTGTTAATATGTATTGAGTTGTGATATTGTGTATGCTGGGTCCCCTGTGTGGGAAAGGATCCCCAGCAAATGTTTTAATGTTGTTGTACGCCGCCTCGAGTCTTCGGAAAGAGTGCGGGATATAAATTAAAGGATGATGATGATTATGACATTGAAAATATCATTTTGTAAAAAAAAAGTCAGTGGCAGACATTGTTAAACAGAAAAATCTGAGAAAACTGTCTCCTTCGACCCTCCATGACCCACAGAAAGTAACAAATACATGTAATCATACTTTCACCATACCAAATAGACATCCTATATAAACAAACTGTATGGAAAATCCTAGTATAACTTAAGGTATGCACTAAAATATACATAACAAGCAATATAGGGTGAAAATGAGGTCATATATTCGATTATGTAATTAATTACCCATTTAATGGTGCTTGTCTGTACTATCTACTGTCACTATCTAGACATTTAGAGTTAGGCTTTCAAAGGCAAAAATGTCAATTAGCACCTAGCTCTCTTGGAATTTCAGTTGAAGTTTATGTGTCTAAGTGACATTTTACCTTTGAAAATCAACCCCTAACAACATAGCCATGACTTCACAGCAGAGCCTCCAACACCAGTCCATTTTCTATTTCTATTACTGAAGAAATAAAATCCTGAATTTGACCTCTGAGGAGAAAGATTTTGCTAGCTTTTAACTATACTATAGAACCAACCACAAGTAAATATTAGACACTGGGTGATGTTAGACGTGCTGGCCTCCCTTGTTACCACAGTCCAGGATCCGTTTCAGATCCCAGACAGGAATCAGGCTGGCCATCCTTTAGACATGCCATCTTGATTCTGCTAAGGATCGGGGAGGGGGCAGGGCTGTGTGACATGACATGCAGCCGCACAGCTCCTCCCCCTCCCCACGCTCCCCTGGCCGCCCGCCCTCCTGGAGACAGGCGGGCGCAGCGGCCAGTCCGCCCGCTGCGCTCGATCCCGGATCATGGCCGGGACCACGCTCCGGACTCGGCGGAGGTAACAAACATTACTCTCCATTGATTCCGGACCATGGTCCAGCTAACCAACATTCCAGAGGTGACGCCGGCCTCCCCTACGGAATGGTGGTTATTTGGATACCCGCCAGAGGTTCACTTGGGTGATCCTCTGGCAGGAACCCCTTTAGACGTTACGAGCCCTCCTCCACCACAGAGGATTGACTGTGGCAAAAGGGAGGCCTGTAACATCTAAAATCACCCATTCTCTACAAAGTAAAAGCCAAAATGAAAATGTATTAAAAAAAGAAAATATTCACAGAAAGCAGTTTCAGTAATCAGGACAGGGGATGAAAGGAAGTTTGTAATCAACTATTTTTGCCAAAGAAAGAACAGATTTTAGTAACAGAGGGAATAGCCTGGACATTGGGTAAACAGGTGTAACTTCCACCCGGCTAACGCGGGTGTCTACCCCAGTGTACACTTGGAGAAGCACTTGGCTTTGCCTAATGCTATGGGGTGTCCTGGGTTTTTCCAAGGAAAACCGAGGACCGGCTTTCAGCCCTAAAATCAACGTTACTCTGGAATAGGTTCTAGAGCAATTTGAGAAACTAAACAGTAACAAATCACCAGGACCAGATGGATTACACCCCATAGTTTTATTGTTTTAATGTTGGAAGCCACCCCGAGCTGCATGACAGGAGGGGCGGGGTAGAAATTTGTAAAATAAAAATAAATAAATAAATAAATAAATAAATATAAATAAATAGTTCTGAAGGAATTCAAATATGAAATTGCTGACCTACTACTGGTAATTTGCAACCTGCCACTAAAATCTAATACTAAAATAAATACACAATTCTGGGTTCTAAATAAATTAGGACTTACCACTCAGGAAAAGGACCTTGTAGTCAGTGTGGACAATACACTGAAATCCTCAGCTCATTGTGTGGTGGTCAAAAAAGCAAATCGTGAAGGAATAGAAAATAAAACTGAAAATATCATAATGCCACTATATAAAGGAGTGCTTAAATTCGGTATTTGATTTTTTTTTTTTCAGAATATACTGAGGATCATGGTCCTTGGTTGGAATCACCGAGTTCCGAGGTTCCAAGGACCAGAAAAGTTTGAGGTACTCAGAAAGTTTGGTTCCCTCAATTGAGTGATGGATCTGCATGCTTTTTCTCTGAGTTGCATGTGTCTGTGTCATTGACCAATCGTCGGTAAGTCTGGGACCCCTGATGTGACCAGAGTGACTCACCCCGATCCTAACTTCTCAGAGCTAGGAAACAAAACTTATTGCCATATCTGTTAGGTATGGAGGTAATGGGAAGGGACAGGTGAGGGGCAGACAAATACAGGAATTTTTTTGATTGGCTGGCAGGGTCAAAATGGCCACTTGGGCATTTTTCAGTCTCTTTAGTGACCAGACTTTTGCTGTGTTTGCTACACTCCTATATCTGTAAATATTTTGGCTTGGAGTTGGGGGTAGGCCACAGTGCCTGGCCGCAGTGGCAATGCTTATGCACTTTTGGGTTTGGCACTTTTGCTGTGGGTTTACTAACTTGTGCCCACCCAGCTGAGGCACTGGGTGGGAATACTTTCTGGTTAATTATGGTGTGTTTGGGGGAAGGGGGCTTGCCATGCAAAGGAGCATGGAACAAGGGAGGCATATTTCTTTGGAGGGGGCGTGCATCTGGGAGGGGAGTAAGGGGTGGATGCCCTGCTCTGCACCAAGATTGGAGCTGGGATAGTAAACATTAAATGACCACACACGTCGGCTCAGGCGTCGAGTGTTTCTGAGTTTCCACGATTCTGAGTTCTGAGGTTCCAATTTCCAGTTTCTTGGTACCAGTTCTGAGTGGTGGCTGAAAACTTGGCCTTGGCCCTCAGAACCTCAGAAACACTGGCAAGTTTGGTTTTTTATATTCGGTGCAGCCCTAATATAAATCTATGGTGTCAGGATCTGGGAGTGAACAACAGGGCATGGATCGCTCTATTGTGACCTGTTAGGTACTACTTCCAAGTAGATTTTGCTCCAAAATTGGGATTCTGGGAGGTGTTGTCCACAGTTCCTTTTTGTCCAGACTTTATGGCCTGATCCACTTCACTTAAAGACAGCAACTGAAGGCTTAATCTTTCAGAGGGGGCTACACAGGGAAAGGGAGAAAGCTGAAATCTTTGATGTCTAAGAGGATGTGTACATGGGTTCAGCAGTATACTTTGCTCCTTATGCTGCTTTTATTATACTATCTCACAGTAGATCAGGTATGCTCTTTAATGGTAACTCGATGCAACAAAATGCATGTATGGTCTCTTATTAGAATGAAATGAAATTTGTCTTCCAATCTGGAATTAGTCACAGGAAATTAAATTATGCTTTCTCTAAACCAGCAGGTTAAGATGTGCAGCCAGCATAGTTTTGATAGGGTCTGACTCACTTGTCTTCAGTGCAGTAAATTTAGATGAAGTATCATCTATGCAACAGATATCTGATCCAAGAGAAAGTGATGCTGCAAGAAACAAATTGCTGGGCTGTGTTAGGCCATATTAAGTAATGCACTTTTCAGCCATAAATTGATGTTTTGTGGAATCCATCTAGTTCAAAGTCATTCCCTTTTTTACCTACAGTATGAAAGACAAGATTTTATAATTGAGACTGGTACCAAGAGTGGTAATCAGTGCTGTAGGTGTATTTGGGTCTTGAAATTCCAGTCAATGGAATTGTGAATTCGATAGGAAAGCATAAAGGAAGAATCTGTTATTTTCTAATAGAGTGAGCAGAACAGCATCTAGCTAGCTAGCTAGCTAGTTATCGTAGCAGCAGTAGATGAGCCCAAGTAAATTCAATGTGCCAGTTTTCCTTTGATAAATACCTCAACATTTCAGTTTCATTTTTGCCAAGTATGAGGCATTCTTATTAAATTTTCTGTAATTTTTGCTTTTGTTTGGACCAGAACCACTGCACGAGCATCCATCTTCAGGAAATTTCTTCCCTTGAACAGAAGTTTTTCAAAAACACTAACCAAGCTTTTTCATCTTTCAGTAAAGCTTAGGGTCAGTATTCTCTATTCTACAGAGCTCCTTGGCCAACACAGCAAATTGGGGGCAGACAAGGAAAGCTAGTATGGCTCCCTGAATGTCAGGGAAGAAAAAGAATGAAACAGTATGGAAATAAGATCATCTTTGGCCAAGGGTATTCTTGTTCTCAACAAGAATCCTAGTTCTCGGCTTGTCCTGGGGATTGAGAACAAGCCAAGAACCAGCTCACCTTGATCTCGAGGGAGTGTGGGGAGCAGACCAGCTTCAATACCAGCAATGTGGAGCCCTCAAAGATCAGCTGATTGGAACCAAGCCCAGGAGCAGTTGGGAGCTAGCTTGTTAATTTCACCATGCCACGCTGGGAGCTCAGGGAGCTCAGGGGGAGCTCAGGGAGCGCTGGGAGCTCAGGGGGTCCAAGGAGTCAGCCCTGCCCCAGCAGCACAGGAGCTTCTTGTGCTCAGGGGGTGCCCAGCCCTAAAGATTAGCTTGCCGACCAGCGCACCATGTTGGGAGCTCAGAGGGGCCTGAAGAGCCAGCCCGGCCATGGGCCAATAGGGATGGGTGAACAGATCGCTGTTCGGGTTCGGCCATTTGGTTCGGCTGCGTTCGTTTTGTTCGTTCGTTTCGGCCGTTCGGTTTGGATGCATTCGGTTCATTCGTTCAATTCGTTCGCCGAGTTCAGGTTCGGCTGTTCGTTTCGGTCATCCGAACAGGTCATTTGGTTAGGCCGTTCGGCTGTTCGGTTCGGCCGTTCCGGAAATGTTGTTATGGGTGTTTTTTTTGTTTTTTGTGTTTTTTTTGGTGTTTTATTGGGTTTTATATGGTTTTCTTTTGTTTTTTATTAGTTTTTTTTGTTTTTATATGTTTTTTTTATCTAATATGATATATATCTATCTACACTAAATCTAACTGCTATTAACTATTCTAATTGCTATGAACTAAATGGATTATCTAATAAGTACACAGGCCTACTCCTACAAACACTAAAACTAAATCACTAACCCTATCTCTATCACTAAGCTAACTCCTACATCTATCTATCTATCTATCTATCTATCTATCTATCTATCTATCTATCTATCT
Source organism: Sphenodon punctatus (assembly GCA_003113815.1). Lineage (NCBI taxonomy): Eukaryota > Metazoa > Chordata > Lepidosauria > Sphenodontia > Sphenodontidae > Sphenodon > Sphenodon punctatus. Next base: position 2,615,374 of record QEPC01014677.1, on the reverse strand, counting down.
ATCCCCCCATCCCATATCAATATATATATATATACCCATATATATACCATCCCATATCCATATATATCTGAATATATATTGATATATATACATCCCATATATGTGGGATGGGGGGGAATCACAAACAGAAGAGGAGTCTGTAGTGAAATACATACATACTCAATGAGTCGGTACAGTGAAATGCATAAAACAAGGTTTCAGTTCAAGGTTTAAGATTCATTTCAGTACAAAACTGAAATGAAACTTAAAGCAATCTAAAAATCCTACTCAATGCCTGCTGTTCAGGAACAGTGACTAGCTCAGAAGGTGTTGGGAGGGGGGGTCAGATAATTAGTTTTGTTTCTTGCAAGGCTCTCTCCACCCCTGGTGCCGGGAAGTCCGATCCTCAGTGACTACACCTTCCTGTCATGTTTGACCTTCCAGTGAACCTTTTTTTGCCACCCGAACTCATCCGAACGCGATCCGAACTTACTGAACCATTCGGCCATTTCATCGTTCAGTGTTCGGATTGTTCGGTTTGTTTGCATTCGTGTTTGGTCATCCGAACAGTTCGAGTTCGGGCCGAACTCCAAACTTCCGAACCATGTTCACCCATCCCTATGGGCCAAGCAACACATAGGGATTTGGTCTACAAGCCACAGCAGCCTTTCTTCTGGCTTTGGGTATCGTTATGTGAGGCTGGTAGGAGTAGCATGTTGTTTAAACAAACCTTATTTAGTCTCTCCTACTCAAAAGCACCAACCACCTACAATCCCCAGCAGTCTATACGTGCCACCTCACATAGCAATAACCAAAGCCAGTGCAAAGGCTGCTGGGGCTTCTACTCCAAACCCCCATTCTGCCTCGGCTGGGGCTAGGCCAGCTTCTCAATCTCTTTGAACTCAAAACATGACACAGTGAAATTAACAAGTTGGGTGTACAGAGCTCTCAGCTGCTCCTGGACTCAGCATTGGCCAGCTGATCTTCTGGCTGTCCCCATCTCGCAGTGAGTTTTAAAGCTATTTTTTTTAAAAAGAAGAAATAAATAGTTAATTAATCTATAACCAGTGTTCAGTTATGGCAAGGTCATTTATTAAAGTGCATGTTATGGTGTAACATTCAGGTCTAGCTTACATTTTGCTGTCATCAAGGATCTCTCTAAAATGTTTTTCAGCTTCATGGCACTAACGTTGTATAGAGATGTTTACAAGCACTAAGTAAATTCATATTCATACCAGTGGAATTCAGGATTTAGATTTGTGTCATGTACAATTTATCTAAAGTAAATCAGAACTGTTTGGCTGGGTAGAATAGGGCTATGTAATCCCTGTTTCATACTGCTGGTGATACTATATGCCTCCTCCTTCTTTCAAATAGCTTACTCCACTGTTTGCAACCTGTCACAAAAGTAGTGGGATGCAATCCTGGGTTCTGGTAAGCACTCACGAGAGCAGAAAAGGAAGTCCAAGTCTGTGGTCAATGTGTGAGTCCAAGTCAGATTCCAACAGGGAGTCTGAAGGAACGAGCAAGTACTAGGATCCTGTGGGCCAAGGGCTCGAGTGAGTGGAAGAACAATGTATTTATTTATTTGTTTATTTATTTTTATTGGCCGCCCCCTCATGCCTACGGCATCCCAGGGCGGCTCACAACAAATAAAACAATACTAAAATATATAAAACATCATCAGTTATAAACAATTAAAACTACCCACCCCATCCCCAAAATTCCCCCCTTCCCTACCCTACCCTCCCACCCTCCCCTCCAAAGGCCTGGGTGAACACCCAGGTCTTACAGGCTCGGCAAAAAGCCATCAGACCCAGGGCCAGGCAAGTTTCCTCCGGGAGGGAGTTCCAAAGCTGCAGCCCGGCCACCAAGAATGCCCTCTCCATCATGGCCCCCCGTTTAACATGGGGGACCTCCAGGAAGGCGCCCCCGGCAGACAGCAGGGGTCGCCCTGGGGCACAGAAGGTGAGGCGGTCCCCAAGGTGTGAGGGGCCCAGACCAAATAGGGCTTTATAGACCAACACCAACACCTTGAACCTGGCTCAGTACACTATAGGCAGCCAGTGCATAGCACGGAGCACAGATGTAATATGCTCCCGTCGCTCCATCCCTGTAAGGAGACAGGCTGCCGCATTCTGCACCAGCTGCAGCCTCCGAACCAGAATCAAGGGAAGCCCCACATAGAGTGCGTTGCAGTAGTCTAGCCTTGAGGTGATGAAGGCATGAATAAGAGTGGCCAGGTCAGGCCTGGAGATGTATGGGCGCAGCCTCCATACCAGATACAGCTGGAGAAAGGTGGCTTTAGCCACCGCTTCCACCTGCCGATCCAGATGGAGGCCGGGATGCAAAACCACCCCCAGACTCCAAACCTCCTGGATTCCTGCAAGGGGTGTGGTGCAGGAATCCAGGAGCTGAAGCAAGATGCATTAGCAGAGGTTGAAAGGGGGGATCCAGAACTGGAACATACGTGGAAGCAGAGGCTAAAGTAGGAACTTAGGAGCTAGAGCAAGATGTAGAAGCAGTGGGAACTCTGGAGAGGAGCAGGATGCAGGACCAGAGACAAGCCATAGTAGAAGAAGATGCACACAGTGGCAAGCCAATGATAGAATGGCTGTCTTCCATTCATTTATTTATTTATTTATTTATTTAGCTACTCTTTTACCCCACACCCTCCCTCTCACAGAGCAGCTTGGGGTGGCTTACAACAATATAGGGGCAGAGGAAATCCTAGGAGCTTCCTGAACCTTCCCCCTTTGCTCCCAGAATGGCTCCCTGGCCATAGCACATGGAGTGGTGTCCACGCTAGCTGTGTTTAGTTTTCATTTTCAATTGCTACATATGTATTAGTTTTTGGTTTTGTTTTGACTTTCTTTTCATTATTACATTCATTTTCCACATTTTTAATGGGCTTCATTTGCATGTCTTGCATTTGCTTAAATAGCAGTTTTAATTTGGCAATCCGACACTTTCCCATCCCCAAACTGTGGCTGTTAACTGTCCCATTCATCAGAGAAGTGACACATCCTCCCTCCCCCCTGCTCTCTCTCTCTCTCTCTCTCTCTCTCTCTCTCCAGAAAGAGCGAGAGCACCATATGGGGTGCCAACTCTCTTATGCCTGCTGCTGATCCTGTGCTGATCTCTCTCTTGCACACACACACATACACACCCACACCCACCTCTTCTGATGTGTCATTGTTGGATGCATCACTTCTCTGATGAATGGGACAGTTAACAGTTAAACTGGCAGCAGGCAGGCAGAGCACACAGAGAGAGAGAGACTGGAAGGAAGCAGTCAGGAATAAGAGCAACAGGCACTAGCAGTTGGCACCCAAGTATCACACCTAACTAAACTACCCTGACACTGTAAAAAACACGAACACAAGTTGTTTTTAGACAATGGCGATCAGGTATTAAGACATTTGTCACACAGCAGTGCATTGTGTCTAAGCACCATCACTATTTTTGACCACTAGTCTGCCCCCATTAGCTTCCCATTAACTCCTTGTTGGTTGCATGCATGGATGCCTCCCGTGTGGTAGTTGAATGTTTTCCCTCTCTCTGTGACTAGTGTTGTTTCTAAAGACATCTATAGTGTGTTCACAGCCATTACTGGTCTGTCTGCCCCAAATCCTCCACTGCCAAACAGCCCTTTCCTTGCTGCACAATGTCTTTGAGCTCTCCAAAACCATCCAGAGAGGAGGGGGGTGGCACAGTAAATAAAATGAGCTGTTTAGCTGCAGCACAGAGCGGTGAATTTGGGGCAGACCCAACTGCCTTCCCACATGGACTAAAACGCCCATCATTCCATGGGAGTGCTTCTGCAAGGAGAGTTTCCAGAGTGAGCAGCAGACAGGACCCCAATTACCCCCTGGACATAGAAAGGCAGCTGTTGCGTCTAAGTACTGCAATGTATTAAACATGGGGAAACACGTGGCAATACAATGGTGTCAACACACATTCAGCCCCCCCTTTCTATGGTGTCTAAATGCAGCTACAGTGAAAAAGAAAAAAAAGACTAAGGCCGCTTTTAGATGAGCTAATTAAATACCTCAATATTGAAGTACTTAATTAGTGGCTTTAAAGAATGCACAACCAGCAATAAGGTGCGTCCTCACATCTAAACCCCACCTGCAGCCATTTTCCAAGACGCATGACTTTCCACTGAAATTGCACGTCACTCATCTATAAGCAGTATGTGAGTGAGTGGAATCAGGTATTAAAGCACAAAGGGACTCAGAGGGGATCTTCCAGGTTAGCAACAGAGCTAGCAACAGACAAAAGCTGCAAGGCAGTTCCAGGTGGTTATAAAGCCTTTCCCCAGTGCCTTCCCCAGCCCCCTTGATTAATTAGTTCCAAGTTGCTGGCAAAACTGACAAAGACCTATCCCAGAGAATCTCTGTGTCTGTCACAGAGCTCCATGATGTGTTTCCAAGGCCAACTGACCAGCAGGGATGTCACTTTTCCATGTCTCCTGCATTCTCTACTCCCGTCCTTTCCCAGAGAGTTACCACATGTTGCTTAACTGCTTTTATGTCAATTTCAGACTCGTAGCAGGCAGGCTGGTAGAGACTATTTTGGAGGCAAACAAAAGTGAAGTTTCAACTGTGTTTTCATTTATGTTTAACTTTGTTTTCATTTGACTTCATAACTAAAATGAAATGAAGCACATTCGTTTAGTTATGAAGTCAAACAAAAACAAAACAAAAACTTCTAATAGGTGTACAGGTCATGTGTAGCATCAAGACATGCCAGAGGCTAAGAGGGATCTGTCAATAATTTCCACAGCCACAGTGTGGGTTTTAGACTGGACAAGGAACTAAAGATGTTTAGCGGTTCCTTGGTCAACATATATCCCTCAGGCCCCAGAATCCACTAGAGCTCGAAGGACCACACTGTGACCCTGGGTTGGGTGGACAGTCACTGGGAGAACAGACAATGAAGCAGTCCCAGGCAGGGAGGCAGGAGTCAAAGGGGCAGTAGTAGGTCATGGAGCCAAGGTCATGGCCCTGAAACCACCCCTGGTGTCCACCCCTGGTGCAAGGAAGTCTGCTCCTCAGCTGCCTCCCCCTTTCAGTCACGTTTTTCCTGCCCAAAGTCACATTTTTCCTGCCCCCCGAACTCATCTAAACTTTTCCAAACTGTTCGGAAGTTTGAACGTTTGGTTCTGAAGTTCAGTTCGGTCGTCCGAACAGGCCGAGTTTGAGCCGAACTCTGAACTTCCGAACCGCGTTCACCCATCCCTACAAGGTGGGATTCCCAACTAGCTCTGGGTCCAGGCTTTCCTTGTTTGCATAGAAATATGGGTTTTCAGGGGGCAGTTCCTGGCATAATGCCCAGGAGTGCCACAGTAAGGCACAAATTAATGTTCCACTGATGAACCTTTTCTTCAGGGGTGAGGCGTTGCTTGCTGGTGCTGTCCACTGCATCAATTTGGGTAGCAGTGGGGAATGTGAATGGATAGGGAGTGGGGTATGTGTGTGTGTATCGACGCCAGCCATCTATCCCTCAGACATTCCAGCTTGGTGGCATTTTGTAAGGTGATCATCTATTTGTACACAGAATCATTATCAGGTCTTCCAGAGAACTAGGGGGCTCTATACAGGCCATTTCATCCTTGATAACTTCTGGGAGCTCTAGTCAAAACAATGCGTGTTACTGTTATTCATGTCTATGACTGCTGCCCATCTGTGAAATTCAACTGTACTTCTTCAGCCATGGGTCTGCAGTATGGAACATAGAACATCCATGTGAATTCCTGGATGAAGTCCTCAGAATTCTCCAGCAGTGGATCATTATGTTCAATCGACAGCATGGCCAAGGTTAAGGCATTACTGGAAAGCAGACTTAATTAAAATCAAACTGATGCCCTGTCAGTAGCTGGCATAACTCCAGGGATGCAGGGTAAAAACTGGACTACATTTCCCAGTATGCTTCCAGAGAGCATTAGAATAGCAGCCACTGCTAGCTCTCTAGAAGCATGTTGGACTACATTTCCCAGCATGCTCCCAGAGCAAAGATGGCAGCCCAATCTCCTCCCAGCATTAGAACATCCGCATCTGTTTGTGAGATGTGAGCTGCCACTTGCTGGAGGGACTGGTAGTGCTGGAGGGACCTCATGGCACCTCATGGGAAGACAGGATACAGTGACTCAGCAGTGGAGAATCAGGTAAGCATTGATTGATCAAGGAGTTACTGAATATACTGTGACCATTTCTTCATTTCTTGATACTCAGTAAAACCAAATCAAATATTGTGATCCTCGGTAAATACTGAGAAAAGTCAAATACTGAGTTTGAGCCCTAGTAAAAAAAAAATCAGATAGCATTGACCGAGAAAGTCTCAAAAGGCCCTGCAGTCCCCCCAAAGCAATCGACACCATCTCTTTCCAGGGATGCAGGGGATCTGACAAGTGTCTTTGATGACCTGGTTGAAAAGGAAGGGCAGCACCCACTATGGTGGCTGACACTAGTCAGGCCCTCAGGAGAGAATTTTCCTCCTGTAGGGAGTGGACATGGAACTGGAGGAACTGAAGTGTGGCTATGAGCTCTGCTATGCTTGGAGCTTTGCCTTCCATAGCTAAAACCTTGTTAGCTTGCCAAGCTGTCAGGAATGTGGTCAGATGCAGTCCTGGTTCAGGGTAGGCACTCACCAGAACAAAGAAGGAATTCTGAGTTCATAGTCAATTCATGAGTCCAAGTCGAATTCCTGTAGGCAGTCCAAGGGAATGGACAGGTACACCAGGGCCAGTGCTGGTAGGACCCTGTGGGCTAAAGGTTGGAGTGGGTGGAAGAACCAAGGGTGTAGTGCAGAAATCTAGGAGCTGAAGCAAGATGAATGAGCAGAGACTGAAGCAGCAGCCTCCGGAGCTGGAGCAAGATGCAGGAGTAGAGACTGAATCAGGAATTCAGGAGCTGAAGCAAGATGAAGGAGCAGAAGCAGCAGCACAAGCAGGAACTCAAGAGCTGAGCAGAACATGAGAACAGAGGCAAACCAGAACAAGAGGTCCACACAGTTGGCAAGCCAATGATGGAATGACTGTCTTCCCTTAATATAGAGGTAGAGAAAGTCCTAGGAGCTTCCTGCTCCTCCTCCTTTGGTCCCAGGATGGTTTCTTATTGGCCATGACCATAGCACATGGCACAGTGTCCTCCCTACCTGTGGTCTGGGTCTGGCACCATCCAGACTGGTGGATGGCATTCCAGAGCCTGGCACTGACTGTGGCCTGGCGCCATCCTGGCTGGTAGGTATAATTTCCACAGCTCACCAAGAACCGTGAGCAACAAGGGAGAGTGGGGAGGATGAGTTCACTAGGCCTGAAACAACAAATCATGGTGAATGCTGTTTCCATCAGAAACAGGTCATTCACATTCATTCGCGTGATGCAGAAACCTACTGACTTTTCCACTGTTTTTGACATTTGTCTTTTTTTTACAACTTGAACAGAGCTACTATGGGGCTGATCTCAAGACCCATGTCCACCCTCTGTGCATCCCCAGGGGCTCTGGTGATGCAAAACTACCAGCTGAGTGCCAACAAAGTTCTGGAAATTGCTATGCTCATTCAAAAGCTCCAACTTTTTCACTATTTTCCTAAAAGTCCCAGAAAGTGATGGAAAGTGACAAAATTGATGGGCACTGATGAGAAATCACAGGCACAATATTGGCAATGGTGGAAGCATGGAATCACTGGAGATGAACAAAATATCAATGAACACTTGCAAGTGCTCCCAAAAGACTGGTATTTCCCTGTGCAATAGGAACACTTGCTCTCATCTCAGCCCTACTCACGATAGTGGGCAGTATGGGTGACACAACCTCCTAAGCTTGGGAAAAGTTGTGGAGTTTTATTTCCATAGAATCCATGCCACATATATATGGAATGCACATCCTGAACAAGCATCTCATGCGGAGATTCATTGGGTTAGAAATAGTGCTGTTCCTATACCATCAAGAAATACCTACCTTTTCAGAGTGCTTGTGACTGTTCGTTACAAGCACACGATAGTGATTTCCTCACTATCCATTGAATCCACACTCTGCTGCTGTTCTGTATTTTCCATCAGTTAGTTTCCAGTATTTTCACCAGTTTCCAGCATTTTATGACAGTTTCCAATATCAGATTGCAGAAAACAAGGGCTAGCTTTTGAAATACACCAATCAAAACAAGTTTACAAGGAGCCAAAACAAGGATCAATAAGGGAAATGATAAAAGTTACATAGTGAACCTGCAACCATACACAAGCAAACATAAACAGCATGTAAGGAACGTTGCACAGTGTATGGCTACTAATGCCTGGGAAGAATTACCAGAAGTCCAGCACAATGCCAATTCTAGAACAGGAACTAGTCAAAATAGTGAAAAAGCTGGAAGGTTTCTCATTGCATGAGCACAGGCGATGGAAATAGCTTTTGCTTCAGTTGCTCGGTTCAGCAGTTGTTAGAGATACCATTGCCACATCAAAGTCTTTTATAACTTGAGGGGGTCACTTTTAGAGATGGAAAAGTAAAGCTGGTGCCTCAGATGCTTGCATAGCTGGATTCACCTGCAGTGCCCATTTTCAAAGTGTCCCACTCTCATCCATAGCTTTTCGGTGAAGGATTCCTTGGGCTATGCAGTCAACAGTGGTACTGTGACCTTGCTAGTGGAGTACTGATGGACACCGTTGCATATAAATGGGATGGGCCTTCCTTGTAGGGATGTGTGAACGTGGTTCAGCGTTCGGCCCATTCGCGAACACCCCGAAGCCAAACTGCCCCCACCTGAACCAGCCGAACAAAGTTTGGGTTCCGAACCCATTTGGGCAGGGGGTGGGGGACAGGGGGAAACCCGGTTTTCCCTCCCCCCACGCAACCTGGAGGGGGGAGGGAAAACCAGGTTCCCCCCTGTCTCCCACCCCCCGCCCAAATGAGTTCAGCCCCCTCGAAAAGGTTTGGGCCGAACACCCAGAACCCGAACGGTTTCGGGGGGGCTGAACCCTGAACGGACCAAACACTGAACCCCCTGGTGTTTGCACATCCCTACTTCCATGTGTAGTGGTCTGGTAGCCATAGAGGAAGTGACCTACGTTGCAAGGGTATCCTAGATTGGAGATGTAAGCAATATAAGCTGCTGCATGAGTCAAACCAAAATCCTTTGTGCAAATCTTCCTTCCTTCTTCTGCAACAATAGTTAGCTTGTGTAAAGACAGCAGAGATTCATAAGGAGTGCCATAATGCCAATGATGGTCCGCTGATCAGAAGAGAGTTGTCCGTTCCATACCATCAGGCCTCTGCAGTTTCTCAGCTTTGTTAATGTATCCATGTCTCTCCCTATGTTCCCCTCTCTCTTGTCTCTCCAAATTGCAAGTACCTCATGGTCAGGGACCTGTCTCTAATGAATGATTGTTCAGTGCCAGGTACACTACTGGTGCTATGCACAAAACAAACAAACACATAATACTCTTTAATAAATAAATAAATAAATAAATAAACAATACTTTTTTATTTAGACTTTGCATGAGACTCCAAGATAAAGGCATCTAGGTCAATTTATATTCTGGAGTAATTTATTCACTGGGCCTTTGCTTGAGGGAATGGTTGTAGCATTTGAATATTATTTTCAGCTTATGTACCTAAAATTGTAGTTTATTGAATAGGAGGATTTGATAAACCAGAGAGTTAATATCACAACCTTTAAAAATAAAGAACAACCTTAAGCTCAAAGTTTGCCAGGCATTTGTGTGACCAGAAAACAGGAGAACTTCAACACATTATGTCCTACAAAATTCACACCGCTGTCTTTGCACATCTGACTCAAAACCTGGTTTTAAATTCAGCCCTATTTCCACCTGTGGGCATTTCTCCAGTAATTTACATGCCATTATAGATCTGCTGTTCAAAAATCTTGTTCATAAAACTTTGGCTCCCCTAGAATTCGGCAAATCTAGCTGTGTCATGCCATATGTCCCTCAGTGATTGAAGAAGCACTTTAATAGAGGGAAAATCTGAAGAGCTACGAATAGGATGAAAACCTAGAACTGTCAATGTGGAATTTTTGTTTTTGGCTTATTTAATGGAAGATGAAAGCAAGCTTTCTCCCCTGCAGTCTGAGTAACATCATAACTAACAACACAAGCCTGTAGACAGTGACAACACAAAGCATCCATCTTGACATTTCAACAGATTGTTTACTGTTTTCACACTGGGACAAATTCTGTAGTAAACTTGTTAAGAACTACCATGTTTATAAAGGGAATAAAGCTTCCCTCCTGCTTGAGATGTTCAAATCTTGATGTTTTTTTCAACAGTACTTTGGACCACACCAAGGGCACGTTTTGATGAATAGAGAAAAACTGATTTATCTTATGTAATTTAATTAAACCAATGTCACTACTTCTCTTGGGTATCATCATTCACACTGCAGATCAAATCCAACGAACTAAGGCTGCAATTTCCCCCTACTGGTCATGTCATGAAGATTTCATGCCTTGGTATGTATCCTTTCAACATAAGATGGACCATGGAAGGGTCATTGCTGAGTAGGAACTATAGAGTTTCCAGTTGGAGAGGCACTGGCTGGTGCAATCTGGTAATGATTTTGGGAGTGCCACACAAATACAGAAAGGGTTCACATTACAGATACTTCAAATTAAAAAGCAACACAGAATATGTACTCCTAATTTGGTGGCATGATACTATCAGGTGTGATCTGTTTAAAATAATAAATAAATTAATTAATTAGTGAATTAATTAATTAATTAGTGAATTAATTAGTGAATTAATTAATTAATTAATTAGTGAATTACTTAATTAATTAAAATAAATTCTGTCCTTCACTAAGGATATTTCCCCCTCCTTTTTTCACCAACAGTTTCAAGGACATTCTAATGAATGTTAGCCAATATATCTGAATATGTCTTCAGACAGCCAGAGAGAAGTAGCTTCTCTTGAAGAGTCAGCTACCCTGAGGAGTTGCATAAGGAAAATCTTTAGAATTACTCAATAATTTACAGAATGTCCTTCTGAATAAAATGGCTTTCTTTGGAAATGTTTTGAGACAGTTGGGCTCTGCTGAATATTTGATAGAGGATAAAAAGAAAAGAAAATCACCAAAAAATAAATAATTTCTGAGGACTATCCCTTTTATGGAAAAGTCAATAGCTCCTAGATCTGTCATTGACCTGTCTTGGGCACATATCAGGACACAAAAGGATCTGATGGTGAGGCATTTATGGCACAAATCTCCTTGCTGACATTTGACTGAAGGAATATCAGTCAAAGTTTGATGCTTCTGTAACATATCACAAATTCATCAAAGTGTTAGGTGGACAGTGAAGCCCATTCTCATCCCAAACAGCATGTATACATAGACGAAGCACTGTGGTGTTGTTTTTTTAATTACAAGCACCCCTTGTTTATAGTAGAAATAAAATGATTAAAAGACATGTTGTTGCATGTCACCACAGTACGTTACATGCTGCTGAAATGGTACACAACAAAATGGTTGCACTGCAGTAGAATGTATCCCTTTACTGCTCTTGTCCTATAGGTAGTAATGGGTAGTTAAAAGCTGCTTGAACTAAACTTCTCCATGAATAGACGCTCATTGCTTTATTTCGAAAGAAGAAAACTGTAATCAAATCTCACACCTTCCACCCAAGTAATCTATTGTGCCTAAGAAGATACTCAAGTTTCAAAAACTCAGATACATATTCTGTAATTAAAAAATGTCTGCCTTCTTTTCTTGGATATTTTTTGCTATGCAGAATAAATTATTCCACTGAATAACACTGAGTTCCTGGGTGTGTATTGACATAACCCTAAAAACAGGCAAATACATCCATCAAGTACATCAAATCATGGGTGTGCCGTTAGTTGGAGTGACGTTTATGATGCTTCATGTTTTACTGGCCACCATAACCTTCCATGACCATTCAAGAAACACCATGAAGTCACACAGGGAGGAGAGTGCCCCTAAAATTTCTCTCCTCAAAATTCCATGTCACTAAGGTGCCCCAGATGATTACTCCATGTGGCAGGACGGTATGCTTGACCAGATATAACCGCTGATACATATCAGTTTCTAACATTTGGGATGCACATAGATGTGTTGAGCTCCACAAAGGCACATTAATGCGTGGCAAGATGCATATTTTCATAAGCAGGGATAACAAGGAAATGTGTGCTGGTCTGCTGAAAATGGGTGAGTGGTAGTACATCTAGAGACACACATTGTCAAAAGAAAGAGACTCCTTTTTTGCAGGGCAGGTGGAATTTGAGGGTACCAGTACTGTCTGTTCAGTCTGTTTCCAGGACACACCATGATCAAAGGATACAGAAAAACATGTAGGAAACCACAGCTATGCTGTTAGCAGCTTTTTTTCCCCCTCCAGCAGGCTTTTGCACACAGCAAATTCTCAACAGAATACTCATTTTGAAGCATAGGTCATTTCCAGATCTCAATATCATATCATTCCAAATTTCTGAACTCTCATCTCTTCTCACTTATTTATTTAATCTGAAACAAAAATAATAAAAGTCTGTCATTTCCAATCAAAAACTAATTACAAAGAGAGTTGTGAAGTTCAACTTTATGGGTTGCTTAATAGAAACAGACAACATGCCACCAGCTTCTGACAGTGTTCAAACAAACTACAAAATGTGGCTATAATTAAATTCCCTGCCAAAAAAACAATCCTTTTCATTTTAGTATCAAGTTGTCGGTGGCAACAACACATGAGACTATTTAAATTTTCCAAGCATTTGAAGCACTGGGCAGTGGACTCAGCATATTCATTTTTGTCATTCTGTATCTCCCCTGTTATTCAGATCTTTCAAGAGTGTAAATTTCTCTTGACCCCAGATCAAAGTTTGTCTTTAAAAAAAAACTAGTAATGTGTTGTGTAGTTTAAAATGTAAATCCTGTATAGGTTTGAGGGACTGGTATGTTGGTTAAATTGTAACAAGGGCTTCCTCAAATTTTTCACTTCATTCACTGAAGCCTGCAAGACTCTGGGTAAAATGCCCTTTGCTCCCACTCCTGTGTCTTTTCCCACCCCTTTAAAATTCATTAGTTCCACATAGTTTCATGTCTCACACCCAAACTCCGACTGCTAAATCAAGCCTTGAAAAAATCCTCCGACTTTCCTTTCACAGGCTGCCCATGCTTCCTTTCCCAGAATGCTTCATGGATGGTTTTGCACGTTATGCCCAGCATGTATTGTGGATTGCCAACACAGATAATCTTCAACATGTACTATGTAGTATAGACATAATAGCTCATGGGTAACTGGTAGTATATGCAGCAACTAGCTGGGGGGGGATGGGACTTAGACTTACCAGCTTCACAGAAGGTCCCAAGGAGAAGTGGTTGTTGGAGTATTTAACCCCTTCAGGGGTGACAGCGTAACAGTTAGACCATAAAGAGATCAGAGGTACAGAGGGTAATTTCAGATGAGCTGGGCCCAGAGGCCCAACATGCTGACCCCTGGACCGGGATCCATCTTGGATCCCCATCCGTGATCAGACTGGCCATCCTTTAGACGTGCTGGCCTGATCTCTACCGGGGTTCAGGGAGGGGGCGGGACTGCACGGGGAGGCGCGACGCAACATGCAGCCGCTCAGTCCTGCCCGCCTCCCCCTGCGCTCCCTCGGCCGCCCGCCCACGGGGAGACAGGGGGGTGTAGCAGCCAATGAGGCTGGCCTCACCTCCAGAACTGTGGTTAGCTTTGAACCCCGCCAGAGATTCACTGTGGTGAATCTCTGGCGGGGCTCAATGTTATGGTGATCACAGCCACTGTGATTCAGGGTGGTTGACTGTGGGTGAAAACAGACATGACCCTAACCACCCTATAACCACCCTTGGTGGTTATTTATGCATGTTGCAGAGCTGTATTGGTGCCCTATGCAGCCCGGAAACATGCATGAACCAAGGTGGTTAAAGGGTGGTTAGCATCATGTCTGTTTTCACCCTGTGATTACGTAACATCTGAAATTACCCAGTGTCAGACACAGGGAAATGTTAAAGAAAAAGAGGTTTATTTACCAGTGTAGAGTAGAATGGCCAGTTCACTCCACTGCTGGAAGACACAGGACAGCTGGGCTGGGCCAGAGTATCTGGGGTCCCAGTGACATCCATAAGTGTATATATGGGGTTTCAGAAAAAGGACCCAGACCTGTCCAATGAGGTGTAATCCCAAAGGAATATTTGTACATATATATAAGGTCTTACATTCTATAAAGTGCCAAATTCATAATGCACTAGTTTCATAAACATACATGGGTCATCCTGTAAAATCTTCTACAACAATGTATGAATATCGGATAATTTCAGACGTTATGAAAACACCTTTCACCACAGTGAACCCCAGTGGATTCCTTGTGGTGGTGGCGTTTCTGGGAACATCTGTTTGGTACCGGCCAGACGTTCACCATGGTGAACTCCCGGCCGGGATCAAGTTTGACCACAGTTCTTGACTTCTGGCCGGCTGGAGTTCAGGCCTAAGCCAGAGTCTGGTTCACTGAAGTGACCCCATATCTGAGGGCTTATATCCCTACAGTGGTGATAGCAGCAGTGATTGTGGAAAGTTCCAGGATCTGCCACCCAAGCTCCCTGAAACCTGCCACTGCTTTCTGCTTTCCAAACTTGCTTCCACCACCCAGGTAGCGTGTGGGGATTGGTGAAGGGGGGAGTCAAGGGGCAGAGGCAAGAGAAGAGACAGTGGCAGAATGTCCCAGGGATCAGTGAGCTGTGGGGACAGGAGCAGTGGTAGGTTCCATGGAGCAGTGCACAGCAGCGGAAAGAGCTGTGGCAGGTTGTTAATGCTCCCAGGGACCTGCCTCTGCTCCTGTTACCAATGCTTGCTTCTCTGTCCTTAGGACCTAGGTAAATATGCGGAGTCAGGGGCAGGTTGGGAAAACACAGAAGTGGCAGTTGAGCTCCACTGCTACCATGCTCTTCCCGCTTGTCCCTGTCCACATATCAGAACTACTATCTGCTGGTGCTTGCCTTGCATGGTGGGCCCAAATGGGGCAAGAGAGTAGCTAGTATGTAGCCACTGATATAGGGTTTCAAATGCAAATTATGCAAAGTGCATGTTTCAAACATAAAACATGCACCTTGCATAATGTGTAAAAACACCATTGGATAATCTTCCATGAAGTTCTCCTACTTGGTATTGTGGGAATCTTTGATATTGCCATTTTTTGTTCATGAGGCTTGATTGCCTCATTCCTTGTTACATGCAACAGTAGATACCCAGGACCCAGACTAGTGCACAGCCTGTCACAGGCAGGAGAATGCCGAGAGCTTAAGTGAATGTTTGAAAAACTGAGCAAACTTGTCAAGTTAACCCTATCTCTGCCAAAACTGGAAAAGTGGATGATAACCTTTAACCATTTCCATTCTTTCAGGTATCTGGGTTATTTTGGATTGGTTTTTTGTTTTGTTTTTTTAAATATTTTTTCATTTTTTTAGTTATATTGTTTTTCTGGTTACATCATTTCAGCAATATTAATAGGCACAATTGCCAAAAATGATACAAACGAAATATCATGAATGAATGAATGCAAAATGATGAAAACACTGAACTGAAAGAGAATACTCCCCAAAACTTGGATATGCGAGTACACATTTTGGTCATGGACATTATTCAGATGGCTAGCCGAAAATGTCAATAATACCTGTAAATAATAAATCTACTGCCCTTTTCAGCTCTGTGTGCCTAAATAGTTCAACTTATGACTGGCTTCTTGTCATCATTATCATCATCTTTACTTTGACTATTTGAGTATTTAAGGTTGCAGATTTTCTATGAATAAAATGTTCATGCTATGAATACAGGCTGTTAATTATCTGTAGGTCACCATTCAGACCCTCACAATTTTTCCTCCCTCACAAAACTTCCCTTGCAGCTTTCCATAACCTCATTATGTAGAAACATATTTCAGAGTAAAGTTTAGACGGTCCAGTTGGGCTGATGTAGTTCGAGTATGAACAGTGGAGACATTTAAATGTCTAAATAGCATTCGTTTTGTGACTGAAATTCCACAATATTTAATGGAGGTGCTGGAAATCCGCAGGAGCTTTAACAACCAATGAACAATATAAAGCCAGAAATGAAAATATTTAAAGAGAAGTAAAGAGGATTTCAAATCCATTTTACACAGCTGCATCTGGTGTGACAGTTTATTAAGCTGCAAGGCAAGGGATTTTTTATTTTTTAAAACTGAAATATTTACCATAAGCTAAATAGAATTGTCACAGTGTCTTAACTAACAGCCATATAAAGCTGAGCATTAGCATTTCAAAATGAGAACATTACTTGATTGATTGATTCATTGAGTGAAAGGCGAGAAAAATATGATCAAATTTTAGGTCCATGGGAAGAATACGGATGAACCAGGAGGCCTAAAAGAATGGGGAGATACTGGGATCTATACTATGAAGAATTGAAGGGAATTGAGTACATGGCATTCTGTACACAGTTCAATTCAGGGAGAATGGATACTTAATTTCCTGACTACTCATTTGGGATCAAGCAAAATTCCCATCAGAGCTGTGGCAGCAAACAAACAAGGACATATAATAATATTATATTATAATAATATAAGAATGTTAAATTCCCATATTTGGTTATCTCTATTTCTATAGCATCAGCAATATGCCTGGTGCTGTGACAGGTCCCTGCTCCAAGGGGCACACAGTCTATTGGTGTTTTTAATGAGCAAGGTGATGTGGGGAGGTTTCTGTGGCTGTAGCATGACTCTACTGTGGAGCACCCATGCAGGTGGAGTGCGAGGGGAGAGATTCTAACAGGCAGCTCTGAGCGTGGCTACTCTGAACATGGAGGCTTCTGCCAATCCGCCATGAGTGCATGAGCGAGGGGGAAACGTGCTGGGCTGGCCTTTGCAAATGACATGTCCCAGGCATGAGTGGTGGGGAACCCAAGCTCCTGAGCACTCCTTGTCAGGGCTTGTGACTTGCAAAGACTGCTTCCTTCATCCACAGCACCAGTGAGCAGAGGATGTGTCTGCTGGCATGGATGGCTGCCGACATTCATATGGGCAGGGGCTTCATGGCCACCCATTGCCATGCATCCATTTGGCTTGCCCTGCACAGAACAATCTGAATTACCAAGCAGTGCTCCATGACTGGCCATGAATGGGTGCTCAGTGGCTTGTGGGAACAAACATCTGGCCACTTCACCTTCAGATAGACATTTGGATCCGTGGCTCTTGGGTGGCCATGCAGGGTAGCATCTCATTTGAAAACACCCGTGGGGTGACAAGGGGAACTTTGCTTTGTTAGCATCTAGAATCCGAAGTGCAATCAAAGGACCTTGACATTATTACCACTATGTGCATCGAATTCTGCCAACCTCACTGCAGAACCTTCTGTTTGTATGTCTAGCCCTTTTTATTATTATGGAATTTTTATTAGGTTTGTTTGTGGGTCAGACTGACTGCTGTGCAGAAGTTTTGGTTCTTGTTTTTTTTAATTTGTGTATGTATTTGTATTTCCTTTGTTGTTGTTTTGACTATGGTGAAAGCTACTGTTTTTAATAAATTGATTGATTGACAAGGGGTAGAGGCACACAGGGGGAAATAGGGATACATTCAAGAATGTGAGATGTTGCAGGTCTTTATGCTTAGCTTAGTTATAAGCAGCATTCATAGTTTTCCATTTTGCATGGAAAACACAGAAAAACAAGAATTTTGCCTCTTAACAGAGAATCCCATGGATGCTGCCTCTTAAAAGGTAGAAGAGCATGCTGAGAGAAGGGAGAAGGTGGTGGGTGGGCCAGTGAGGTGGACCTGCAAGCAGATCTGGAGAGAGAGAGACAGACAGACAGACAGACAGACAGACCAAGAGTTGGAGAAGGTGGTAGGCCAGCAAGGAGAACTAAGAGCCGCATGAGAAGAAACTTGGAGAATAGCCAAGAGAGAGCATACCGAGATCAGAGCTGGCGAGAGCAATCTGGAGCTGAGCAATGTAGGACAAGACTAGGAGAGCAGGTGGAGGCGAGAGAGAGGAGAGAGCAGGGAGCAAATGACAGGAGCCCAGAGATGTGCTGGAAGAGGGGCGCAGAGAGCATGCCAAGATCTGGGAAGATTCAGGCACCTCTGATGAAAAATTCAATTTTTTCTGTTTTTAAACAAAGAATCTATGTTTTTTTATTAGAGAATTTCCATTTTTTTTTATTTTTTTTTGGTCATGGAAAATTAGGAACCCTAGTTACAAGGGGAGGAGGGGGGACATCAGAGGATAAGAAGAAGCATAAAGAGCAATGTACGGGGGCATGCAGCTACAGAAGCCTGGAAAAGAGAGGCTATTAAGAGGTATTTAAAGGTTTAGAGAGATGGAGCAGAGCATATGGTCAGGAAGAGGAGTGTGCAGAAAGAATGACATTTGTTTTTGTTTTTAAAAATCCATTAGTTTTTGGTTTTCGTTTAAAAACTAATTTGTTTTCATTTTTCATTTGTTTCTCATTGGAATCAATGGGAATAACTGAGCAGGGCTTGCATTCCTTTAAATAGCGGCTTTACTTTGCTTCTGTGACACTTTCTCCTCACCCAAACTTGCTCAGACTGCCCCCAGGGTTTCAGAAATATCAGAAACGAACTGGCACTCAGCAGGAGGGGAGAGGACAGACCAGCCACTGTTAGGGAGCGGGTTCCAGACACTGAAACTGCAGGCACTAGCATAGGAGGAGGCAGCGGTGCCCCACATCTGACAAGGCTTCAAGATGCACAGAATGCCCCCGGAAGGAAGAATATCAGAAAGAGACTGGTATGCAGCAGGGGGGCAAAAGCCAGAGCATCAGGCAGGCACTGGCTGCCTGGCAGGTGGTGGGAGGACACTGAAAAGCAGCAGGGATATATATATATAAAATCAACTGAGCTACTGATGAGGGCGGAAGCTGAAACATACATACATACATACATACATACATACATACATATGTGTATATATATTCAAAAAATAGGTACCAGATGTTACTGATTCTGGGGGTTTCTGGGTACCTAATCAGTACCCGGGTAACTTGTTGAGTATCCACTGTAGTATCTGAAAATGCCGTTATTACCTGCAAGTACTATTTGGTACCCATTTCAGTTCTACATGGGATGTTCTGCAGGCCAAAATTCCAAAACAAACAAACTCACAAACAATTAAACAAAAACATTAGATGAGTTCACAGAACATGATCAGGAGATTCTACCTCTGAGTTGTGGAAGATAAATAACACAGGAAGGATCACTCAATAAATGTCCTCCTGTTTTTTTATACTTCCTTTTAGGCATCCAGTACTAACCACCATCTGAGACAGGATACTGGGCTAGATGGACAATTGGTCTGATGCTGATCCAAAAGGAGAGCTCTGAAACAGATTGCATTACTAAAGTTGCTCATGAAAATGCCTCTTTTCAACTGTTGTTTATGTCAGCTACTGCACTGTATAAACTGCCTGCTTAAAATAAACTTTGGAAGCAGATACAGAAGCAAAGACCACATGCTGTTCACCTCACTCAGACAAACAGTCCTGCTGGAATCAATAACACTGCTTTAGCGAGTCAGGTGAACAGGATTTGACCCGCCTCGTTTCCTTCTAATAATCCTTGATATTTAGACTGAAATCATTGCACTGTATGTGTGCCGCACGGCTAGAGACTAGAATAAAAGATATTGACCTTTAAACACTGTTCCTAATTAAAGTTATCCATCTGAAATCCCACCAATTGTTCTGACACCTTTAACCACTCATGGAGTCTAACTGTTATCTTGGGGAGGGGGGGGGATGAGAAGCCACCAAAACACCAGAAGTTGAGATTAAAAGTTCTTCGAAGTTTGTTTGTTTTTCTTTTAAGACAAACGAAGTGTTTATAATGTAAATGCATATTCTTATTTGAGGTTCCTCTCATTTGGGAGAAGCAGAGTCTTTGAAAACACAGAACATCAGCTTCTCTCCACTTATGCAGCAGGAAGCATTGTGTACAGATTAACATTAGAGAGAAACTGAAGTAAAGAAAAGTGAGAATACGTGGGTCCTGCAGCCATTTAGAGTTGGATGGCAACAGGACAGAAAAACATTGGAGCAGGGCGAGAGGAACTTGATACTCTCTTATACTCCAAGCTTAATTGTGGTGGTCCCTATGATATTGTACCTACTACAATGGGGCACCTTCAGTCATAGCAGAAACAATCCCAAAGTACTCAGTGATCCAGGGTGCTGCCCTTAGGGGAGGAACTTGATAAGAAGCATCTAAGGCTAACGAGTCCAATCAGAGCAGAGGAGGAAGCTGCTGGAAGCTGGGTCAAAGGCACAGCTTAACACTCAGAGAGAAGACAACCAAGGAGAGGTAAGATGCAAGGTCCATGGTGGAGCTGAGTCAAGGAGTTGTGAGCTTACCACTGGGGCCAGTGTTATAATTTATTTATTTATTTTTATATTTTTACTCCATCCTTCTCTGTAGACTCAGTGTGACTCACAACATGGAAATTAAAAAATCAAAATATAAAACACAATAATACATTAAAATCCCTTAAAACCTATCATCCCACCCACCTGACCCTTTATCCCCACCTACCACCTACCATCCTTCCCCAAATTCCTCTACCCAGTCCTACCAAACCCCATTCCTGCTTGCGAAATGCCTGGCCAAACAAAAAGGTCTTACATCTCCTTCAGAAGACAGGGTCAGGCTTCGGCAGACCTCCAAGGGGAGGGAGTTACATAATTGTGGGACAGCAACCAAGAATGCCCCCCTGCATGCCCTCTATGTAACAACTTCATGGACAGTTGGCACACACAAGAGGCTGCCCTTGGCTGAATTCAGAAGTCACAATGGGGCATAGGGGAAGAGGTGGTCTTTCAGATACCTGGAGCCCAGGATGCTTAGGGCTTTATAGGTTAATAACAGCACCTTGAATTGTGTCTAGAAAGCTATTAGCAGCCAGCGCAGACTCCGGACCACCAATGTAATGTGCTCCCAGTGACCAATCCCTAAGAGAAGGTGGGTCGCCGCATTCTGCAGCAACTGCATCTTCCAAACAGCAGTCTTCAAGGGCAGCCCCACGTAGAACGCATTGCAGTAGTCTAGCCTCAAGGTTACAAAGGCATGGATGACGGATGCCAGATCTGAGTCTTATTTAAAAAAAAAGGTTGCCGCCTTCTCACCAGATGAAGTTGGTAAAAATCACTCCTGGATACCCTGGAGCTGGTTGGTTGGGGGGTAGAACAGGACATGATAAAGGTCTATCCTTGGGGAAGACTTCAGCCTAGGAGGGAGGCTTGCAGCCTACAAGAGTTGTAAAACATCTTTGGAGACTGTGCACATTTGTTTTTGTGCACATTTATTTCCTATGGGCGTGCATGTTGTTTTCATTATTACAATAACAATAATGAAAATTAACGAAAATGACAAATAATAATGAAAATAGAAATGAAAATGACATTTTTGAAAAAAAGGGAAAAAACTGAAAACTGTATTTCTGGTTATAACTTCCTTTATTCTTATTTAATTCTTAAGAACCTTGGGGAGATTTTACCCCCAATGGAGGGCACTAAACATACCAAGTTTTGAAAAGATTTGATAAAGGGAACCAGTTTTAGAAGCAATTGAATGTTGTAGTTTTAAGAAAAGCTCCATACACATTCATGGCTACAACTTCTTTATCTTAAATCCAATTTGCATGAAACCTGTGAATATTATGCCCCTCCCCAACCTTAACACTCCTGCCAATTTTCAGAAAGATTTAATAAAGGGTTCTGATGGTATAAGACATTAACTTCAAAATACATTTCCAGCTGTAACATTTTTATATTCCATCCTGTTTACAAGACATTTGTCAGGAATGTATCACATTCCTTTACTGCCATCTCTGCCAAGCTACAGGACAATTTGATAAAGGAACCCATTTTTATAAGCAATTGATGTTGTCCCCTTGAATACCATTATTCAGATAATTAGCAGCACATACAGTGCCAGTCAGAGAAAGGCACCTGCCATGGCAGGGGGAGGGAGGCTGTAGGAGGGAGGATGTGGAGCAACCCAAAAGACTGACAGACACATTCACTGGCCAATTACTGCAAGCTTCCAGCTTTACAGGACCAATCGGTAGTGGCTTTGAGGCAGGCATAAGGGGCGGCCCTAGAGCAGGCATAGAAGGGACATAACTGAGGCTTTGGGGATAGCACCCCAGAAATTAGGATGCATAGTTTACACATCCAGGCTGGCCAATTATCATCACAATTAGGGGTGGGCGTGCCGGTAAATCCGGTATCCGATAATGCCGGTACTGGGCGTACCGACATTATCGGATTCAACCCGGTAAATCCGGTCCCGTTACCGGATTCCGGGTACCGGATTTTTTTACATTGCAGCCATTTAAATGAATGGCTGCAATGTAAGTCCCACCAAAAAAGTTTTTTAAAAAACCCTCCCCGAGTCCAGGCTGCGCGGGTGGAAGGGGGGACACCCCCCACCCACCCTGCCCAGCCTGGATTTTTGTTTAAAAAAAGACCCAGAGGCGAGCCCACCCCCCAGCACCAGCGGCCGCGGCGTCCCCGCAGCCGCCGGTAAGTATGACCCGATCCCTGGGGGGGGTGTTTAACACCCCCCCAACCCCCCAGGGATCACCCCTACTAAAGTTCAGTGCGCTTACCTTGCGGAGCTCCGGCGGCGGCGGGGGGCGGTCCGGCGGCCTCAGCGCCGGCTGTGGCTGCCGGCGTCAGAGACGCTCTAGGCCTTCCGGGGAACTTCCGGGTTTCCCCGGAAGGCCTAGAGCGTCTCTGACGCCGGCAGCCACAGCCGGCGCTGAGGCCGCCGGACCGCCCGCCGCCGCCGCAGCTCCCAAAGGTAAGCGCACTGAACTTTAGTAGGGGTGATCCCTGGGGGGTTGGGGGGGTGTTAAACACCCCCCCCAGGGATCAGGTCTATACTTACCGGCGGCTGCGGGGACGCCACGGCCGCTGGTGCTGGGGGGCGGCTCTTTTTTTTAACAAAAATCCAGGCTGGGCAGGGTGGGTGAGGGGTGTCCCCCCTTCCACCCACGCAGCCTGGGAGGGGGAGGGGGGAGGAATTCTGGAATTGTATTCCATTGATTTTAATGGGGACACAGAACCCCATTGAATCAATGAAATAAAACCGGTACCGGATACCAGATTTAATCCGAGAATCCGGTTCTTTGAGAACCAGAAACCGGTAAATCCGGTAATTGCCCCGGGGTCCCACCCCTAATCACAATCACATCCTGCAGCACTGTGACAGAGGACTTAAGATCTCTATTGGCTCTTTCCTAAACAGATGCTTCTGACTTCCCAGTAACAAATGGAGGAGAGATGTTGGGATGGTTACAGCATAGAATGAGGATATTTGGTTGACATTTATGCTGGCCAATTGACATCACAAACCAATTTTATACCACACTGGCACGTAAGAGGATCCCTGGCATAGGTTCCTTCTCTGCATATGCTGTGCAGACATAAAAAATTGGGACCCTTTTTGACATCTTTCTGATATTTGGCAGAGATGATCATGAAAGTGTGATATACAGCCCTGCCAAATTTCATGGACATTGGTATGACTACAAAGATGTTACAGTCAAACTTAAATTTATAAGTTAATTTCTTATACCACTAGGACCCTTTATCCAATCCTTCTGAAAGTTGGCAGAGATAGTAAATATGGGAAGTGGTATAAACTTACCAAGTTCCAGCTACATTAAATGTGAGGCAAATAAGTTACAGCTAAAAATGTATATGAAGATTTTTGCAAAATAATATAATTCAACTGCTTCTAAAATTGGTTTCCTTTATACAATCTTTTTGGAGTTTGGCACACTTAATGCCTTCCATTGGATGTGTAATCCCTCCAAGATGCAGCCAAATATAATTAAAAACAAAAACATTTACAGCTGAAAATGTGTTTTCTATTGAAACCAATGGAAAACAAAAGCAAAAACGAATATGAAAATTTGATATTTATGAAAGCAAAAAGAACAGATTTAAATAAAGAAAACAAAAAAATTAAAAATTAAATGACATGGACACACCTCTATTTTTTCCACACTACCCATGATTTTTGTGCACATAAAATCATGAGTGGTGTGGACCTAATGAACAAGGAGCAGTCATTTACCCTCTCAGCTAGTACTAGAACTAGGGGACACTCAATGAAACTCATGGGTGGCAAGTTTAAAACAAATAAAAGAAAATATTTTTTTCACACAGTGTATAATTGGGTAGTGGAATCTACTGCCAGAGGCTGTGGTAAGGGCCAGTACTATAGCTGAGTTTAAAAGAGGTTTAGACAAGTTTCTGGAAGATAGGTCCATTAGCAGCTATTAGCCAGACAGGAACATGACGGGAGCTGTGGGAAAACAACAGGGAATGGATCCCCCAGTGTGACCTGTTGGGTGCTTCTCCCAAGCCACCATGATTGGCCACTGTCAGAGACAGAATGCTGGGCTAGATGGACCATTGGTCTGACCCAGTATGGCACTTCTTATGTCCTTATGTTCCTTAACTAACTTTACTAGGTGAACTAACTAGGTGAACTTTACTAGGTGCACTAACTTTACTTGGTTAACCCCCCTAATAGAATCTGTAATGGGGGGGGGTTGACATAGAGCACATTCCCACATACAGCAAATCAGCGCATATTTCTTTCCCCCGCATAATTTAATGCTGTGGGAAAGTCTCCATGTGCTTGATTTGCTGTACTTACGTTTGTTCAACAAACACATTCGAGGGCAGCGAAAACCTACCTTTGTGGGAGCGCATGTCCAGAGACCCGCATGGCTTCTGCTGTCAGAACGCTGTTCCTCTTGCACATAGCCGGAAATCCCCACTTCACTTCCGGGTTCCCCATCACCGCTTATGGACCCGCTGCCACTGCTTCCATCCCCATGGGCTTTGTGGGCTTCAGGCTGTCATCTAGCTGATGTCTCAGTGTGACCATGCAGCAGCCCAGGAGCTGCAGCAGCCAAAGATACAGGAGCGGTCTGGCAGGCAGCAACCCAGGGCTCCCAGTGGCGGTGGCCGGGCGGTAACACAGAGTGGATGGAAAAGGAGAGCACAGCAGGGCTGGAGAGGACGAAGCAGCGGTGCCCCGCATAAATCATCAGGTTAGCAAGAATGTCACTAGCGCATTCTTTAAAGTAGTGACATGTTGGTGTGAATGAACGTAGGCACATTTTTTAATTGCCTGCATTCACAGACACCAGCATGTTTATGTATGTGGGAATGCACTCATACTCAAATCCTTATTAAATTTATCATTGGCTGATATGCTTGCCGCTTTAGCAATCTTTATTAAATTGGCTACTAAAAGGAGACAGTTGGTCTTGGCGCAAATTCAAGGTTTACAGCGTTCTTTGTCTATTAACCATAAGACAGATCTTCAGGCTGGGTAGTTAGAGATGTTATATGTCTCTCGTGATCTTTGAATTTAATGACTCTATTTAATTGTATATTGTATACTTCATTGATTGTTTACCTTGTATTGGGGAATTGTTTCTTTTTTATATATATTTTATATGTGCATATATCTAAGGACATGAAATGTTTTATGTTATATGTTATATGTTAATTAAGATTGTTACTAGGCTATGACGAAAGCCAACGCCATAATAAATTTATTCATTCATACTAGGTGAAGGATTTGGTATGGACTATGCTGTGTGGGTTTGCTCCTGCAAAACATGCAACCAGGGCAAAGCTGCTCTGTCACATCTGCCCAAAGAACAATGCATTCAGAAGAACATTTTTACTCTCACTGGGGCAATTAATTTCCCCATCCAGTAACTGAGGGTGATTTCAGATGTTACGGGCGGCCGATTCACCACAGTGGATTCCCAGCAGTTGCGAGCCAGCTAACCACCCCCCGTGAGCAAGAGAGACCCCAAACAGACATGACGGGAGCAGGACCATGACAGGGAATCCGACTGGCAGACCACAGCCCGGGGCAGCACAACAGAAGTTACACTGATTGCAGGCCATGGTCAAAACACCCAGAAGGCACCGGGGAGGGGTGGGAGGCAGACATGGCTGGCTGAAGACAAAGGAAGCCAACAGTGCCCACAGGGAATGCCCACACTAGGGAAATGGGAAGGGAGGGGAAAGAGGGCACATGGAACAATGAGCTGCCCGGGAATGATCCAGGAGGCTGTCAGGGAACCCATGCACCGGCTAGGGTGCGATGGGAAGGAGGTGAGCTGGGGCCGAATAGCAGACCAGCCCATCCACAAGTCAGCCCCCCCCCCCGGGAGTATGCCGGGAGATGCAGTCCGGGGGCCCCAGAACCCCACGGTCACAAAGTCACCCAAGGGGGGCGGGAGAGAGGAAGGATCGCAGGCAGACTAGGTGAAGAGGCGGACAGGGGGTGTGTGCGGAGGGGGCACAGAGTCACAGACAGGGGCAGTGGGACCCCAGGAATCAGCCAGCACATCAGCGAACCAGGGACATAATGGAGGGAGCGGGCAGCAACCCACACACAGCAACGGGGTGGAGGCAGGAGCTCACAGCAGGGTCAGCATCCAGGGCCCGGAAGGAAAGGGGGGCCTCACAGCCAGCTGCAGGGGGCCATGAAGGGGCCTGGGGCCGGGTGGCTCACCAGGTGCACAAAGTGGGGCCACTGAAGCATGCCCCAATGGTACCCCAGTGCAGACATGTGATGGGTGATGAGGTGGTATGCCTCAAAGGGATCCTACGCAGTGAGGCCCACCTGCACATCGGATCAGAACCATACACCAGCCAGCGCTGACACCTCCACCTCAGAGGGCTCCGACAAGCCATAGTCAGCAGCTGGGGGCCACAGAAGGTAACCCAGCTCCAACAGGCGGTGATAGATTGCCCTACGGGACCGCTGGTAACCTCGGACCCCATGAACACAGCCAAAGAAGGACACAGCCAGGGAAGGGCCCCCCTCCACCAGACAGGCCGTGTAGGAAGCCAGGCTGCACACAGAGAGGGCAGGCACAGTCTCCGCTGCCAACCACCCCACCTGATCTCGGGGATGCGCCCATCGGGAAAGGGACACAGGCGTAGCATCTCAGCCAGCAGTAACGGGTGCTCACCACATAGCCATAGTACCGCAGCCCGGAGCTCATATTCTTGTAGGCACCTGTGAGACTGTCCAGGCAGCTCAAGAGCAACTGCATGGCTGGGGAATCCCACAGGTCACACAGGGCCATGGTCTTGCGGAAGGTCCAGCTATGGGGGGCCCCAGGGATGCTGCAGTCTGGGAGCCCTGGGGAAGAGTGGACAGCCATGGTCCAGCGAGCAGCGGATACTAAGTGCAAGGAACGGAGGGCCCCACAATCCCTGGAGGGACAGGTGGGGAAGCAGGGGAGCTCCAAGACCAAATGATAAGGGCACAGGCTGCAACATTGTATGGCTACAGAGCAAGGTGTGAGGTGTGGACCCAGCCCAGCTGCTGGAACAGAGCACACGTACAGGACAGCCTACACACTAAGCAGGGTGGCAAGGACAACAGGCAGCTGACACCAAGAAGTGGGAGGTGATGACAGCAGGAATACAGCTGCTGCCTGCACATGCCCGGGTGAAGGCAGGACCATTCGCCAGGCCTCCTGCTGGGAAGGCAGGTGCGTGCATTGGGGTGCTCACGGCCTCCCCATCCCGTTTGCCCTGCAGGAGCCTGGGATGCCAGCCTGGGGAGCAGTCAGGGAAACCCGGGGCCCCAAGCCCGGTTGGCAGGGCATGACCAGGTGGCGGGGCTAAACAGGCCCCATCCTATAACAGGTGCAGCTCCAACCCACCCGGGGCACCAGTCACCATGGAGCTGGGACAGTTGGGCGCCTGCGGTATGCACCTAGCCATTTGTGCAGAGTGGTACTGCTCGCACACTGACCTCCTGCTTATCCAGACCGCTCTCATGCACCTGGCCACCCGGCTGTGGGTGTGCATGCCCAGGAGCACTGCCAGAGTCTGGAGAGCCCACCATAGGCTCAGGTGCTCCCTGGCCCTCCTCAGGGCCCAGCAGGTGGCTGGGGCGGCCTGACAGGCCCTCCTCCATGCCCGGGGGTGGGCTGCTGCGCTCCGTGAGATGACCAACTGCCTCCAGTGGCAGAGGGAGACCATGAAGTGTGCAGCCCTGCTTGCTATGCCCATTGACCAGCAGGTGTGGGTCACGGAGTGGGCACAGGGGTGGTGAGCCAGGGCACTGGCCCAATAGGACGAGGCCACCTGGAGAGCGCACTTTTGGATCGACAAGCGCGTCCTCCTGCGACTCTCCAAGCTGTTAATGCCCAGGCTGGAGAGACAGGACACCCCCATGCGGGCCCCCATTCCCATGGTCCAGAAAGTGGCCATCAGGGTCTGGGCCCTTGCAACATCCAACTCCTGCCGTTCCGTCACGCAGCACTTCGGCGTTGGGGTGAGCACCATTGCCGGGATTCTGCGGGACGTCTGCGAGGTGGTGGAGGGCATGCTCCTGGACCGAGTGATCCAGCTGGTGAACCAGGAGGCCGTGATGGCTGGATTCGTGGACACCCAATGGACACCCAATGGACACAGTAGAGGTCTGGGAGCTCCCCTACCTCCCGCTGTCTATGTCCCCGACAGTGTCCTGGGAGGCCTCGGTGTCCAGAGGGTTGGGTGGTGGTGGGAGGGTGGTCGTTCCCGGGGCTGATGGGCCCCCTCTGGGTGGTTGCTCCCTCTGGGGGCCTACAGGGACTGGTAGATGGAAGTGTGGGCCCAGCGACCATACCGTTGGCTAGGGTGGTGGCAGAGGCAGTGGCGGCACCGAGGGGCCCGGCATCTGCTCTGGGGCAGGCAGTTTGCCTGGCAGGGTGGCCGCTATCACATAGGCACTCATGGTATCCGCATGTAGGAGCAGTGAGGTGCCAATGTCTTGTGACCAGTCCATCTTGGCTGAGTGCTCCTTTACCATCCAATCTATGGCCTGTTCCAGCTGCCCAAACGCCTCCACCTGCCTGCTGTGCTCCCAGTGCTCCCGCCTCCATTCAAGGTGAACCTTTGCCTGTAGCCTCCGGTCCCTGGCCTCCGCCTGCTACACAGCCCTTTCAGTGGCCGCCTTCATTTGGTCAATGGCCGTGATCATCCACTCGCCCTGCTCAGTGGTGGAGCAAACTATGTCCTCTGCCTACTCCTCTCCATGCCCGGACTGCCTGTTGTTGTCCTTTATGGCCTTATATCCCCTCTTGAGCTTCTTGGCCTTGCATCTGCAGTGGGCCACTGTCCTGTGGTGCCCCGCCACCTCCATGTCCCACACGATCTCCTTGTACACGTGCTCATTGTGCTGGTTCACGGCTAGCTCCAGATGGTCCTTCAGGGTCCCCCAGATCCTAATGAAATCCTGGGTTTCCCTGTGCCCCCATTGCCCCCCTCAGTAGTACAGCCTTCTCCCTCAGGTGTCCTCCGGGTCACAGTCTTCCCCCTCCTCCTGGTCCTCCTCCGCATGCCCTCCAGCCCTCTCCTCCGAGGGCTCGGGCTCCTGGGTCTGTTTCTGTGCCTGTGGGTCATAAGGGGGGGTGTTGGTTGCTGGATTGCCCACAGCCCCGCGTCCGTCCCCCTTTCCCCCCACCTGCCGGCCTTCCCACCCCTTGGTGCCCCTGGGTCACTGCCCCCCCTCTCTCCCCTTACCCATTTCATGGGTGCCTCATCCCCTGGGCGAGTTGCAGGTGCTGGGGCAGCCCATCCTGGCTACTGCTGCCACTGCTAGGGATGGGTGAACGCGGTTCAGATGTTTGGAGTTCGGCCTGAACTCGGCCTGTTCGGACGACCAAACCTGAACCTGAATCCAAACACGAACTGACTGAACTGAACTCAATTACGAGTGTCGAAATGACTGAACAGTTTGGTCAGTTCGGTTCGTGTTCGGGTGGCAAAAAAAGGGTCACTGGAAGGTCAAACATAACAGGGAGGGGTAGTCAGCTGAGGAGCAGACTTCCAGGCACCAGGGGTGGAGAGGCTTGCAAGAAACAAAACCGGACGCCTCTGCCGGTTGCTCCATGGGTGGGTGTGAGTGGAGATGGGTGTTGGCCGGGAGCAAACACTCACCAACACCCACCAAAAGCAGTGTTTACACAGACGCCCCCACCCATCTCCACCCAGGGAAATGCTCCCCACCCACCGGCCAACACCCATCTCCACCCAGAGGAACTGAGTGGAGGCATCATGTGTGCACAGGGCCCATGGTGATTGGCTGCAGTGATGCCCTGCAACATGTATAATAAAATGTAACACCCATTTTATGGGTGTTAGAGCATCTCTTTAAAAAGGGCCTTAGTGACACAAAAGAGATCTTGATCGTATTCATGTTAAGGCTGAAAAGAAAACAAATAAATAAATAATGTTTACTGTTTTGGTTTTTTTTGCTTTCGTTAATACTGTTTACAAAAAGGGAGGCCACTGAAAAACATTAGATCTGGACTTCCAATCTAATTTATCCAAACCTGTAATTGGCCTCTTGCATTCAGGGCCCACATGCACTCTTACTTTTCACACTTACCATAGAAAATGTCACCAGTGCTGCAAATGCTGAGGTTATATTACTGCAAAATGTAATGACTTTTCTAGGTCAAAACAGGAACAATTTAAATCTACCAATGTTCCCACTGTGGGTTAAGCCCCGGGCCAACCTTGGAGACTGCCAGTTCCTCCAGGTCCTGCTTTGCTCCACATGGCGGAGAAGGGACTGGGAGAGGAGTCCTCAAAAAGCTGCCAGCCCAGGGGCTGAGGGTCATGGGTGGGAAGAGGGTCCCGCAGGATGTCCCCATCCTGGAGTGTACGGAGTGCTGCTACTGAGGCTACTGGGACCAGCCTTTCTGTGGGGCTCTCTCCAACTAGGAAGCCCAGTTGGTTTTGCTATATAGTTGCAGGTCTAATCAATATAATTTTATATACATTGCATGCCCTTGTTGCTGTCTGTGGTCCTGACACTGACATTATGTTTAAGTCTCATTCTGGGATCAAACAGGCAAATGTTTGGGAACCATTCATCTATACCATAGAGACTTTTCATGAGGGGAAGGGCTTGAGTGTTTGTAGGGTGGCCATACCTCTCCTTTAAAAGGGGACACTTATGAAAAATACATGTTGCAGGGCTGCATTGGTTCCAGCGCAGCCCTGCATCAACCCTTTTTCATAACTGTCCTATTTTAAAGGGGAGGTGTGGCCACCCTAGGTATATACCATAGTGTGACTCTTTGCAGCTATGTAACAATTCGAATTTACATTTTCTGTGTGTGATATATATAAAATAACCACTTCACCACCTGTACATCTATACAAAGAGCCCTGAAAAGTGGCATCCAGAGGGAAATTGAACATAAACCAGATAGCATGTCTATCTTGCTGCATCTTGATGGAAGGCATGATTTTTGACCTGGAGAGAGACAGAGATTAAATTAAGAAAATAATTTTGCCTCAAAATAACAGCGTTGGATACCCTCACTAGAGTATTATTGCTGTGCTAAGCAGCTGTGGATCTCCATGAAGAATTAGTNATATATATATATATATATATATAGAGAGAGAGAGAGAGAGAGAGAGAAATATATATATATATATATATATATATATATATATATATATATATATATATAACTAATTCTTCATATATTAGTGATATATATATATATATATATAACTAATTCTTCATATATTAGTTATATATATATATATCTATCTCACTAATTCTTCATATATATATATATATATATATATATATATATATATATATATAACTAATTCTTCATTGAGATCCACAGCTGCTTAACACAGCAATAATACTCTAGTGAGGGTATCCAACGCTGTTATTTTGAGGCAAAATTATTTTCTTAATTTAATCTCTGTCTCTCTCCAGGTCACAAATCATGCTTTCCATCAAGATGCAGCAAGATAGACATTCTATCTGGTTTATGTTCAATTTCCCTCTGGATGTCACTTTTCAGGGCTCTTTGTATAGATGTACAGGCGGTGAAGTGGTTATTTTGCAGTATAAAGGCTTATTATTTGATTTTATGCATGAAGCCACCATACAAAATATTTTTAGCCCTTTGAAGTGTTTTCCCCCCTTTTCTGTTAATTATCAAGTAGCTGACTGATTGCTTGTGATTGATGACTGATGGAGAGAAGGTTCAGCAGGTGTTAATAGTTTGGTTAACAGAAGTGGCACACAGAGAGGAAGTGGCCCATCATTCAGGCAAACAAGGTCTTTTACTGCTGTCTGTAAAAGATTCTCTCTGGGGTAGCAATGTTGTTGTGAATTTGTAATATAAATGGGAAATGGTAGGTTCTCTAATGTGTTATTTCTAAAAGAGGCTTTTTATCATTATTTGTGATCTTTGCTTATTGTTTGCTTAAACTTTCAAGTGACACCAAAGTATATTCTAGGAAAACAGAACTTCAATTGGAATAATTAAGCAAAATACCACAAATAGAATTCTGCATCACGAAAATCCTAGCAAGAGAATATACAGAAGTGTTCTAATCACTGCTTCTAATTGGAAAGAAGTAAGGCTGCAAGCCGATTAGAAATTTTAGTTGATTAATCGATTAAGGATTTTTGTCAATTAATTAATCAATTAACATTTGCACATATTTACATATATCTACATAAATTTGCATATATTTGTATAGCTTCACCTAATTTGTGTGTATTGGGTGAACTTGCCTTCTGCTGGAACATGTCTCCTTAAGCTATGGACTCAGAACTGTGGATTGTCAGAATGTCCTGGCAGCTAACTGATTAATTGGGGGGGGGGGAGCAGGAGGGGAAAGGAGAATTTTAATCAGTTTTAGACAGATTAATCGATTAATCAGTTTGTTTAATCAATTAATGATTGCAGTCCTAGAAAGAAGCAAAACTGGCTACAAAAGCACAAAATATTAATTTAAGCAAATGAAGATTAACAAAGTAATTTTGATTCTATGGTAATGTAGTTTGAGACAGAGGAAGTGCAGCTAAGCATCTGAATGCATGAAATGCCAGAACTTAGTTGGACACAACTTCTTTTGCCTTTCAAAAGAAATCAGATGTTTAGCTGCATTTATACTTTTCACCATGATTTCCAACTGAGCTTTCTACAAGGAAGCATCTTAGGAGAAGGGTGAGGTAGGGTGCACATTCGTGTCTGTCCACTGAAGTCAATGGGTGTTAACTGACCGGATGAGATGTCAGTTAAGCCTACTTGGGGGTGGGGGTGTAGAGGGCTTCCCATGGGAACAGAGGTCCCTGTAGTCTACCCTGGTGGGGGAAGAGGGGCTTCATCCAGCCAGGTGTGCTCTAGCCACGGGAATACAAGTCCCTGCAGCCTACCCAAGTGGGGAAAGAGCAATGTGCAACTGCCCCAGCCACACCCCAGAACTGCAGTCATCACTACGCCCCTCTGGCATGATGGATAGTCATAGTGTTTACTCAAACACTATTAAACTCAAGGTACTATATTTGACATAACACACAGTGGGATTTCCACTAATATCAAAATGAGAATAAAGGTTTTCAGTATTAACTAATCTTGCAACTGACTGAATTGTTGAATCAATTAATCTTATAGTTTTTCATTATATGTTCAGGGCTTTAATCTTGCATTCACTGATCAATGAGAAACTATGCTTCACTTTTGATCATTGGTGTGTCTTGTCTTTGTTTCTCTTACTGTGTAAATCTGGTATAATCATTAATTCTGTATTTCCTTCCCTGAAACAATCCTTGTCCCTAATTCTCATCATAATTGTAGGCTTCATTTTCACCCATCTCCATATTATATATATATTATATATATATACTATATATATATATAGTAAAATGCTTGTTGTCATGCTTGAGCTGTACAGCTGGTGCTCCCATCAGATCAGTACAGGGGTTCACACATTCTGTTTGGACGCGCTTTGAAAAGGTATCTCTGTAGCCATCAGGGTTTGAAGCCTACCTTTCCTTTAATGACAACTTTTAGGGATGTGCGAACAGAATGCGGTTCAGATGTTCAGACGTTCGGTCATTTGGTTAGAAACCTGAGTTCAGGTTTGGTTGTTCGGTTCAGCGGAGTTCGTTTCGGCCAAACTTGGCCAAACATTCGAAAATAGTGCTATCGATACCAAATTCAAAGTTTTTTTCGGTATTGGTATCATTTGGCCCTGAAACCACCCCTGGTGTCCACCCCTGGTGCCAAGAAGTCTGCTCCTCAGCTGCCTCCCCCTTCCAGTCATGTTTTTGCCATCTGAAGTCACGTTTTTCCCACCCCTGAACTCATCTGAACTCACCTGAACATGACGGAACTGTTCGGCCATTTTCAAGTTCAGTTCAGACATTCGGTTCGGACATGTGAACAAACTGAGTTTGGTCCAAACTCCAAACATCCGAACCACGTTTGCACATCCCTAACAACTCTGATTTTACCAAAAGGGAGTGCCATGAGGTTCACATAAATATATTATTCACACCTGGCTTATGGTCCAGATATTTGACACTCTTGCCTTAAAATAAGAAAGAAAGAAAGAAAAAAATGCAAAAATAGGAGTTAATGATCTCCTAATGAGAACCTAGAATGATAGAAAACCCTTAGAAGTATTTTAGAGCCTTGGTTCAGTGAAATAACGCATGTACCTTAGTCTAATTGTATCCAATTAAAGTGAATGAGAATACATTGTTGGTCTTATTTAATGAATAAGCCTAAATCTCTACTATTAAATGGTCCAGACACAGTTGCCAAAATGTGGAGAACCATTCCAAATCAGTTTATTATAGAAACCTCCTTCATAGCAAATCATCTGATAAGTAATGAAGTCCAATCCACCATACATTGCAGTTTTTCATTGCAATGACAATACTTTCTATCTTAAAGTTACTGAGCCCTTAAAGGGCACAAAAATAGGGCGAAGGCCAGTCCTGACACAGCCAGGCTCTTCTCTGTTTAGACATGATCTTTTCCAATAGGGACTGTGCTGCCATGGAGTGCTGTGATGTAACGCCATTATGTGGTAGCAGGGCCATGTCAGGAAAAGGGAGTGGGAAAGCACTCCGTGGTGAAGGTGGAGGGGTGATATCAGGTAAAGGGCAGGAGATGTCAATACTAAATATTGGTATATATTTACTATACTAGTAAATATTAGCCACAATCTATGTTTTTCTGACATTGAGACAGCTTAAATAAAATTGACACTGTTGGCTTACTAGCCAAAGAAAAATAATCTAGTGGCAAAACTGAATGCATTAGGTGAACATACCTGAAATAATTGACTTTTCTCTTACATTGGTGCAAAAGAAGTTATAAAAATAAGATCAGAAATACAGTCACCTTGTAACTTAATCTTCAGAAATAGTTCAGGTGGAAAACCTGTTCCTTTTTGTCCATGTGGGAAATTTAGAAACCTCTTCCATTAATCTTATTCTTTTGTTGCAGTCCCATGAGACTATGGCAGCCTGACAATAGGTGTTTCTAGATGAGCAGGACGATGAGGGGTGTGTGTGTCTATGGCCACAGAGTGACACTGTCATTGAGCACCCATACAGGTGGAGTGAGCGGGGAGCACTTCAAATGGGCAGCTCCCAGAGTGGCTATCCTGGCCACGGATGCTGCCACCATAATTTGTACTGTCCCACACGGAGCAGTCTGGATTTCCCGGCAGTACTCCATGTGAGTCCATGAGTGAGTGCTCTGTGTACATCTGGCCACTCCTCCTTCAGATGGACAGTCGTATCCATTGATCTTCAGTAAACATGTGAGGTAGCATCTTGTTTGAAAAAACTCAATAACATTTACCAAATGGGCGTCAGCCCTCCATCACTGTAGCAGCAGCTCAGGATCCTCCTGAAATGGAGATTTCTTCCAAGATGAACAAAAGAAAGAGAGAGAAACTAACAAAAGGATTCTAGTAATGCTGGAAGGGAGGAGGGGGAGGAATTACCAGCAAAAAAATTAATTATAATTAATATTTTCATTTTTACATTACTGATGTGGAAATATTTCTCTTTAAAAACAATTTTTTCTTAAAATAAAAAATTTCAGTAGTCATAAAACAAAAAAATGTTTTGGTCACATATTGGCATACAAAATCAAATGTGTTTTGATTCATGATCGCTGCTGAATTTATTTATTTTCAAAGTAATTAAAAAATAAAAAGTCAGTAATTTCCCCCCAGAAATCTGAAAAAACTATCAGAATCAATATTTCCCATTTTTAAAAACTGAACATGCTAATTTTAATTTTTAAGTCATGTGAAAAAATTGTGACCCGCTTTAATTTCTAGCACATACTCTAAGCTCTGGTATCAAATATTAGTATATTTTTTTAATTGGTGAGAAAATCTCCACTAATTTTTCTTTGGGGGGTGGGGAGATTAAAAAAATTGATAAGTTTCCTAGTAAACTAGAAACATCTATGTTTCTATGAGATCTCTTTAAAAATCAGCTTTATTTCATTGGTTTAGATTCATAACCTGGGGAGCGGGGGTGGGATGGGCTAATTTAAACACATTCGCTTAATTTTATAACCCAGTTTACCTAAATTACCCAAGGGTGAAAACAGATATGATGCTAACCACTTGGTGGTTATTTATGCATGTTGCAGGGCTGTATTGGTGCCCTATGCAGCCCTGAAACATGCATAAATGACCACCAAGGGTGGTTAAAGGGTGGTTAGCGTCATGTCTGTTTTCACCCCAAGTTAGAT
Organism: Sphenodon punctatus; assembly: GCA_003113815.1. Lineage (NCBI taxonomy): Eukaryota > Metazoa > Chordata > Lepidosauria > Sphenodontia > Sphenodontidae > Sphenodon > Sphenodon punctatus. Next base: position 2,578,759 of record QEPC01014677.1, on the reverse strand, counting down.
TATACAGTTGACTAATTGTGGGAATTGAACCAAAAAAGGTTACACATTTCTCATTACAAATATGAAACCTAGGTTTAATATTTTCTATAAGAAAACTGAAGTCATACAGCAATAGTATTGAATTTCTGCAGCCATTTGGTATTCAAATGTCTCTGCCAAATGCTCTGTTGAGCATTGCAGTAATATACTGCCATTTTAAGAACATGCTGGGGACAACAATAAATTGTAGTCAGAAGAAAGAGTATTACTTGCAGGAGGTAAATGAGTTATATGTGCATGGCTTAAAAGAACAAGGCAAACATTTAAAAAACTGCAATGTCAATAGATGAGAGAGACAATGGCATTAGATTCAAAGGGAGGAAATACACAAGCAATAAATAATTGGTAATTTGGGCTAAGATTCTTAAAACTGTAACTCAAGTGGTTATTTATTTAAACAAAAGTGGTTCAGTGACAGGTTTTTTTCCAGATTGAATCAGTAATATGTTTCAATGTATCAGAAGCGTTTGTTTATTTCTTGTATTGATTCTTGAAGTCAAGACTTGCTAATATAGAAATCAGAGAGTTTTCTCTCCCCTCCCTACCATGGCACCTTTATCCTTTATTTCTTATGTTCATCTTTATAGCCTCTTTGGGGATTAATAGACTATAAATAGCGTATATTGCTTTTAAATGAATTGGAGTTTTTAGTTGAAGCAGAAAAGTGGGAAACTGATCAACAATGCATAGTTATCAGCTGTAGATTATTGTCATTATCACCTCTGATGACCTTAATAAGTCTGCTATTATATGAAGGCCTTAGAGTCTCTATCGGTTTGATCTGTCTAGAAGTAAATCTTAAGGTTTGTTTGTTAATGACCTATTGGAGGCTAGATATTGGATCCCCATGTAGCTAGTTTGTATCTAGACTGTTACCCATGGGAAAGTTTCTTTCTATACCCATCAGTTAACAGCTGGTTTATGACCTGACATTTGAGGGTTTATAGGCCTAATTATCTTTACCCTAGAAAATCTCCCTTTAAATCTCATGCTAGTTATTGTAACAAAGGATGCCCTAGTTATCCTTTTTGCAAAAACCTTCCAAGTTTCTTTACTGAAATGGTAGCTTATGGTCCAAGTAATGGGGAGAAAGGTAATTCTTTTTATTTTTTTTGACTGATCTCTTCTCTGTTCCATCCTCTGTCCTGTAGGAATTCATAATCAAATAAGTGATCCTCTGCCCTGAGCAGATTACCCTTTATCGCCAGCCCTTCCATGAAGCCTCCTCTTTTCCACCACCTACTGCACCCAAACAATCTTCCAAGCCCTGCAAATCCATTCCTATAACCCTGTTTACCTTCCCCAGTTACCTGAAAGTCCTAATCAATCCTCACCATCCTCCTAAGCAATCAGCTTTCCAGCCAGTTGATCTTCCTTCTCCTTCTGTAACCTCAAGCCACTTGACCCTCCTTTTTTCATCTCACACTCAGTAACAACCCTGCTTTTCTCTTGATCTTCGCCACACCCCAACAATTCATTCCTTGCCATTCTTGGACACCCCACCACTGTGGGTGAAAACAGACATGACACTAACCACCCTTGGTGGTCATTTATGCATGGGTGATTTCAGATGGGACGGGCTGGCGGTTCACCACAGTGGACCCCGAGGGGGGGTGAAGACAGCAACCACCCCCCGGACCAAAAAAAGCCCTGAACAGACGTGACGGGGCCTGGACCACGGAGGGGAAGGAAGCTGGCAAATCACAGACCGGGGCAGTGCAACAGACGTGACGGCGATCCCCTGCTGTGGAAAGCACACCCAGAATCCCCCGGACAGGGGCGGGACACAGACATGGCCGCCCGAGGGCATACGAAGCCAAAAGGCACCGAAAGGGAACACCCACACCAGGGAAACGGGAAGGGAGGGGGGAGAGGTAGAAGGAGAACAGGCGCACAGGTTCCACACACAGCAAGCACACACACACACATGCAGGCACGGAGGATAGCAAAGACAGGGAAGGGGGGGGACAAGGGGGACTGGATACCAGGGAAGGCAGGCCGGGCTCCGCGGGGGGGGGAGGTGCGATGCGGGATCAGGAAGAGGGGAGGAAGGGGCACAGGGGGAGGGCAGGACACCGGCACCAGGTACAGCACCCCCCCCAGCAGAACGGTCCCCACTGGCACCCCCCACAGCAAACACACAGTCCCGGAAAGGGGGGGCCTGCAGCTCGGGCGAATGCCACAGCAGGCGGCCAGATGTCACCGGGACCCAGCCGGGAAGGGCCTAGGAGGCACATGCATTACAGGCATCCCAACGAGGGGCAAAGGAATGGCAGTCAGGAGAGGCAGTCCAGCACAGCAGGTCCAAGGATGGGTGGCCCCATCAGGGAAGGAGTTCAGGAGGGGCAGTCCTTGGGCCCCGGGTCTCCGGGGCACACAAGCAAGCAAGGAAGGAGAAGAGCGGCCCAGAGGGGGCCCAATGACACAGCCGGAGCAGCAGCACACAGAGAAGGTGGCCTCGCGGCAGGAAGGCAGGGACAGCAGGGCGGCGGAAGGCACCGGGGTCCGGCCCACGGGCAGGTGCCGAAGCCCACATGGCCCGGGACAGGAGGGGGCCAGGGAGGGCCTCCCTGGGGTCCCAAGGACAGGGAAGGCGGACACGGACTGCAACATTGTAGCACAACAGAGCGAGGCGTGGGGTGCAGACCCAGCACAGCTGCACAACACAGGAGCTCTCACATACCAACTAATCAGCACTCCAAGACCAAGGTGTTGAAAACACCAAGGGGGGGGTTGTTTTCGGCAGATCGCTTCCAGGCGCCCGAGGACCGGGCGGCGGAGAGCGCCCAGGAAGGGGGGGTGCCTACCGCCCCGGCCCACCCCCAGGGGAACCTCTGCACGGTCCCTGCACACCCGCATGTGCCCCAACCCCCTGTCTCCCACATACATGACCAGGAGCCACTGTACCTTACACACCTTTAATAATAACCATGTGCACAGTGACACCCACTCCCTCATACTAGTTAGTGCCCGTCCACCGCCACCATCACCCCTATTCTGCCCTACCCCTCCTACCCCTACCCCCCATCCCCGGCAGCCCCTGGGACGGCCCCGAGCTCGCCCAGTCAGGGCCATTGAGCTCAGAGAGCTCACCTCCCCCCCGCTGTCATTGCTTCTGGAGGTGTCCCAGGCCGCCTCCTGTTCCTGGTCAGGTGGCCCTGGTAGGGTGGGCAGGGGGGCGAGGAACTGAACCTCCCCCGGTGGCTGCACCCCCCGGAGTCCTGCGGGTACAGGGAGGTGGATGCGTGGCCCCGTGGGGTGTGGGGGTGGCTGGGGGGCCAGGGCAGGGTGCAGGGGTGTGGAGGGGCCCCCCATGGGTGCCTGGGCGGGCACTGTGCCCGGGGGTCCCCCTGCCATGACATAGGCACACATCATGCCGGCGTTCAGGAGCAGCGAGGTCCCGATGTTGTGGGACCTGTCCATCTTTAGTGAGTGCTCCCGCACCATGGCCTGGATGGCCTGCCTCAGGCCCCCGAGCACCTCCTCCTGCCTGCTGCATTCCCTGCGCTCCCGGCACGGCTCCAGGCACACCTCGGCCTGGAGCCTCCTGTCCCGCTTCTCCAGCCACTCCAGGGACCGCTTGATGCCCGCCTCCATCTGGGCCATGGCCGCCAGGAGCCTCTCACCCTGTTCCTCTGAGGAGCGGACTATCTCCTCTGCCTGCTCCTCCCTGCACCTGTGGACCCATGCCCGGTACTGCCTCGTGCGCTCGGCCGGAGGCATGGGCCCTGGGGCAGCTGGCTGCTGGGGTTGCCCTGTGGGCAGAGGAGGTTGGTCTTAAGCAAGCCGTGTGCCCCGGACCCATACAGCCCAGGAGGTCCGCAGCCCTGCTCCGAGGGGACCCGGGCCCTCTGCCCCCATGGACCCCTCCCATGTACCCCTCCTCCCGGTGCCCAGGTACCCCTCCTGGGCCCCCCATGCAGGGCCTACTGCCTCACCTGCTCCCTCGGGCTGCTGGGCAGCCTCCTCGGGGGCTGTCCCCTTTCCTTCCTGGGTGATGTGCAGGGGTGGTCCGTGGCCTATGGGCGAAGGGGGGGTATATCAGTGTGGTGGGGGGCTGTCGGGTGCCCTGTGGAAGGGCCCCCCTCCCGCCCGTCATGGGGGCCCCGTGTCTCTGGCTGGCCCCCCCCGGCCCATGCACCCCCCAAGTGATCGTGGGCACATGGGCACGAGGCCTCTCCCCCATGGGGTGGGTACTCACCATCTGTGTCTGCCGCGGGGTCCTCTGAGTCCAGGCCCTCAGTGTGGGAGCATTCCACTGGGGAGCCCCAGCTGCGCGTGGTTCGGGTCCCGGTCTCAGAGTCGTCCTGGACAGCCTGGCCCGTGTCGGACTCCGGGCTGCTGTCTGGGGGGGGCTGTAGGAAATGGAGCACCCGGGCTGGTCTTCCTGTGGGTCCGGGGCCCTGGGGCCGGTGTCTACCAGGGGGGCGGCGAGGGGAGGGGGTACCTCCAGACGTTCCCTGCCATGCTCCACACCGCTTCCCATGAGCCGTGGGGCCACTATGGATCCCTTCATGTGCAGGAAGCGGTCCAGGGCATCGTAGTACGGGGATGTTGGGCTCCGTGCCCGGACCTCCTGTTATTGTCCCTGATGGCCTTGTACCCCCTC
>QEPC01014677.1:2530734-2573411 GCA_003113815.1 Sphenodon punctatus | reverse complement strand
CCCTCCTGTGCTGTCACCCCCTCCACCACCGCCACTGCCTGTGCCCCTGCCTCCCCCTCCTCCTCGCCCCTCGCTCTCTCCTCCGCCACCACTCTCTTCCTCCTCCTCCCTCCTCGCTCCATCCTGCCATGTTAACCAGCCACTTTTTCCACTTTAAATCTCCCTCCGCTGAGTGTGTTGATGCCGGTTGCCTGGCAGCGACGTTGAGCTCATAGCCCATGCCTGGGGATGATTTCCTTTGATCCCGGGTGGCGGCTGGCGTCCAGACGTGACTTTTTGTTGGTTATGGGTGGGGATATTGTTCACCATGCGTCCATGGGAATTGGTTCGGGTAGCCCGGGAAGCGTGGTTGAAATTGGCCCCGCGAGGGTTTTCAGCGTGGTGAACATCTGGCGGCCACTGAACAGACGTTCACGCCGTCTTCGCCCCGCCGCGGGGTTCACCGTGGTTCACCATGGTTCGGCGTGATCTCGTCACGTCTGAAATCACCCCATGTTTCAGGGCTGCAAGAGTGGTTAAAGGGTGGTTAGCGTCATGTCTGTTTTCACCCTATATTTACCCTAACACCACACCAGCTAAATTGATCACTGTGTGCATCCCAACCAATTATTTTTTTCTTTTCGGTCCAACATTCCAGTAAAATTAAAAGAAATAAGGTACATAGCAGCCTAGACTTCAACAAGGGGTGTTTTCAGATGTTACGAGATCACAGTCAACCACAGTCAATTCCCTGTGGTGACTGTGATCACGGAACGTCTGTTGGGGGGAACGGATGTTCCCCCCCAGATGTTACCATGGCGGGGAATCACTTTCTCCACGCGAGCGGCTGAAGCGGCGGGACCGGAGGCCACCGCATGGCAAAGGCAATTCCCCGCCATGATGAACCCTGCCATCACTTCTGGACGGTGACCACGGCCCGGAATCCCTCACGGATTCCGGCCCGTGGCCAAAGCGGGCGAGCGCTGCTGCCGCATTGGCCGCGGCAGCTGCCCGTCTCCCCAGAGGGCAGGCGGTGGGGAACGTGGAGGGGGCAGGGCCGTGCAGTTGCACATTGCGCCGCGCGGCTCCGCCCCCTCCCCAATTCCCCACCGGGATCCCCCGGCACGTCTGTTAGGGCGTGACGGGGTCATCCCAGCGGGGGATGAATTTATTGTTTTCGTGATGGGGCCAGTTGGCCCCGTCACGCCTGAAAACACCCAGGGAGACCAACTTACCGAGGCATTAGCTCTGTGGGAAAAAGGTGGATTCCAAGAACTGCAACTGAGAAAAGGATCTTTGGAAAACATGTTATCATAAACTGCTGAATGTCAAATATAGACATAAAGAGTGCATGCAGATAATGTCTTGTAGGTGGAGATCAATGCAAATTTAACACCAACGATTCTCTAAAATTCTTATTTTCTCTTTAATTAGCAGCCAGCGAGACTGAACGACAAAGAAGCTTTGTGCTCTTTCATGATGCCCACTATTTCTCCCACCCCACCGCCTGTCATTACTTGGGACTCTTTCTGGCTTGTACTTTCTGGGATGCAAGCTATTTTATTATCTTTTCAAAAAAGTCTTAAAGTTTCAGCTTATACTTTTCTAATAAAAAATTCTGAGGACTTCTTTTGAGAATCATTTCTTCTTTGATCTTTGTGAGATGCTAAGGAAGAAAGCTGACTCCTGTCATCTAGTTTGTCAGGATCGCGTGTCAGGTTTAGGAGGCTTAAAATGCCATTGTTTAACTGTATGGTTGGCAGGCTATATGATATACATGATTTTAAAATGGAATCATCCCTGTATAGGTGGGGTAATAGTGTCCCATTAGCTTAGTCCTCTCTAGACTTGTCATGCACTTATTACCCTAGCAAATTATACTAGTACCTCTCGAATTATACAAACAACCTGTACCTATCACAGATTTTGTTGGTTGCATTTTTCTTCTGGGAGAACTCTGCAGTTCATATTTTGTTTTTTAAACTGAAACAGCGTTGTCTTTTTAATTTTAAAGATTACCTTACGTCCTTAGGATATACAAGCAAATGATAAACATATTTAACAAATCTAGTGTATAATTTGCCTTGGTTAATTTAGGGAAATCTTGAAACGCCTAATGTTCCGTATCACCAGCAGGTAAATCTGCTTTGAGCCATGGTAATACATTCTGTATCAACAAAGCTGGGATACATAATCAAATAATGGCTTAACGGAGACACACTTAAAACTTTCCTTAGCTGAAAAGTATTATTAGCTATGGATGATCCTTGCTGAGTGAAGTATGATTTTATTTGACCTTATATGACCTCCATATGTCCAGTATTGTAATACAGTTTTAATTCTCTATTTAGTCACTGCCAGATATTTTCCTCATTGTGTGTCATTTATAAGATTCAATTATATAGGAATAATAAGCCAGGAAATCTCTTTATTGAAACTGTAAATTGTTAATGTTTAAAGTCACTTAACAGATGAGAAGTAGTTATGCTGTAGACCTACATATGTAAGAATTTATTTTCACTCCCAAGTATTTTTAAATCTGGTCTAACAAAGATTTCATCTTATCACACTTTATACTGACAGAAAAAATCCTCACGTATTAAAGTCAATAGGTATTTTTGCCATTAAGTCTGATGGGTGGAAGACTGTATCCTAAATGTCTGAAGTCAGTTAAAGATATATTATATCACAAGAAACAAGCTGTGCATTGTGACTAGTATCAGAATAATATTAGTAAGTAAAATGGTTTGTTGTCTTGGCCATTAGGTCATAACAAAATACAATAAAAACATGTATAAAACGCACACACGGAGACACGTTAGGCTAGAGTACATAGCATGAACGTGAGGAAATAGTAATAGTTTCTAAGTAAGAAATTTACAAATACCTAGGAGCAATTAAAAAGTTAGAATGGCATACTGCCTTAAGATTGGTTTTGGAATTGTTTAAAAAGCAAAGGACAATAAAAATAAAATGGAAATGGAAATGAAAATCTCTTAAGATTGCCTTACCCTTCCTGGGGCTTATAGTGGCAGCACTTGATCCGTGCAGTAATAAAATGTTAGTATATGAATAGACGGAATAGAAGGAGTTAGTCAGGAGGTACACGGAGGGAGCCCCTCTAGGTTACATATTTTCTGAAATTGGGGTAGAGTGTGGGGCTGCAATTACAAAACCCATCCTCTATCCTGTCCACAAGGTTTCAGTGGTCCTGGTAGAATGAGCCAGGAAATCTTGGTATGGAGATCCCCAGAAAGGGGGATTAATCTGCCTCAACTAGTTTCTTTCTTTCCGCTGCAAGCCTAAATACAAATACAGCAACTTGCTTGGTTATATTTTGGTGAGTTAGCCAAGAGGAAGGAAATATGGAGGAGAGGGTCCCAATGGCCTTTGCCCTTAAACCAAGGCTGCTTTTAAACGAGGAGCGCTGAAGCGCCTCCTCAACGCCGCATTAAAGCAAAGCCGCCGGAAGTGATGTTCTCCCCGTTGCTGGCGGCGGCGGTGGCTGGAGACACGGGGCTTTGGAGCGGCGCGTTCTTAAGACTTCAATTATCAGGCTTAAGAACGCGCCGCTCCAAAGCCCCGTGTCTCCAGCTGCTGCCGCCGCCAGCAACGGGGAGAACGTCACTTCCGGCGGCTTTGCTTTAATGCGGCGTTGAGGAGGCGCTTCAGCGCTCCTCATTTAAAAGCAGCCTAAGTTCCAAAGGGCTCAGCACGCAGCCTAGCGTACAAAGGACAAAATAGAAGATAATGGGAAAGATCTTCAACCTGAAATTGCCCACAAGGGCAAAACCTTAACTCTGGCAGGATACTCCAGAAGCGACCATCCATTACTTTGGTGTCCATCATGTTGAACCTTAATAGGATGAGAGCCCTTCTAATTTGAAAATTAGATATATCTGAAAGATAAGGTTCAAAATCCACACCCAGTTTGAACAGGGGACACCATGGGGCTATCCTCTGGTTATTAAGAGCCGCTCTTTCAGACTGGAGAGCCACATCGGAAAGCCTGGCTTTGATCAGAGATTTAGCCTGGAGCCTGGAATAATATGTCAGACTGATTGGAGATAAGCCTATCTGAGCTAAATAGCTTTGGACTGCTTTGTACCATAGGTAGTCCGCAAATAAATTAGATTGCTCCTTCCAACAGAGTCTTGGAAGCCGATCAAGCGGCATGACACGAACCCGGAGCCAATAGCCGAGGAAAAGAGATTTTATTTTAGAGGCAATTGGGAGTGTACTGGTTTCAGCTCTCAGAAAAGAAACAGGGATGCCACGAGGGACACCAAGAATAGTTTTGAGCATTTTATTCTGTACAACTTCCAATGTTTCAGTATATGCCAAACCCCAGATCTCAGCTCCATATACCAACTGGGGCAACAGCTTCTTACAAAGCTGTTTAAGCAAGGGGGCTGTTCTTTTTCCACCCCGAGAAGTCCAAAATGTCAGTATCCCATTTGTGGTATGCTCCTCTTTTAATTTTACTGAGTCCAAGTGGGCTCTCCAGCTACCAGTGCGGGAAAATCAGATTCCTAAATATTTATATTTGTCGACTTGCTCCAGGGGGCTAAATTAAATACCCAGTGATGCTTTTTGACCTTCCTTGAGAAAACAATAATTTTAGTTTTGTCCTGGTTACCAATTACTGGTGGGTGTCTGTCACAGCCCTGTAAACTGTCAACAATATCGTTTATGAAAATATTAAATAGGAAAGGGGCCAGCACACAACCTTGCTTAACCCCGTTTGTTGCCAAAATAGGGTCAGATAATGTCTCCCCTGAATTTAATTTAATTCAAAGCCAAGTATTAGAGTAGAGAAGATGGACTAATAATAAAAGATGCTCATCTATATTTAAGGACTGTAATTTATTCCATAAAATCATCCTGTCTATACTATCGAATGCAGCCTTTAGGTCGACAAACAAGGCGAACACAGATTTTTTGCGAATGTGAACATATTTGTTCACAATATGAGACAGGATAAAACATTGATCCAGGGTTGAATGACTTGATTGGAATCCAGATTGCTTTTCTGCTAGCAAGGAATTAGCAGCAGCCCAGTCCTCTAGTCTGCTCAAGATACATTTAGCGAAAACCTTGGCTATGGTATCTTATAAGCTGATAGGCCTATAGTTGGCCAGAAATGATTTCTCCCCTTTTTTGAATATAGGAACAACAATGCTCATATTCCAACCTTGCGGAACCCTTGCATGTTGAATGATAGAAATAAACAATTGGAGAAGAACTGGACCCCACCACTGCCTATATTCGTAGAGGAGATTCGTAGGAATTCCATCCTTACCTGGGGCTTTATTTAGTGGTAACTGCCCTAATAGCTCTTCGATCTCCCTGAGGGTAATGCTAATGCCACAAGAAGTTAAGCTTTTGGAGGAGGCTTCAGCACTCTCATCAGGGAAAATGTTAAACATTTTCAGAAAATGATCCTGCCAAGTAAGACTATAAGTGTTAGAGACTGTAAGAGGGTCATTACCTGAAGGGCTGTTATTAACAATGGCCCAGAAAAGTGTGTAGTCCTTCTGGGCAACAGCTTCCTCAAGCATCGCTCAGAGAACAAGCTGGAAATCGAGCTCTTTCGTTCTAATCAGGGCCTTGAATTGGTTTTAAAGCTTCACATACCTTCTAACCTTCTCGGTCGAGGAATTCCCCTTTAGCTGTCAAGCAGCCTTTTGAAGTTGTAACTTGGAGCACCTACAGTCTGTATCAAACCTGGAATAGTTGTACCTCCTGTCCTTGGGCCTCCTCTGAAAAGCTAGTCGGCCTCTAATAAATGAAAGCATGTTCAGGAAGGCAGAGAAATGAGTTTTGGAATCAACCTGCTCAAACTGGACTCGCCACTCTTGCATGTCATCTGATGCAAAAAAGATAGAGGCCAACCCGGCTGTCCTACTCCTCCACCTAATAAACCTACGGGCCTGTGCCCACACATTACAGGGTGCTATGTCAAACCGATGTGCTTGTGAAGTGCCACACCCGGAGCCAAAAAGGTAATAATTGGAAAGTGGTCACTGCAACCCAGCGGGAGAACTACAAAATCTACAAAAAAAATATTAAAAACTAAAAGGGATGGCAATATAATCTATAACACTTGCCCCAGAACTGGAGAAAAAAGTCCAATCTCCATTGTGGTCCGACTTTGAGCTACCATTCAAAACTCTGTAGTTAACCCAGTATAAAGATGTAAGAAATTGGAGTCCAAAGGCATTTGATACAGAATCCTTGGAGGCCCTAGGAGGGCTAAAATAATCATCAGAATAATATTTTTAAAATGCAGAGTACGTCTTCGCTTTGCTTATTGTTACGATCAATGTTCGCTTAAAGGGGAGGAAATATTTATTTAGTTATTCACTGCCCAGAAAAAGAATCTCTAAACTCCACCCAGTTAGCATGGATGTTTTGACATAACTGTTTAAATTCAGGTCCTACAGTGTGATCACAGAAAGTGGACATGCAACTAATTTCAGACTATCAGAGTTGCATTTGGAAGCATAAATCCTCCAAATAACTATTTCAAGTACACGTTGACATGCACAGTTCTCAGCTTTGTGCGTAAGAACCAGGGGCATATCTACAGGGAACCTATGTGGTAAGGCTGAAACTGATCAAGCCCTTTTAATCTGGTTTCAGAAGAGTGCATGGAGATCCACTGCAGATTTGTAACCATGGCAGATTTTTGTGCACTGTTCCTATAACTCCAGTTCCCAGTGATGGCTATGGGGACTTCTCCCTCCTCCAGTCATAATTGGGAAACAGAATAACGTTGATATCGGTGGGGAGAGTAGGGGTGGCTAGAGTAGGTGCAGGGTGAGGGGGGCAGGGAAGAGGTACTGGAAGGACAGAGACAGCCAGAATTGGCATGGTGCTCAGTTCTGCTGCAGAGTCCTGGGCAGGCAGGCTTACCTCCTTCCACTACTCTGCACACCACCTCCTTAGAGTCATTAATTGTAGTTATGAACAGTATTGAGTTATGGTGAGAAGAGTTATGAGCAGGAGCAGGAGCAGGAACAGGAGCAGAGTTATGAGCAGAAGAAACCTTTGTGCCCATGTGGGATGAAGCTGCCTTGAGGGACTGGGAGAAGAGAACCATCTCCCATTAGCTTTGATAGCCTCACTGTCTACCTACAGTAAGCAATTTACACTCCTAGCTCTGCCATAGCATGGATTTAGATTGTGTGTGCAATCATCACTGTGTTCATTCTAATGTTATAATTTTGGTTCAAGAAAGTATTGTTCTTCAGGTGACTAAGAGAATGAAATCCTCTAGCTTTAATCATGTATGTGTGCAATTTTACCAGAGGTATTGTAAGTGTACAGTGCCAGAAAACTATACGTACATAGCTTCAAGGAGGAGGAAGCTATTGTCAGAAGCATGGACTAGGGATGTGGTGAGTTGCAGGAGGATCAGTGCTGGGTATGGCGAGTCATATCAGGAGCAGGTCTGGGGTAGGTCATTCAGGATGCATCAGAATTGTATTGAGGAACTGGAGAGCTCCCAAGGGAGTTTCGAACTGGGTTACCCCGCTCAACTATGGGGGGAAGAGAGAGGCAACCTGAAACCGGATGGTGTGGTTCCCCCCGGAGAACAGGCCTCCAATCAGGGGCAAGGGCATTGGCGGGTCTTGCTTTCTCGTTACAGGGACAAGGAACCCAGATGACCCAGGGAGGAATTTTCGCCCAGCCAGCAGGCGCAAATAGCCACCCTGAGAGAGGGAATGTAGGCCATGACAGACAGTCTCGAGTCAGTCCAGAGGTGGTAACAGCACGTGACATGCTGCAACAGATACCGAGGAACCCCATACGAGCTGGACCCAATGGAAGGTGAGCACCAAGGGGCCTGCACGTGGGACTGGGACCCCAAGCCAGAGGGATTAGGGCCATCCAGGCGGATCCTGCCTGAGACCCCCACAAGGTCAGGCTTGTACTGGGGGTGGTGTCGTGGTTCCCTGTCCTCTTATTGTAGGCGGGGTGAGTCGGGTGTGTGAAATCCACTCCCCCCTTATTGGAAAGACCTAGGCCTTGTCCACATCACAGGCAAAGGGCAACCCTGCAAGTGGGGCTCTGAGCCATGCTGCGCAAACAGTGCCGTTTGGTGCAGCAAGCAATGGGAGGAATCCCAGCCTGTGGCAGGAGGTTACACCAATGTGTCCGCCCCATTGGGCGAGCACTTGCTGCGGGCAACATGGGAAAAATTATGTAGTGGAGAGTATATAGATATGTTTATTCTCCTTTTCAGTGACCCTATCCCTGAACCAAACGAGCGGGAGGATAGGAAAGACCGTGAGAAATTCAAGAGGCCAAAGGCCAAGCACAATTGGACCAATTGGATGGCGGCCTTTACTATTTACATGGGAGTGACCCCTTACAGGTTCCCAGGACAGGGGGTGGAGCTGGTGAAGTACTCTGGCATTGTCCGGCGGGTATACGACACAGGAAGCCCTGGAGCTTGGCTGCGTAACAGTGAGGCATTCCGTCGTAGGGCCACAAATAACCCGAATTTGAGGTGGGACGTGCATGCATGACCTGTGACTGGAGTGCATCAGCAGCTCCAGCTATGCCCCTTGATCAGACAGCGGAGATGTCCTTGCCAGAGCAGGGAGCGCTCAGCAGGGTGAAGGGTCAAAAGGTGAGAGATCAAAGCCTCCCCTGGGTGGCCCAACGTGCTGGGACTACAACAATGGGGGTAAATGTTTTTGCTCTCCCTGTAGATTTAAACACATATGTACCCAGTGTTTGGGCGCCCATGTAGCATAAAATTCCAACAGGTTTAGGCAGTACGGGGCCAGAAATAGGGGCCAAAATGGTACTAAGCAAGGCCCATGAGGCCATTCCAGTACCCCTCTCTCCTTGGGGAAGGGCTCCAACCCTGGTACGGCATGAGACCATACGGGCAGTCACTCATGACTACCCCAACCCCGTCACCGCTAATTACATAGTGGAAGGTTTTTGCCTAGGTTTTAGGATCCCAACATTAGGCCCCCAGCCCCCCACTACAACTTGGGGACTAAGAACCTGAAATCAGTGCAAGGGAATGAACAGCTAGTTCAGAATAAAATTGATAAAGAGGTCAGGGAAGGGAGGATTCAGGGACCTTCGACACACTTCCTATGCCCACAATGAGAATTTTGCCCCATGGCATTTTCCCAAAGAAGGCGCCCGGTGAGTTTCACCTTATTCACCACCTTTCCCACCCAAGGGGCGAGTCAGTGAATGATGCGATATCCCAGGAGTTGTGCTCAGTTAGGTACGCATCATTCGACTCAGCGGTTGAAATTGTGCAGACTTGCGGAGTAGGGGTCCTTCTCATGAAGTGCAATATTAAATCTGCATTTGGCCTGCTTCCAGTCCACTCCGATGACTTCGAGCTATTGGGAATGGAATTCCAGGGCAAATTCTACTTCGACAAGGCAATGCCCATGGAATGGTCCATCTCTTGTGCTGCCTTTGAGAAGTTCAGCTCAGTGATCGAGGGGGTCGCGTGTCAGTGGGCGGGGCGGTGTCAGATCACCCATTATTTGGACAATCTTCACACATTCCAGGAGGTGACCTTGGCACCAGAAAAAACAGAAGTCCCAGCAACCAAATTGACCTATTTAGGCATGGAACTGGACACTGCTCATTCCCTCTCAGGGTTGCCAACAAACAAAATGCAGGCACTCCGAAGTGCAATAGCAACTTTTCAGGTAGTGCCTAAAGTGACGGTCCGGCAGCTGCAGTCACTCACAGTTAGTCTGAATTTCGCCTGCTGAGTCATTGCTCCAGGGAGAGCTTTTATGTCCTGTCTGTATGCACACATAGGAAGCGACCATCCCCCACATCACCACATCAGAGTGACAAAGGAGATGTGGGAGGATTTGGCTATCTGGGACATTTTTTTACAAGACTATAACGAGGTCAGCTTCTGGCGGCATCGGCTTCTGCTAGGATCCGAGCTACAGATAAAGTTCAGTGCAACAGGTGGGCACAGTTTTGGGGTCTACTTTAGGGGATGATGGTGTGCAGCTCCATGGCCGGTGGAGTGGGAGGAGTCAGGGATAACCTGGGATTTGACCTTCTTGGAATTCTTCCCGATAGTAGTGGCTGTGAGCTTGTGGGGGAATGATTTCTCCAACCGGAGAGTCCTGGTCTGGTGCGCTAACATGGTAGTCAGCCATGTTATCAACAAGTTGTCATCTAAATCAGAAAGGGTGATGAGGCTGGTCCGGGTCTTCATTCTCAGGTGCTTAAGATTGAACATAGTGTTTATAGCCAAGCATGTACCCAGCATTAACAATGGCATAGCCAATGCCCTTTCTCGATTACAGACAGAATGATTTCGCCTGTTTGCCCCAGAAGCCAGGGAGGATCCAGACCCATTCCCAAGCAACATGTGGAACCTTGGATATTTGACCTATTTCAGACAGTCCAAGGTTCCCTAGCCCCCAGAACCAGGAGAGTATATGAAAAGGCATTCTGTGAGTTTCAGGATTTCAGGTTCCAGAACAGCTGGCGTCTACGTTTCCCCATCCCCGAAAGCCAATTGTGTCAGTTCACCTTATCCCTCCATAGCAAAGGCTTGGCACTGGAAACCATTTCCGGGGAAGTAGTGGCCATCACCTTTGCTAGCCATGTGGCAGGTCACCCCTCCCTGGACAACAGTTTCTTTATGATCCAGATGCGAGAAAGCTGGTCCAGAGATACCCCCCCCCCCAGTTTAGGACATCAGAGCCCTCATTACCCCCCAGCTGTTGACTCAACTAATAGGTATTTTGCCTAGAGTCTGTTCCTCTAGCCGCGAAATACAGCTTTTCATGACAGCATTTCAGGTGGCCCTATTTGGGGCATTACAGATAAGTAAACTGGACACAAATTTGATAACCGACATGTCAGAGAGGGCTGTCCAAATTCACGACATGGGGTGGGAAGGTAGCGCTCTTACTGTCCACTTATGATGGTTAAAGACCAATCAGAGAGGAAGAGGGCGGATGATCAAACTGTATCCCTCTGCCTATGACATAATCTGTCTGGTCCAGGCTATGGAGGTGTACTTAAGACTGCACCCCCCAGGTCCTGGCTCATTATTTAGGCATGAGAATGGAAAACCCCTGACCCGATACCAGTTCGTAAGGTGCTCACCATGTGCTTGAGGAAGCTGGGCCTCGACCCCTTCCGCTACAGTGTGCATTCATTTAGGTTTGGGGCTGCATCCACTGCAGTGGATATGGGGCTGTCCAGTCAGCAAATACAGCAAATTGGGAGATGGCAATCCTGAGCTTTCCGGACATACGTGAGGGATACAGAGGTTTGGCGGGTTGGACAGCGCACCGCTGCACAGGCTTTGGCCCGGTCCAGTGACTCACGACCACACAACCTTGTCTTCTCTTGCAGATGGGGCAGTACTTCAGGCCAGGATGGTCGCTTGGATTGTCGGCCATAGCATCATTCACTGGGCAGCAAAGACGGCCGCATGCAGCGAGTGGGGCACCCAGCTGGGCCTCAGTGACCGGACGGAAATAATATGGTTGGGTAAGCACGGCATGCTCTGGGAGCAACTGCTCCCAGCACTGTCCATGGCAAAAATTAAATATCCATTCCCTGGAATTATAGTTGTACACTTGGATGAGAACAATCTGCCTAAGGCAACGGGGCTCTGGTTGACAAAAAGGGCAATGTCAGACCTCAAACTGGTACAGGAGTACTTCCCAGGGAGTACGGTAGAATGGCATGTTGCAGCGAAGTGTTTGGGCCAATGCTAACCAACCAGGGCAGGTAGACAGGGGCAGGAAATGGGCCAACAATGAAATAGGGCACTGGTTGGTTGCACGGGGGGTGGGAAGAGACTATCGTGCACGAAGGCATTCATCACGATAAGGATGAATTGTTCTGGACAGACAGGGCCCATCTGTCTGATGCGGGATATCATTTGTTTCTTGGGGTCCTAAATACCAAGTTATCCGAGATGATAGGTAAGTGCAGAGAAATGGTGATGAACCAGCCAAGCGAAGCTGGCGGTTCTGGTGGTGGTGGGATGAGCTAGGGGAGTTCCAAAAGGTTCACAGTTTAGATACATAGGCAGAACAGAAACATCTCCTTAAGAGATGGGTACGGCCATACTTAGCTGCACAGTGTGGCCCACTGTATGGCCATCCCAGGGGCGAGAGGTGAACAGCTGGACCCACTGGGTGAACAAGGTGCCAAGCAGGGGGTAACGGTGTTCTCACCCTTGTTTCCCCCCTGAAAAGGGACCTAGGTACGAACAGCCCACCCGGCCTGGGGAAACCCTGGATCGGCAGGGGGTAAGTTAACATTGGGAAGTTAGGACAAAGGAGGATTCCACTCGGGCTGAACTCGAGAACGTCCAGACCAGTTAGGCTGATGACAAGGGACAGTCACCTGTCTCAGATAGGGGCCTCCTAGTTGTTACAAACAGTTAAGTAATAGGAACCCAGTTCAAAGGGAGAAGCAGGAAGGGCTACCGCTTCCCCCTTTTGGATGTAATTTAACCAATAAAGAGTGTGGCCGTTCTATCCCACAAACTGTGTGGGCCGTTCTATCCCACAAACCGGGGTGGGGGGAGGTGTGTTGCCAAAGCCAGGAGCTCGCTAATCAGGCAAGGGCTGGATGAAGGCATGACTCAAAAAGCAGGATGAGGTACCTGAAGCAGGGCAGGCACAGACAGAAGTCAGAGCAGGAGAAGTAGCGGAAGTAGAAAGCAGCTGCAAAGACAGGGAATGTACTACCCTAGCCACTAGCTATCACATAGATGTGTCACTTCTTCTAACCTCTACTCCCTGAATTATAGACTCAGTCAGTGAGGATGCAGGCTGCCTGGACAATGAGGACCAGAATTCAGCTGCAGAGAAGGTAAGCTCTGGCATTTCTGCTGCAGCTCAGCAGTGGTGAACAGATCCCTAGGTGGCACTGTGGTCAGGGCAGACTTCCCAAGGCCCAGTTTCCAGACTAATTGTCTTGCCAATTATATGACCCAGACTCTATCATCTTGTACTTTACAGCATCTGAGTCCATGAGTAACCCCATCCAAATCTATGGATTTAGTCTCAGAGTAAAGTGTTATTCTGTCACCGGGGTAGGGGTCTCCAATACACTCAAGGGACTTGCACACTTGGCTAAGGCTTGACCCTGGCCAGGAATTCTCATGGAGGGGGAGTAAGTGCCTGTCAGGATAGAATGGTGGCCAGTTCAATCTCCAAGAGATCAGGCCTCTATCATCATTGGGCGCGAGCGACACAGGGAAGCCAAAGCCTTGCCTCAAGTTCTCATTCACTACAAGTGCCCAGGGGAGGAGACGGGCAGGAGAACTCTGTCGGGAGGTGATGTGGAAGGCAAGGTTAGGGACCCAACCAAAGAGGAGCAACGGGGCACGCAGCCAAGGAAGGTAGAAACCCAGGAGGGGTGGGGGGAAGGGGAAGTCACACGCACAAACACCGTTCACTCGATCCTGCACTCACGTCACAACCAGGAAGAAGGAAGAGGGAAACTCAGTCACACAGGGCTCAAATTCCACACATGCTATACTGTTGCGCAAGCACCAATTCCCAATCCATGCACGCCACAACACTTAGCTTTTTAGGGGCCGGTTTGTCTCTGTGATCACCAGCACCACATTCTTGGTGGCACTGGGCTTTATCCTAATGGCCCCGCCCCGGTATGTGCAAATAAGCACTCTGAGAAGCGCAACAGGGACGGGGATACCCCACATCACATGCTGGCATAGGTGGCATGGATATGGCTCCGGGGTTGGGGCCGATTGCCAGGGGCAACGGCATCTGAGCACTACTGCACCATTCCCTTGGCAACGCTGCAGCGTTGCAGAGGGGGGTGATGGAGCATTATTGGCCAGGTCCCCCCAGGGCCCGCTGCCAGTGCCGATAGGCGAGGCTTACAATACCCCCCCTCAAGGTTGCCGGGCAATGGCCCCTAGCGAGCCGGGCTAAGAGGGATGCCATACGTGGAAGATACGGACAAGGCGGGGGGCTGCCACAGTGGCTGCAGGTTCCCAGGAGCGATCGACTGGACTATAATCAACCCAATCAACAAGGTAGTGCAACTTGCCACGTCTCAATTTTGAATCAAAGATGGTGCGTACCTCATACTCAGGGCCGGCGACCATAATCAAGGCAGGGCCTGGGCGGCTGGTGGGATCTGGGTCCCTAAGATGGTCAGCTTTCTTTAATAGGGACACGTGAAACGTGGGATGAATGCTGACATGGGGAGGCAGTTATACGGTGTAGGTTACATAATTTATGCCGTGAAGGATAGGATAGGGACCTATATATTGGGCATCTAATTTGGCGGAAGGTCAGGGGGAAGAATAGTGACGCTGGTCTATCCAGACCAGATCGCCGGGGCCAAAGGGGGGCGACTCCCGGCGATGTTTGTCAGCTTGGGTCTTATAACGTTGTTGAGCTTGTTGAAGTACATGTCGTGCAAGGATTTGAGCATCATGAATTTGTTGGGCCAAGATTCCTGTCACTAGGACTACCGGCTACGGGGTCTCCACGACTGCTATATCGGGGTAAAACCCATACATAAATTGAGGAATTCCTGAGGGAAGCATTCGGAGCATTGTTGTAGGTGAATTCAGCTAGGGGAAGCTACATGTACCAGTCATCCTGCAGGTAATTAACGTAACAGTGAAGATATTGCTCCATGTTTTGGTTGGTTAATGCGCTCAACTTGTCCATTGGCCTGAGGGTGATAGGCGGTTGTAGGTTTTAGTGCTTGAAACAAGGTCTTCCAGAAACGTGTGATGAACTGTGCTCCACGGTCACTTATGATTTCTTGCGGACAGCCATGCAATTTGAGGATGTGACAAATAAGCAAAAAGGCAGTATGTTTGGCAGAGGACAATCCTTTACACACAATGAAGTACGCGAACTTGGTAAAATGATCCACCACTACCAGAATGTCGGTATAGTGTCGGGATGGGGGTAATTCCACTACGAAGTCAAGGCCTATATGCTGCCAAGGTCCAGGGGGTAGCGGGGCAATTTGTAAGAGCCCTACCGGTTTTTGACGGGGGATTTTCGTTTGGGTGCAGATGGGGCAACTGGAGATGTGTCGGCGTACATCTTGGGTCAGAGTGGGCCACCAAAAGGAATGCTAGATAAATTACTGGGTTCATTCACTACCTGGGTGTCTAGCGGTAGGGGCTTTGTGGTGGTCCCATAGGATTTGAGGTCGGCAGGACGGGGAAACTACAATCCATCCCTGTTTCCAGACCAATTCGTCCTGCACGGTATACGTGGAATCCTTGTTATTATTATTATTATTATTAAACATTTATAAAGCGCCAGTTGCAACCTGGCACTGTACAGAACATACAATCAGATGCGGTCCCTGCCTGTGGCTTACAATCTAAAAGACAAGGAGGGGGAGACAGGGAGAGAGGACAGCGGGAGAGACATGGGAGAAGACAAACAAACATTCAGGCGGATGCGAAGTCTCAGGTGCGTGTACTTGGCTTGGTTACAAGGTGGTCGGTAGCAGCAGTCAGCAGAGGAGGGCTGACAGTAAGAGCAAGGGGAAAGACTAGAGGGCATTGGGAAAGGCAGCATGGAAAAGGTGGGTCTTGAGGAGGGATTTGAAGGAGCGGAGGGAGGAGGCAAGGCGGATGTCGGCAGGGAGGGAGTTCCAGGCATGCGGGGCAGCGAGGGAGAAGGGACGAAGGCGGTTGGGCGAGCAGGAGAAACGAGGGAGAGCGAGGGAGGGGACAGAGGAAGAGCGGAGAGCGCGCGCAGGAGTGCGTAGGGCGATTAGGTCCGAGAGGTAAGGGGGAGCTTGGTCATGGAGCGATTTGAACGTGAAAACCAGGAGTTTGAACAGGATACGTTCAGGAAGGGGGAGCCAGTGAAGGGAGAGGAGGAGAGGCGTTACATGGTCGAAGCGACGGGCAGAGTGAATGATCTTGGCGGCAGAGTTTTGGATCGCAACAAGGGGGGACAGGTGGGAGCGAGGGAGGCCAGCAAGGAGGAGGTTGCAGTAGTCGAGGCGAGAGATAACCATGGCATGAACAAGGATTTTGGCCGAGGAGACAGATAGAAAGGGGCGTATGCGGGCAATGTTGAGGAGAGCGAATCGGCAGGATTTGGCCACAGAGTCAATGTAAGGTTTAAAGGAGAGGTGCGTGTCAAAAATGAAGCCCAAGCTGCGGGCACGGAGAACAGGACGGATGGTGACCCCATCAATGCAGATGGTCAGGTCAGAGGGAGAGGAGGGGGATGGAGGAAAAATGAGGAGTTCAGTCTTGGCCATGTTCAGTTTGAGTTGGCGTCAGGACATCCAGGCGGAGATATCAGAGAGGCAGTCGACGAGGCGTGAGCGGATAGAGGAGGAGAGAGAGGGGGTAGAGAGATAGAGTTGGGTGTCATTGTTGGGTTGGAGCTCTAGTTTTGTGGCGGCATGAAGATCTGTAAGGGGTAGGTAAGTCGCTGCAAAATTCTTGTGGCCAAGGATGTGTCCTTGGGAGGTTGCGACTGCAGGTCGCTCGTCATAATAGCGGGACAAGGCATCTGCTAGTATGTGCATTTTCCCTGGGTGATACCGAATTTGAAAGTGAAACTGTGCAAAAAACAGTGCCCTGCGGGCATGGTGGGCATTGGCGATGTGGGCGGTCTGGAGGAAGGTTAGGTTCTTATGGTCCTAACACAACTCCATAGGTAGGTATAGTTGCTCCGACCCCCAGTGGTAAGGGTGGTTTTTCCATAGGAGTTGTGTTAGGGGAGCGGTAATGTCGTCAAAATTGGGGATGTATTGTTGGCAATAGTTCGTACCTCCTAGAAAGCATTGAAGTGGCTTGACGGCCTTGGGGACCAACCAGTATCGCAGCGCTTCCACCTTTAGAGGGTCCATCTTGATTCCAGCGGGGCTAATAATGAATCCGAGAAATTCAACATTGATAGTTAAATGAACATTTTTCGCTTTTACAATAAAGCTTGTTTTTCCTGATGCGTTGTAGTACTTCCCAAACATGCTTCACATGTTGCTCCAGGGACGTGGAATATACCAGGATGTCGTTGAGGTACACAACAACATAGACATCAAGGATCTCTCGAAAAATGTCATTAATTAAATGCTGGAAGGCTGCTGGTCCGTTGGCGAGACCGAATGGCATCACTAGATATTCAAACAACCGATAGCGAGTGCAAAAGGCTTTCTTCCACTCATTGCCTTGGCAAACTCATAAGAGAATATATGCTCCTCGTAGGTCAAGCTTGGTGAAGACAAATGCCGCTTGTAGGCGGTCGAGTAGTTCAGGGATCAATGGTAAGGGATACCTGCTTTTCACAGTAATGCTGTTGAGTCCCCTGTAATCTACGCAAGGTCTCGGCCCACCATCTTTCTTGGGCACAAAGAAAATGGGATCTCCCACCGGGGAGCAAGAATGGCGAATGAATCCCTGTTGGAGGCTCTCATCGAGATATTGTCTCAGCACCTTCAGCTCGGGCCCTGTAAGGGCGTATATACGCCCAAATGGAGGTTCCTTCCCAGGAAGGAGGTCGATGGGGCAGTCGTATGGCTGGCATGGGGGCAATTCGGTTGCTTGAGTCTTGCTAAAGACATCATAGAAGTCTGTGTATTCCTCGGGAAGGGGTACTTCAAGAAGTTTGGGTATGGTGACCACAGCAGTGCACCCATCTAGCCTTGGTGCTGGGCATAGGCATTGCTGATTCACTGAACACAATACGGGGCCAGGAAGCGGAGCTGTTTGCTCGACCACGTGATGCAGGGGTCATGCTGTTGGAACAATGGGGCCCCAAGGTCCCCAAGGAACAGGGGGGGACAGACCACGTCAAACACAAGCTGTTCTTGGTGTGTTCCTATCACACAAGTCATTAGGTAGGTATAGTGCGTAATGGGCCCCAAAACCAGGGGGGAGCCATCAATTGAGTGAACGGCCTCCGGGTTCACCTTGAGTTGCGTAGGAATCCTCTGGCTTTGCACAAACTGTGCATCTACAAAATTCCCTGAGGCACCAGAGTCGAGGAGCACCCACACAACCATGGAGCGTTGCTGTGATACATACAGGGTGACTGGGACCTGCAGATGAGGGTCAGGGCACCCTACGGGGAAGGGGGTTCAAGGTTGTGCTAGAACAGAGACAACCCCTGTCTGTCTTGGTTCCTGGCATTTCCTGACTCCCTTTGGTGAGGGGGCAATGCTGGACATTCTCCAATGAAGTGAGACGGGTCTCCGCAGTAGAAGCAAGAGCAAGACGCATGTCTCTGCTCTTGCTCTTCTTTAGTCAACAGCCCTCGTGAAGCCCCAAGGTGCATAGGTTCGGGGTCAGGGAGTTTGGGGGTTACTAATGGGGAAGGTGACTTTGTTAAAAAGGGGTGCACATCTTGTCAGCATTCCCGTCTCTGTTCTTCTAAGTGCTCCTCTATTTGGAGGCCAAGGTTCGCTAAGGTCTCCCAGGTCTCAGGGAGGGTCACAAATGCACGTTGGTCTTTAATGTCCTCTCCCATACCCCTGTAAAGATAACTTTTAGTACGTCATTGGGTCACTGGAGCTCCAAGGCGAGTTGCTGGTAGGGATGGGCGAACGCGGTTCGGAAGTTCGGAGTTTGGCCCGAACTCGGCCTGTTCGGACGACCGAATCCGAACACGAATCCGAACACGAACTGGCTGAACCGAACTCAATTCCAAACGTCGAAATGACTGAACAGTTGGGTCAGTTCGGATCGCGTTTGGGTGAGTTCGGGTGGCAAAAAAAGGTTCACTGGAAGGTCGAACATGACAGGGAGGGGTAGTACTAGTCACTGAGGAGCAGACTTCCAGGCACCGGGGTGGAGAGGCTTGCAAGAAATGAAACTATCTGCCNCCCCCCCCCCCCAGTTTAGGACATCAGAGCCCTCATTACCCCCCAGCTGTTGACTCAACTAATAGGTATTTTGCCTAGAGTCTGTTCCTCTAGCCGCGAAATACAGCTTTTCATGACAGCATTTCAGGTGGCCCTATTTGGGGCATTACAGATAAGTAAACTGGACACAAATTTGATAACCGACATGTCAGAGAGGGCTGTCCAAATTCACGACATGGGGTGGGAAGGTAGCGCTCTTACTGTCCACTTATGATGGTTAAAGACCAATCAGAGAGGAAGAGGGCGGATGATCAAACTGTATCCCTCTGCCTATGACATAATCTGTCTGGTCCAGGCTATGGAGGTGTACTTAAGACTGCACCCCCCAGGTCCTGGCTCATTATTTAGGCATGAGAATGGAAAACCCCTGACCCGATACCAGTTCGTAAGGTGCTCACCATGTGCTTGAGGAAGCTGGGCCTCGACCCCTTCCGCTACAGTGTGCATTCATTTAGGTTTGGGGCTGCATCCACTGCAGTGGATATGGGGCTGTCCAGTCAGCAAATACAGCAAATTGGGAGATGGCAATCCTGAGCTTTCCGGACATACGTGAGGGATACAGAGGTTTGGCGGGTTGGACAGCGCACCGCTGCACAGGCTTTGGCCCGGTCCAGTGACTCACGACCACACAACCTTGTCTTCTCTTGCAGATGGGGCAGTACTTCAGGCCAGGATGGTCGCTTGGATTGTCGGCCATAGCATCATTCACTGGGCAGCAAAGACGGCCGCATGCAGCGAGTGGGGCACCCAGCTGGGCCTCAGTGACCGGACGGAAATAATATGGTTGGGTAAGCACGGCATGCTCTGGGAGCTGTCTCTTATACACATCTAGATGTGTATAAGAGACAGACACAGCGCCAGGAACCCCTGGCACGCCCGCCTGTCTCCCGTGAACGTGGCTAACTTGAGCCCCTTGGGTTCTTGGGGAATCAAGGGCAAGGGGGGTGCCACCAGCAGGGGTGGTGGCGGTGGGGCCCCTGAAGCCACAGGGGATGGTGTGACTAGGGCAGCGGCCCCTTGAATCTGGGTGATGGCCACGACCAATTCTCCTTGTTTAGTTTGTATGTCCTTGACCTCCATGTCCAAGGATTGGATAGCATGCAATAGCTGAGTTAGTTCTTTGGATAAATCCATAATTCCAGAAACCAGTACCAGGGCCAAGGGAGACTGGTGATGCTGTCACCAGGGTAGGGGTCTCCAATACACTCAAGGGACTTGCACACTTGGCTAAGGCTTGACCCTGGCCCGGAATTCTCACAAAGGGGGAATAAGTGCCTGTCAGGATAGAATGGTGGCCAGTACAATCTCCAAGAGATCAGGCCTCTATCATCATTGGGTGCCAGCGACACAGGGAAGCCAAAGCCTTGCCCCAAGTTCTCATTCATTACAAGCACCCAGGGGAGGAGAGGGGGAGGAGCACTCTGTGGGGAGGTGATGTGGGAGGCAAGGTTAGGGACTCGACCAAAGAGAAGCAATGGGGCATGCAGCCAAGGAAGGGAGAAACCCAGGAGAGGTGGGGGGAAGGGGAAGTCACGCGCACACACACTCACCATTCACTCGATCCTGCACTCATGTCACAACCAGGAAGAAGGTAGAGGGAAACTCAGTCACACAGGGCTCAAATTCCACACATGCTATACTGTTGCACAAGCACCAATTCCCAATCCACGCACACCGCAACACTTATCTTTTTAGGGGCCAGTTTGTCTCTGTGATCACCAGCACCACATCCTCGGCAGCGCTGGGCTTTATCACGTAAGCGCTCTGAGCGGCGCAACAGGGGCGGGGGTTGCCCCACATCACGTGCAGGCATGGGAGGCATGGCTATGGCTCCGGGGCCGGTTGCCAGGGGCAATGGCATCTGAGCGCTACTGCGCCGTTCCCCTGGCAAGGCTGCAGCGTTGCAGAGGGGGGTGATAGAGCGTTGTTGGCTGGAACCCCCAGGGCCCGCTGCTGGCGCCGATAGGCGAGACTTACATATTCAAAGTCAGCATGGATGGAAGAATTAGACTCTATCATTTTTCAGAATACAATTGTTTATTTAGAAAATCATTGTAGTTATGTAAACAGGGTTAAAATCAGTCACATAAAAACAAATATCTTTAAATCCCAGATATCAAGTGCCCATATCACATTAAGACAGCAAAAATATCAAAGTAGGAAGGTTCACCTGCCTATCCAAAAGAGCTCTTAAGAGGAAGGGTGAGATCAAGAATAAGAGGAACATCCACAGCTCCTCCCAAAATGTTCAAAAAGCACACAAAATCTTACCAAACACTGCACATGCGCAATGGCTGCTGAACCCATTCTGCATACACATGGTTCCCAGCATCCATTTTGCATATGAGTGGAGCATTTTTTGAGGTTTATAAAAATTCTGGTGAGATTCTCAAAAATGCTAAAATGCTCTGCGTATGCACAAAATTGCTGCCATGACCATTCTTCACATGCATGGTTCCTGGTGGCCATTTTGTACATGTGAAGAAGGTTTATGGGGGTATTTTTGTGGCACTCCAGAATCACGTGAGAATGGCAGCAGAACTGATGATTCTTGAAAGATTCTGAACCCAGAAAATCTCATTGAAAGGCCAATTCTCGACAAGATTTTGACCGGATCAAAAACTCGTGTCACCCCTAGTAAACAGACAGGCGACCCTGGGTGGCCTGTCCATCTAAAGGCATGCCGTCAAATGTTGGAACAGAGCACACACTACTTACCCTGCTTCAGTCCTGCTTGCATGCTCTGGAACATCCTGGAGCGCTGTCAGAGGAGCAGGCTGGCCAAACTCACGGCACCAGCCTAAGGATGAGTTTCAATCCATCTGCTCAGTGGACCTATGCTGTTGCTACACTTCTGGCTAGCTGTTGCCCCAGGCAGCACCATAGAGTTGCAGGTAGCATCAAACCATCTAGCCACAACTCTATGGTGTGGGGGGGCATGCCACATGGGTAGACCATAGGCCGGGGAACCCACCTAGTACATTTAAACCTGACCCAGTTGGGGCTGGACATGGAGGTGCACTCCTGGAGCAGTTCCAGGGGTGGCTAGCCCTGCATCCATCTAAAAGTAACCAATGTTCTACATATTTATTTATTTATTTATTTATTTATTTATTTTATTTTATTTACAAATTTATAACCCGCCCATCCTGCCACAGGCAGCTTTGGGCGGCACGCAACATCAAATATTTTAAAACATTAAAACAACTTTAAAACAAAAACAAAGGGAGGATTAAAAATCCCTAATCACCCACCACCCTAACCCATTCCCCCAACGCTACCCATGCTCCCCCAAACAAGCCAGGCGGAACAGCCATATCTTACAACAGTGTCAAAATGAGGGGAGACCCAGGCCAAGTGGGCCTCCACCGGCAGGAAGTTCCACAGCCGTGGGGCAACCACCGAGAAGGCCCTCTCCATCACCCACAAACAATGTTTGTATACCTCAAACATTGGCAGGTGGGGTTGGTGTTCAGGGGGAGGGGAAACCCCCCATTATTGGGGCAATCCTTCATTCATTGGTTCCATCTGTGCAGAGCCTTGGGGTTCTCTTGGATCTGCAGCTGTGCCTGGATTTGCAGTTGTCAGCTGTGGTCAGGGGCTCTTTTCACCAATTACACCTGGTGAAGAGGCTCTGCCCATATGTCTCAGATTCTAACCTCACCACCATCATCCATGCAGTTGTCAACTTGAGGCTAGAATATTGTAATACATTCTACATGGGGCTGCTGCCCATGGTGACAGTCCAGAGACTGCAGCTGCTGCAAAATGTTGCAGCCCACCTGTTAACTAGGACAGGCCACAGGAAGTACATTAGTCCCGTGCATCAGGCATTGCACTGGCTGCCTATTATCTTCCAGGCCTGATTCAAGGTGCTGGTTTTGATCTTTAAAGCCCTACATGACCTGGGCCTGCTTATCTGAGGGACCGCTCATTCCCATGGCTCCTGAGCAGCCCCTGTGGTCATCTGGGAGCACCCTTCTGGCGGTCCCACAGTATAGATGGGTCTGCACAGACAGGAGGCTGATCTTGGCAGCCACACCATGGCAGTGGAATGCGCTCCCGGTGGACATCTGCCTTAGCCCAGATCTCCTTGCCTTCAATGTAAGACGTGGTTATTCTGCTAGGCATTTGTGGAGGGGGGTTAGGGGATGGTTAGTGGGATGGTGGAAAATGTTTTGTGCAGACTGCATGGGATAGGATTGTTTTAATACGTATTTCATACTGCTTTATTGTTGTTTTATTATTTATATTGTACGCCACCCCGAGTCACTTTTTGCAAGAGGGGTGGCCTAGAAATGAAATGAAATGAAATAAATAAATAAAAAATAAACATAATTCAAAGCTGAATAACCAGCAAGTGCACTGTTCAATAAGGGACTTTGTTCCTTTTTCTTGTTGCTGTTCTTGGAGTTGAAGGACAAAATATTCCCTTCTTAGTCTGGGTTCTAGAATCAGTCAAAGCAGACTCCACCCTTTTGTACCTTCCCCCTTCTGGGCCTAGTTGAATTGACTGGAAATGCCCAACTCCTTCCCTTATCCTCTCTGATAACGTATATACTATATCTATATCTGCCAGAGAAATCAACTCACCATAAATTTCGATACATCTAAAATCATGATCTTCTCCAAAAAGAGAAAGGTGCATCAGTGGATCATAGGGGGCCAGAGTTTCCAGCAGGTTCTATCATTTAGATATCTCGGGCTCCTTTTCCACAGAAGTGGCAGTTGGAAGGGACATTTAGCTGGGGTTATTGCTGTTGCCCGTGGTATTTCGTGAGCGATACTTGTCTTCTTCATCAGGCAGGGTAGGAGCACTATTGCGCCAGCACTGAGAGTGTTTAACACCAAGGTCCGGGTACAAATTAAGTATGGTGCTGAATTCTGGGCCCTCTCCTCCCCCCAGCCTGTCAATGCCCTTCAGGCAAGGATTCTTATGGGCCTTGTAGGCCAGTCGCAGGGCACCCCTTATGTAGCAGCAAGGCTGGAGTTGGGCCAGAGGGGGTGGACCCAGGTGGCCATGGAGAAGACACTGAAATTTTGGGTGAAGCTTCTTACGAATCAATGCTCTGACTTACTGAAGATGGTAGGACAAGATACCTTTGCTAGTCCTTGGGTTAGATCAGTGGAGGAATATTTGAAATCAATTGGCCTCTCCAAGGAATATCTTGCCCATAAACCCTCTCGCTCAGTAAAGAAGGAGGTGCTAAGAAGGATGGCAGCCATCAGCCATCAGGGAGAAATGGCCAAGGTCATTTCTCCTCATATGAGGGACTACCCTGCATGGATTCCTGATCAGGACTGAATGGTGGCATATCATACTGCCTCGGTCTCTGCTAGAGCGAAGCACCTCTTTTTCCGTGCCAGGGTAAACTCCTTCCCCTCCAAGGTTTTGGATGGTTGTATACAGGGAGTTCCATTCCTCGAACAGTTGTGTCCCTTTGATAACGCCACTGTAGAGACTGTCAGTCACATTATCATCCACTGTCATTTGTATGATACCCTGAGAGACAAATTCCTCGGAACCCGTTTGAGCCTCTTCCCCAGGAGATCTTATATGGCCCTGTTGCATCTCCTTCTTAACTCCTCTGACCCCCAGGATATTAAAAATTTGGCGGTTTTTCTAGTCAAGGTAGTCCACCATAGGCAATGTTTTTTGGACTTTAAACCCTGTGATTAAGCCCTCTCCTAAATTCAAGTTCGGTGCCCCTCCTTGGAATGGGTGTGCTGACTTGGTTCAGTATCAAACTGACCTTAAGGCTGGGATATTTTCACTGGGGCAAATTTATTGTAGGACCGGATAGGTATTCCCGTGGGTTCACTCTTTCCCTCTGTATTGTGTGATGTAAGCATCTGAGGGTCTGCCAACTCTCTCGATGCACCCACACTCAAAGCAGTTGTGCCAGTGAGCTGTCTAAATTGAGAATTGGCTTCCATTTTTCAGCCGCCTGGTTGTATTATGTAATATCATGTGCCTGGTCATGGTCTCATCGACATGATGTTTTATGTTTCTGCATCCTGTAGGTTGCTCTTTTCTGTCTTAATTTTATGACCTGTGTTTTTTATGCAATATGGTCTTTGGCCGTAATACATCATTGATGATGATGATGATGATTGATGATTGATGATGATATCTATATCTATAAAAATACAGTAGAATACAGCATGGAAACATTCAATACTTATCCAAAAATATATGCTTTACAACAGTGCTATGGATCAGCA
This sequence comes from Sphenodon punctatus, assembly GCA_003113815.1. NCBI lineage: Eukaryota > Metazoa > Chordata > Lepidosauria > Sphenodontia > Sphenodontidae > Sphenodon > Sphenodon punctatus. The sequence goes on along the minus strand of QEPC01014677.1, from coordinate 2,548,331 downwards.
CTGAGGCCTATTATGGCTCCAATGAAATAAAGAATTTAACATGACTTAAAAGCAGTAACACTTCCTAGGACTCTAGCCCCAGCACATGCTTGCAACCAGTCAAAACAGAATTGTGAGAAGGAGCCTTCACTTCCCATATTTTGGGGCCACGTGGAACTGACTTGAAATGCCCAAATGTCTCTTATGTCTCAGAGTGGATCAGACCAGCTCAGACTAGCTGAAGTGGGAAGCTGCCTCACCCTTTGCTGACAAAAGAAGGTATCTTCAGTTTTATTTCCTAAATTCTACTGATTAAAAGAAACAGTGTAAATAGCACGGGTTACACATGCACATAGGAAAGAAAAAACAAAATGTGCAAGTACAACATGAAAGATAACTGTTTCGGCAGCAGCACTGCCAAGATGGATCTGAACGTGAGTCAACAATGTAACACGGGTGCTTTTACTGGTCGTGAAGCCTAGTCAGCCCCAGACCTGCTCCAGGGGTGCACCCCCATGTCTACCCACTTCCAATGCCACCTTAGTCCTCTTTAGACAGACTGGTGGGTGTTCCTGGGACATGGGTCACCCACATGGCGCTCCTCTTCCACACCCCATAGAGTTGCAATCACTCAGCCACAACATAGGTTGGTGGCTGCAACTTCATGTTGCTGACTGGGGCAACAGCCAACTAAGAATGGAGCTGCAGCATGGGTCTGCCCAGACATACAGACAGAAGCTCCACATCCAGCTGATGCCCAGGTTTTAGCCAACCCGCTCCACACAGCATGCTCCAAAATGATTAGGAGTACTACTGGTGGGGTTGTCTAAAGGCACCCTGTGTCGACATCTAAAGGCACCCACCCTGCCAAATGTGCAAATGGAGCAGGCGCAGCCTGCTCCATTTGCACATTTGGCAGGGTGCCTTTAGATGGACTGGTCAACCTGGGGGTGAAGCAGGTTGGTGTAGGCAGAAGCAGAGCTGTTGTTTATCTAAAAGCACCCACTGTTACTAAAGAGGCCAATGCTATTTGTGGTTGTATGATCAGAAGCATTGTATCAAAGAGTCAGAAAGTTATAGTAGCTCTTTACTTGGCACTGGTCAGACCTCTCTTGGAGTACTGCGTTCAGTTTTCGGCTGAAATTTAATTAAAGGGGGACATGTTGACAGTTTTCCCAATTATAAAAGAATGCCACAAAAAGATGGGGAGTATTGATTCTCCATTGCCACCAAAGGCAGAACAAAAAGCAATGGGTTTAAATTACAGGAAGGTAGATTTAGTTTAAACATAAAGAAAAACTTCCCAACAGTTCAACAGTGAAATGTCCAAGGAAACAGCGGTCCAAGGAGGTGGTGGAATCCTCTTCCTTGGAATTTTTCAAGAATAGAAAGGACAAGCATCTGTCAGTGATGCTTTGTATGTCATATTGGGTTAGATTACCCTTGAGGTACTTTAAAACACGGCAATTCTGTGATTCATACATACTCATGTCGTCAGTGAAACCACTCAAAAGTAAGTGGTTTGAGCACTGTGGCCAGTGTGAATTTCTTACATCATGGATACTCATATCATTCACTAATGGCTATTTGTGTTTTCATACTAGGTATAATGTTGTGATTTCGTACATTCTGGTGGCCTTGATACAGATTTTTCTCTTGTAGACCATCTAGTACAATGAGCAACTAGTTTGGTTAGGACCCTGTAACTTAAATAATCACCTTATTCTAATGTAAAGAGACTTTTTAACTTATATGTTGCTGATTTGGTATCGGCACTCAGGAGCATCAGCTTTCACCTGCCAAAAGTCCAGGACTATCCGCTACAAGTAATTCAATATGTGGATGACCTGGTCTTATTCTCTCAAATGGAGAAGGACTTAAAGGCTGCCCTTACAAAATTAGTAGAATACTCTTCGCTCAATGGATTACAAATTAATGCTGCCAAGTCCAACATTTTTATAGTGGGTTGCAAATTTCGCTCGCAAAAGTGGAGAATTGCAGACCTGGAGATTGAAGGGGTGAAGGCCTTCTCCTATTTGGGGGTTTACTTTACAGTAAGGGGTACATGGTTACAACAAATTAGCAATAGAGTTCGGGTGGTGAGGGCCACTGCTAAGGTCCTTTTGAAGGCGTATAATATTTCTTTTGGTACCCCCATTTTATCTATGATGAGGGTTTTTCAAGACAAAGTACTCCCAATGTTGACTTTTGGTGCCGAAATAATGACGGCCCCAGATGTGGTGACATTGGAAGGAGTTCAAAATCTTTTCCTGAGGAGGATTCTGGGGGTAGGACCCAGTATACCTGGTGCTGTGATTCAGGCTGAAACTGGTATGCTTTCAATTGAGCACCATGTTAGGCTGCTGTTATTCGGTATTGGGTCAGGTTGCTGGTATCGCCCCCAGACTCCTTTCAAATGCTTTGTCTGATGGAACAACTTATGCATCAGGGAGCCAGGGTATATCCTTGGCTAAGACATTTGGCTTCATTATTAAGCAGACAGGGCCTCTCTTTGCAGTCTTTCAGGGGCTTTCCATTGCAGAGATAAGACAAATTATTACACAGAGGTCCAAAGACACAGCTATGCAGGAGGATATCTCTCGTTTGGGAGAATGAAGGGTTGCACCTAATTTAGAGAGAGATAAAATTATGTTTGGTAGGGAACCTTATTTAGATATTTTAGGAAAGAGGTGTATGAGACGATTGTATACTCTGTTTCATTTCGAGTTGCTTGATACTGCTGTGGCGGAGGGCAGATTTGCAAGAATCCCGTATGATGACCGTAAATGTTTATGCTCCTTGGATGAGGTGGAATCAGGGGAGCATGTGGTGTTGAGGTGCCCTTACTACTCTCAGTTGAGGGAGACTTGGATAACACCGCTATTAGAGGAAAAGGGGTCACATTCTGCAGAACCCTTTATTTTTTTGACAAATTTAAAGCAACCCCATCATCTGCAGGCAATGACTGTTTTTTTGTCATTGGCTCAGAAAAGGAGGGCAGCAATACATGACCATTTCAATACCCTGAAAGCTAAAAGAAAGGAAAGAGCTAACTTGGGTATAGTTGAATTAGGGACTTAAGTCATGTAATTCAATCCCAAGTAGGGCAGTACTTCTGTAGACTTTTGTTGGTTTGAGTGGGTTACGTAGATAAGTTGAAGAAATGCTAACCCCCGATATTGGATTTTATGCATTCTGATTTTAATATTTTATTATCTATTTATTATTTTATTTTGATTGGAATTGTAGATTTTGTATGGTATGAATGTTATTGCACGCTTTGTTTATGTTTATGTTAATGTCTATGGTTATGTTTCTGTCTTTGTTTTGTTTTGTTATATGTGTGCTATGATGAGAGTCAGTGCTAATAAATTGGAATTGGATTGGATATGAGAATTTTAAATAAAGGCCAGTGATTTATGTAGTAACTCAAATTTCTTTCCATAAAATCATCCTGCATCTCTTTCAAGTGTGTATGAATTTAACAGGTTTGGCTAAGTCCACAAGGCAAGGAAATTAGGTTTTTTTCCCAAGAATATTTCTATCATTATTGTGTATCGCTTGGAGAAGTTTAATTGGAATAATGTTTATTAAAACCATGGTTGATAAGATAATCAACTGCATACAGTTATTTCTAAAGAAAAGGCACGCTCTCTAGAAGGGTTAATACAAGTCTGTACAGAGAGATGTGTGACAATAAGATGATCAACAGCCATCATCTTGCTGCTTTCTGTAGATTGAAGTTAGCTGCCTCAGTATGAAGCTAAATAAATACTTTTGAGACATTTCCTTTACATGAGGAAAAGGTGGCAAGGAAGACAATGATAGTGATTCACTGAGGGAGCAACTAATGATGTTCTGCTATTCAGAGGGGGAATGACTGTTGAAGAGGACTATGAATTAGGCCTGGCGGAAGCTCAACAGTTCTGAGAAGAACAGATTTAGCCAAGAGGAAGGGAAGGATGAGTACTGTTGATGATTTAATGAGCCAGATGGTCTATTGTCTTGAAATGGAGATACTAAACTGAGCCATGTTTTAATTCTACATTAAAGACTAATTTATTGGTTTTAAAAAATGGACTCCAATTCTAGTAAATATGTCAGCGTAACCATGTTTATGCTTACATGCAATAATTAACAGTACTTACAGTAAAGTCCCATGGACTTAACTTGGGATACAGTCAAGATGGACCTCAGATTTCCAAATTCATATCCTTCCTTTGCCAATGTTAACGCAAAGGACAGGACAGAAACTAGCCTTGCCCGTTCTTCTGTCATATGCTCCTACTTCCATCTGTTCCATGGTACAGAGATCAAATGCTCTGCCCTCCGTGTTAAAAGAACTTTTTAAGACTAATGGGTGATTTCTTGGATCGCTTTGTTGGTAATAAAACTTTTAGAAACTTTTAAAACACTACTTTTAGAAGAAGTCTAATTTTCTACTGTTGAAGATCTCCAGCTCTTCCAGAGTGTTAGCAGAGAATTCTCAACTTTTTTTTCATGCTCTGTATCTTTGCTTTCCCTAAATTGCTGAATATAAACTGCTTCCCGTAAATAGCATTCCCTCAGTTGCTGAAAACCTCAATGAGAACATGTGAAATCTCGCCAGAGGTTGCGAGAATCTTTCAGATTCTGTCCACTTTTGTTTCAGCCCTAGTTTACACCTACAGTGTGTTTTCTCTCTTGGCCTGTGCATCTTTCATAGTTTCTGAAGAAAGTTGAATTACTGAAGTTTTGTGTAATTTGTGAACAAATTTGCTATGTTCCTATAGTGATCAGAGTGCATTCAAATTCCTGTGGGAAATTACTACTACCTCTAGAAGTTTTGTTTACATAAACCTCAATCACCTTCAATAATTTTCCATTGTCTTCGACAGTCTTTCTTCTTTACTGTACCAACTCATGATGTGGTTAGCCTTAGCAATGCAAATTTTCACATCCAATTTTGTGTACCTTCAACCACAGATGGGAGATGGGTTTTTAAAACAGACTGAAGCTGCTCACTGTTCCTGTAGACACTGGAACCATAGTTATACTTGTGTAACTAAAGTTTAGTAGGTTACACATACATTTAAACAATAACAGGTTTTGACTTCAATGACTTCAATGACTCCAGAGTATAAGGATCTAGGATCATAGCCTGGGGTTTGAGGTTTTAGAATCATCACACAGTTTTAGGATCATTTCTGCATGAAACTGAGAGACTAGTGTTCTAATTCTCATAGAACTGCACTGGCAGAGCCTCTATTTATTTCCAACAATGCTGGTATAACACTTTGAGGAACTGGCTGCAAGTATCTTGGAAACGTATTTCAAAAGAATCCATTTTTTATTATTCCAAAGCTTTAAAAAATACTGACTTAGAGGAAGTCAAAGTGACTAGAAGTGAGAGGCTAAGGATTGGTAATATGTTACGAGTATATGTCAATACAGTTGAAAACAAACAAGACAGTAGCCAACATTAGACCACGATTCACCTGCTCATCTGTTAGGTGGCTGTCAGCTGTTTGCCCTATGGGTATGCATGTCGTTTTTGTTATATTAATAACGAAAACGAAATTCATCATTTTCATTATCATTATTGCAATAATGAAAATGACAAAAAAAATAACAAAATCAACAACGATAACGAAAGGCGTTACTGATTTTGTTATTGCCTAGCAGCCTGGCAGGTGTTTTTTGGAGGGAAATGTGGTGAGGGGAGGAGGAGGCAGACATCTTGGAGCCAGAAACAATGCTGAACTCTTGAACTGGGCCTGTGATGGGAGGGTAAGGACCTGATTGATGTAACTGCTGGCCACCTCTGGGGCAGTGAGTGCACCCTGCTGCAATGCTGGTGGAGGGGGCACTGCTTTTTTGGAGGGGGTGTGATCATTGGGCTGGCAGAGTATTGTTTCCACCTGCACCCCTCCAGCCACTCCTCCAGCCACTTGTGGGTTTTTGGCCCTATGCCAGCACAAGGTCCCATGCGCTGGCATAGGGCTTTAGCTGGATTGCAGTCATAGATATTAGCGGTATATATATAGGGTATTTTCAGATGTGAGGGGGCGGCATTCGCCCCGTCGTGGAAACAACCCTTAGATTCCCCGCCGGGAGCACTCCGGCACAGCCAACAGACGTTCCGGGGGATCCAGGCAGGGAATCGGGGAGGGGCTGCCGGCATGGCGCAACGTGCAGCCGCACACCCCCATCCCTCTACGCTTCCCCACCACCCGCCCTCTGGGGAGATGGGCGGGCGCCACGGCCAATGAGGCCCCAGCACCCGCCCGAAATGACCACGGCTCGGAATCCCGGTGGGGATTCCGGGCCATGATCGCTGTCCAGACGTGACAGGCCCCTTCATCCCCGGCGGGAATCCCATTCACCACGTGATCGGCACCGGCCCCACAGGTTCAGCCGATTGCGTGGTGAATGAGATTCCCGGCAGGGATTGTGTGAGGTTAACATCTGGGGGGGAATTTCCGGTTCCCCAACAGATGTTATTATTATTATTATTATTAACAAACATTTATATAGCACCAGCAGTGTACCTGGCACTTTACAAAGTAATAAAATAGACATGGTCCCTGCCCCTAGGGCTTACAATCTGAGAGACAGGAGCTGGGGGAGAGACTAAGGAAGGGGAGCTGGGGGAGAGACAAGGGGTCTAACATTCATGAAGATGCGAGGTCTCAAGTGCACGTACTTGGCTTGGTTACGAGGGCATTCCCCACCACAGGGAATTGACTGTGGTTGAGCGTGATCTCGTAACGTCTGAAAATACCCATAGATTAGATATTTAGATACTATGCTGTTTTATAATATATATTAGGATTATAGGATAGGACTATTTTGTACTATACATAGGTTATTATATATATATTACAAATTATATTCAAATGTTAACATGTCAGTAAATTGTATGTCAAGGCAACTTTATTTAATATCAGATGTATTTATACATTTTTCTTTTCTCATCCATTAATAAAACAAATTATGAAAAAGGAAATTAAGCTGCATATGTATGGTATGGTGACTGAACAATATTTATACATGATGAGGAATGTATACAGTTTAATTTCAGTTGTCATAATTTTAAGAAAAGAAACATGCATAGATTAGTTTGATATTTAATAAAGTTGCCTTAACATACAATTTACTGACAGGTTAACGTTTGAGTATAATTTGTAATGCCGCCTTAACGAACTTCTTAAACTGAAGGTTTGTTGACTAGTTAATACATTTGCCCTTCTGTTGAAATTTAATAGTTTTGTTAATGCATAATGTAACCCCAGACAAAAGAACACTGCAGGTGCACACAGGTTCTCACCTATCCCCACCCCACCCCACACGGAACAACCTGTTTTTTCGCAGGTTTCTCTGTGCCAGGGTGATGGGTGGAGATACGTGTTACACAGGAGCGCACAAGCAACTGCTTTCATACGAGATGCACCCATCCATGCCATTGGGTGGGTGCATCTCGTGAAAAAGTGGTCACACATGTGCTCTCACCTCTCACACACACACTAATTCTAACTGATCACACACACAATCATTCAGACACAGTACACACATGCTTTCATCTCACACATTTATTCAAACTGATCACACACACACTCATCCATACACACTACATACGCATGCTCTCACCTCACACACTCATTAAAATTGATCAGTCACACACACTAGACCAGGGGCGTAGCTAGGGTGCAATGGGCCCCTGGCCAAGAAGTCAAGATGGGCCCCCTCTTTCTGTCCCGCCAGCAGGCTGAGGGGTGCTGCCAGGTTTGGCGGGTCTGGGGGCACTGCTATCAAACACACAAGACACCCAAAATGCATCCAGTCTATCAACCACATTATGCCATGAAAAGAGATGGTCCTGGGGGCGCAAATGAACTGGTTATGTGGTGGGGGTTTAAAGACAGTATTCCTGTTAGCAATAACTTCATTAAGAAGAGTTAGTGAAATAGCAGCCATAATAATCNGGTGGGGGTTTAAAGACAGTATTCCTGTTAGCAATAACTTCATTAAGAAGAGTTAGTGAAATAGCAGCCATAATAATCTCAGAACCATATTTGCAGGCTTTCCAAGATAGAATAGATATTGCTTTACATCCTAAATTCCTACCTAAAATAGTATAAGTAAGACAGTTGTGAGAATGTGGCCCTTTTTAAATGGGCCTCTCCCACCCATGAACATGCAGATTTCTGTGTGTTCATGGGTGGGGGAGCCCTGTGTGAACAACATGGCACATGAGCCTGCAGTGACTGGGGGTGCATGAGCACGCCCACCTAACATGCATCCCCACTCACCCCCCGCTCATCCCCTTGCACAGAGAAACTGGGGGAAATGGTGGTTGCTCCGTGGGTGTGGATGAGTGGAGGGTGAGTGGGTATGCATGTGCGTCCATGTCCCAGCGTGCCCACAGATCTTCCACCTGGCAGTGGATCTGTGTAAAAATGTCCTCTGAAGAGACACTCGAAGAACAGAAGGTTGATACCTTGTAAACAAGATTATTCAAGATGACTTCAAACATTCTAACAACACCCACCTTTCCTGGCCCGCATGAAAAAATTTTCTTATATTCCTAGAAAGGGTTGGAAGAGTTCCCCTCCCTCACCTGCCTCTGCCTGTTAGTAGTGCTGCAGCAGCAGCGGGACACCAATCAGATGGAGAGATAAAGCTGTTTTTTTACAAACAACTCCTTCCCATGTGAGTGATCAGAAGGTTGTTGTCCTGTAAAGAAGGTTCTTCGAGATGGGCTGTAACATTCTCTCAACACCCAACATTCCAGCCCCGCATGGAAGCTTCTTATATTCCTGGAAAGAGTTGGAAGGAACTGTCATTCTGAGGGGGAGAGTGCTTTTTATTAGGGATGTGCGAATGCGGTTCGGGGGTTCAGTGTTCAGCCCAAACTCAGGGTGTTTGACTCATTTGTGAACACCCCGAACATGAACTGTCCCCCGCTCAAACCGACCAAACAAAGTTCGGGTTCTGAACCCATTCGGGCGGGGGGCAGGGTACAGGGGGGAAACCAGTTTTCCTTCACCCCTCCAGGCTGCACTTGTGGAAGGGGTGCCGGGGCTCACCTCCCCCCTCCCTGCCCAGCCTCGTAAAAAAACCCAAAAATTTAAATCCCCACCCCAGGGATCTCCCTACCTGGTGGTGCCCCGGCCCCGGGTCTGGTGGCAGCAGTGGGTGCGGCAGCCCTCCAGAACGCTGCCTGACCCACTGCCACCACTACTGCTACTGCTGCTACCACCACTGGGCCCAGGGCCAGAGCCCCAGCACCACCAGGTAGGGTGATCCCTGGGGTGAGGGTTTAAAAAATTTTTTTCACAAGGCTGGGCAGGGTTGGGGGGGAGGTGAGCCGTGGTACCCCTTCCTCCCACGCAGCCTGGAGGGGAAGGGGGAAGGGAAAATCAGGTTTCCCCCATACCCCACCCAAATGGGTTCGGCCCCCCAGAACAGGTTCAGGCTGAACAACCAGAACCCAAACAGTTTGGGGGGGGCTGAACCCCAAACAGGCCAAAGACCAAACCCCCCAGTGTTCACGCATCCCTACTTTTTATATTAGAGGAGCTTGAGACCATCACGTGGTCTATTATTTGAATATGGTGAGTATGCACAACCCAGTTGTGAGAGCGTTGGAGCTATCTCAAAGAACCATCTTTACAAGGCAACAACCTTCTGATCACTCACATGTGGAGGAGTTGTTTGTAAAGAAACAGCTTTATCTCTCAGTCTGATCAGTATCCTTGTGTCCCACTGCGGCTGCTGCTGCTGCACTAATAACAGGCAGAGACAGGTGAGGGAGGGGAACCCTCCACCGGCTTCACACACACCATGATCCGCTCTTGGACTCCCCTTCATTGTTTGTAATCACAGAACAAATGTGTTGCTAAAGCAAAGCTAGAATGCTTGCCAACTTGAAGTTTTTGCTCTACTGACTCCCATTGAACAGCATAGGGGCTGTTCAATGAGAGTTTGCTACTGTCCTAACTATAGACCCACAACTGTGGCATGCATCAGCGTTTGAAATTGGTATTGGTACCGATAATAACGATAACAAAAAATAAAATTTTATTATTAACAAAAACAAAAATGACACATTTTAATAACGAAAATAACAAAAAACAAGGGGCCCTGGTGCACACCTCTAGTTTGCCCACTTTTGCCATGGGGTGGGCAATCAGCTGCTACATGACACAGTGGGGTGCCACAGAGACATCTTGCCAGCGTTCACCTCAGCCTGCTTGGAGACTATGCTAGTGGCTGAGATTCTTGATGAAATGAAATCCCCAGCATTTCAGTTTCCATTTAAAATATAAAAATGATACATGTCCATCAGTATGGGTGCTTTTAAACAAGATGCATCCACACATGGCCCACCCACCCATCAAACCATATGTCCAACTGCTCATTGAAGGTGGTGTGAGGTGGCCACCATGGAGCATCTCCAAAAAATCAGGTGTATGCCTTGTGGGGCTAGTCACATGTGCGGTGGCTGCCTCTGTTGCTGGGATAGCCACACTGGCAGCCGCCCATGTGAACCGCTCCCTGTGGGCACTCTGCAGTCATGTCATTCAGCAGCCATGGGACACCACCACCACCTTGAGTATGTAAAAATAAGGTGCTGCATGACTCATGCTGGCCTCCAGAGGGAGGCAACAAAACTAGAAGACTTTCAGCAAAACACCAGTCATTGCTCAAAAAAGAAAGTAACCTGAGGAGATCAAAATGCTATGCTGTTTATCAATATTTGCAGTGGCCAATCCCAGTCGCATGCGTGAAGTACCAGCAGTCACAATAGGCATCCATTCTCTACTGATCACTCTATGCTCCCGACATACAAACCTCAAGGGGAGCCTGCAATGGTGGTGCACAGCCACAGCAGAGCCAGAGTTGGTAAAGGCAGCAGGAACACCTGCGGCAGAGCCCTGGCTCAGGATGAGGACTGGAGCAGCAGTGGAGAATGGAGGATTTGTGGATCCAGGACTGGTAACAGTGAACCCCACGTTGATATGCAGAGCAGGGGGTTGAATTTGGACACAAGGGTTAACCAACCGCCCCCCTTGGAGACCTTGTGGGGGGGTGTCTGGTGCCCTGTCCCCCCTGTGGACTTGGACATGGTGGCTAACCAGCTGCCCCCTCTGGAGACCTTGTGTGGGGGTGTCTGCTACCCTGGCTCCACGGTGGAGGTTGTGAACAAAGATATGGCTACCTGGTCTTCCCCTTGTGGGGCAGTGGCTATGGGGGGCAGTGATCATCACCCCCTTTCCCCTCTTGGGGTCAAATGTATTCAGTGTGTGGTTGGAAGGGGAATATGTGTATTTGGAGATGGGAGGGCCTCTTCCTCCTGGTAAAAATGGGAGGATAGAGGGATGGTCCCACCCTGGTGGCAGCAGGGGGGGGCTAAGAAAGGGGGATGTCATGTGAAGATGGGTATAAGATGTAATTAAACTTGAGGGGTGGGGTGGTATTATATATGTGATTCCAGATTGGAGGTTGGGGGCTGTTATGGTATTGCTGCCTTTAATATGTGATTTATGAGCTATTTATGTTTACTATGTATTGTGATTAGTTGTTATGAGTTCTCCCCTGGTGAGAGCAGATGGGTACGGGGAGGGCCTCACCCTGGTGGCAGCGGGGGTGAGGTAATTGAGGAAGTAGTATGTTTATTTATTAATTTATTTATTTATTATTTTATTTATTTACTTAATCAAATTTCTACCCTGCACCTCCGCTTACAAAACCAAAAAAACAAACACAAATATAAAATACATCTAAAAACAATTTAAACATCAAAAAATACTACCCTTAAACCAGCACCGGGCATTCCAATAAAACAATAAATAAGGGTAAGGGGAGATAAAAAAAACCACTAACCCCCTCCTCCCCAAAGACCTGGGCGAACAGCCAGGTTTTACAACTTCACCGAAATGTCAAAAGGCTTGGGGCCAGGCGAGCTTCCTCCGGGAGGGAGTTCCAAAGGCGTGGCGCGGCCACCGAGAATGCCCTCTCCATTTTGGCCCCCCACTTAATGCGGAGGACCTCCAAGAAGGCACCCCCGGCAGACCAAAGGAGCCGCTCTGGGGCACAGAGAGCGAGGCGGTCCCTGAGATATGAGGGGCCCAGACTGTGAAGGGCCTTATAGATCAACACCAAAACCTTGAACCTGGCTCGGCACGCTATTAGCAACTAGTGCAGAGTCCGACGCATGTTATGTGAAGATGGATATAATGTGTAGTTAAATTGGGGGGGTAGATAGGATGGTATTATATGTGCTCTTATGTGTTCTTATGTGCTTTCATATTTGGGGTGGGGGGGTTGTCATTGTTATTACTGATGTTGATTTGATTATTGCTGTTCATGTTCATTATGTACTGTGATTTTGTTGTAAGCCGCCTTGAGTCATCTGTGATGAGAGAGGTGGGGTATAAATTAAAAATGGAATGTAATGGAATGGAATCATCCTTAGAAGGTGGTTGACACCAGCAGCACGTTTGTTTAGTAATTAATTCCAAAAACCACAGGTTTGTAAACAGACAAAAATGAAGAAAAAAATTGTTTCTTTTTGTTACCATCAGTTGATTTATCTGTTAAAGGATTCAAATCCTCAAAGAATGAAAATCGTTGCGATTTTTGCTGCTAGAGTCACACGAGTCCGACAGAAATGGGTTCATCAGAACCAACCATAGATAGGCTGAACAAATAGTCGATATCCATGCTCCACTGAGGTGGGATATTATGAATAGTGATTCAATAGAAAGCCTTCTAATATGATCAAGCAGGACTGTAACTTTGTCGTAAAATTTTATCTATCCCGATCTCTTTCTAATAAGTCAGATGGACAGACCTATGTGATTGGAAAGGAGATGCTTTATTATTGGTACTATAGTTTTTAGAAGCGTGTTAGATACCCTATGTTATGGTACACTTGTTATTTGTTTTGTACTTGTAATGGCCATGTGACCAACAACAATAAATTCAAATTCATTCATTCATTTGTTACCAAAAGAAAAAAATATTAAAAACTGCATGCTCAAAGTAGCCACTAGGACCATTGTGCACTTACGCACCCTTTTCCCAAAATGGCGCTGGCAGATTCAGGTCCATTTTAGAAAAGGAAAGCTGGTCAGTGCATGTGCAGTGGCCATATTGCACATGTGCAGAACGCTGCTGCCACCATTGTGGGAAAACCCCTTGGCCCGCCTTAATAGGCGGCCACCAGGGGCCTTTGTTGGGCTCCATTAGAGAAATGGAGCAAGGGTAGGGTGAGTCAGGGCTGGATTCTGGCCCCTCCAGGGCGCGTGTAGCGGCGCTGGAGAGGGAGAGCTGGTGCAGCAGACCAGGTCGCAACGAGGATCCCTCGGCGGCTTGGGCAGAGTCTGCCCAGCAATGGGGCTGGCCAATCAGGAGTGGGTGTGGAGGCCCTGCCCCTTGCTGGAAGCCTTCGAGCCCATTTCGCTCGAGTGGCAGCATTCTGAGCGCCGCTCAAGCTGGAAAGCCCCCATCCCTCCCTCCCAGAAATAGTACGGGTTTAACTGGTTGCCTTACAGGGGTCAGGAAGGAATTTTTAAGGGAAAACATAATTGGCCGAAATAGTCATTTTTCGCCTTCCTCGTAATGTTTCATTGTTTTGGCTGATCAATCCCAAGTAGTCAGGATTGAGGGAGGGAAGTAGTTATTGTTATGTGTTGTCGCACTCCTGCAGGGGTCCAGTGCTGTAGCAAGTTCTTAAGGAAAAAGTAGTCAAAGAGGCATCTCCCTAAGAGATGTGGGGGAAACACCTGGGGCATAGACTGGGTGCAGCCAGCAACAGGGTTAACCTCCCAAGGTGAGTTACTGGCAAAGGTGGAAAGGGATATAAGTGGTCCCCAAGCTGGCAGTAACTTAAATCCTTGGCTCGGGTCCGGAAGGACTTGGTTCCCTCCGGTGGCGGTTGTTAGTCAAGGCCAGAGGGGAGACGTTTTTATTAAGTAGTTAAAGGGAGGTTATGGAGGGTACATCCAAGCCTTCCCTTTGTTGGGGTTTATTACGTACCCAAGTATAGAAGTTAGCACTGGACCTGAATTGCCTGAGGTCAATTACCCCCACCATGCCTAATTCCATTTGAAAAAAAGAGTGCGGCCTTTCAAACCCAACATGGTTGTCCTTGCTTTATTTCGGATGCGTCGACAAAGGGATGTGAATGACCAGAATGTTCCGGTGGCCATTTTGTACATGTACAGTAATTTTCTTTATTTGCATTTTCATTTTAATAAAAATTTAAAAAATTAAAAACAAAAATTTATGTTTTTCTTCACAAAAAAACACTAAATAAAGGGATTTTTGTAAATGAAAATAAAATAAAAATAAAAGTGAAAACAAATGAACTGCCTAGTTGACACATTGCAGACCAAGGCTGGCTCAGCTGTACTAAATTGGGCAAATCTGCCCCCTCCTGTCTTCTAGCTCCCATGCAGCCCCTGGCATGACGAGGTCCACCAGCACCATGGAGAAGACCACGATGTCAACAAGGATCAGGTGCAGTCTCTCTAATGGTGCAGGCTAGGAGTGAGCAGACAACCACACACATCGGCCTCTTGACAGCTGATGGCACAGCTGGGAGGAGATACAGCTGGCCTGGCATGGAGGGACCGAGGGAGGTCACCCTGCCCAGGTGGATGGCAGATCCCATAACCAAGGCCAGCTGCACATGGCCTCTTTCTCCTTCTTCATCTCCCACTCTACACAGCAGCAGAACCTGCTCCTGCGACAGCAGCATTGACAAGCCCAGGTGCGCAATATGTATTATGGGTGCTGCCTCTGTCCATGCTCCAGGCTGGAACCCATTGCCCCTGGGAAAAGGGAAATAGCTCTCATGGTGCAGTTCTGCCAGGGCAGAGCCACTGGTGTCCCTGAACACCAGACACTGTCCAGAAGGAGTCAAGCAGTGATGACAGCACTTTGGACTGGGGATGGGGCCATTTAGGGCCCCTGGGTGGAATTGCTCTGGTCTGGAGTGATCTGCTGCCACCTGCTACTTTTCATGAGCCCAATCCTGCTTCTGGCAGTGAGCATGTGCTGCTCCTGGATCTGAGTCCTGCCTGTATGTTCAGTTCCTGGGTCCAACCCTGGGTATGGCGGACGTGTGGTGGCTGCACAGGAAGATGTATGTGTCTTCTTTTCTCCATATCAGCTCAACAGGTAGCAGCTGCTTTGCCATTCCAAAGGTTAGGCAGCAGATCTGACTGACTACAGTCTCATATGTTTTTACCCTATGTTAATGAAATTAAGTAGTTATTAGAGTTCCTGTGCTAATGCTTGGTTTAAGCCTTCAAGCAATTGCAGACTGAATATTTCTAGAAGGCTGAGCAGGTTCATATTGATCCAAGTGAATGCACCTTCAATAATAGCACAGTAGCCTTAGTTGGCATGGAAAAAGGTACAAAGTGCTTACAAAGGCCCTTTTTACACAGACGCTCTAACGCATAAAATGGGTGTTACATTTTATTATACATGGGCCCTGTGCACACATGATGTCTCCACCCAATTCCTCTGGGTGGAGATGGGTGTTGGCCGGGAGGAAACACTCACCAACACCCACTGAAAGTGGCTTTTACACAGACGCCCTCACCCATCTCCACCCAGGGATATGCTCCCCACCCACCGGCCAACACCCATCTCCACCCACACTGGAGGCATCATGTGTGCACAGGGCCCATGGTGATTGACTGCAGTGGTGCCCTGCAACATGTATAATAAAATGTAACACCCATTTTATGGGTGTTAGAGCGTCTGTGAAAAGGGTCTAAATATGACACTGTGGCTATTATGGAACTTTCATGTGTAGCACAGAAGTAAACATAATCTGAAGTTCAAAAGTACAGGGTGCAATCATCCTCATAAAAGTCAGCTAAGCCATAGATTTCAATGAATGGATTGGATGACTGTGCCCGTAGTATCAGTTTTAGTTCAAAGGATGTGAACAAAATCAAACTGCTATTATTTATTACTTTTTTCACCAGTTCCTTGGGTGGAAAAAATATCATCTTTATTCTGATCTGCATTCATACCAGCAATTTTACTAGTTCATTTAATTCAAATAAAAGCAATATTAATCTTTGATAAAATTCACTCCCTCACACACATATTTATATAGACTTTTCTTTTACCATCTCCTTATACACTATTAATACTTTTGCTCCCGATAATTCCAATTCCATTTTTCAACTGACAGTGATAGATGTAGCTGATAAGCCAAAGAAAAGTAAATTTGACAACATTTTCTACTTCCAGTTCAATTTCTAATCTGTTTCTGCATTGGTTCTTTTGCTCCAGTTAACAAGAAAAAATTATGTCTCTGAACTTGTATCACTTTTTATACATTTACAACCTGTCAAAATGATTCACATTTCTCTGCAAAGCCTTATCTCAGGTGTCTTATTGATCAGATCCCAATCCCCCCTTTTAATATAATTCTTAAATCAATCTCTTAGAGACAGCAGCTTCCCTAATATAGGGTAACAGAGATATTTATAGTATAGATAAAAGTGAAAACAAAAGTCCTTATCCAGAAGAGCTGATCAATGACCAAGCTTTGAAAAATTCCAGGAGGTCTTTTGTGCTTTCTGTTTAGAAGTAAACAATTTGAAGTGAGAGGCAAAGCTGTAAAAAATGGCAGTTGGCTTTCATGGTTCTTGCCCACCCTACACATTTATTTATTTAAACCTATATGCCGCCCTTCCAATAATGACTCAGGGTGGATCACAATTGATGAAAAACCCTAATATGTATTAAAAAAAAACCAATTCCCTCCCCAGGAAACCTACCCTAAAACTCCCCTCCAAAAATTTCCCTAACTCCACCCCCGACCCCCAACTGCACATAACCTCCAAACCAAGCCAAGACTCTATCCCTGCCTGCCAAATGCCTTACCAAATAAAAAAGTTGTCAGTACCACCAGAAGATGCTGAGACTTGGGGTGTTTTCAGACGTTACGAGATCACGCTCAACCACCGTGAACCACGCTCAAACCACGCGGAGCCAAACAGCCCTGAACATCTGTTAGGCGGCCGCCAGATGTTCACCATGCTCAATACCTACATGGGGTCAATTTCAAGCATGCTTCCCGGGCTACCCAGCGGAAAATCTCGGGAAGCGTGCTCAAAGAGATTCCCACCGGGAAACAACAAAAAGTAATGTCTGGACCCCAATCCCCGGGCGGAAACAAAGAAAATGATTCCCAGCCGTGGACAATGCACGCAGCGTCACTGCCAGGCAACCAGCAACAACACAGCCACCGGAGGGAGATTTAAAGGGAAATCTGCAGCAGGGAAACGTGGCGGGATGGAGCGAGGAGGGAGGAGGAAGAGAGCGGTGGATGAGAGAGCAAGGGTGGAGGAGGAGGAGGAGGAGGCAGTGGCAGTGGCAGCAGTGGAGGGAGCAGAGAAGGGGGAACTGGGGGTCATGCTTATTTATTTATTTTATTTATTTTACAGATTTATATCCCGCCCCCTCCTGCAATGCAGCTCGGGGCGGCTAACAACAACAATAAAAACAATTAAAATTCACTTAAAATAATAAATATAAAATACATCAATAAAACAGGGCTAGAAAACAATAAATAAATAGATAAATGGGCGGGGGATTAA